>OZ034974.1:18210264-18522764 GCA_964030785.1 Siderastrea siderea | reverse complement strand
ATTTCAACCTAACATGGAGTGCTAAAATTTGAAAGAACGCAACATACAGACACGCAAGCTTCAAACGGAAACGGATCGAAAACCACCTTTGACAGTTGGCTCCCTTCGGATAGCCAATAGAAATCCAGGATTTTCGATTCGCACAGTGGGTATAAATACACAACGGAAAACCTATGCCAAACGGAATGTCTTGTCATTCTTGCAAAGTACACGAGCTTGCATAAGAGCAAGTCACAAAGCTAGTCCCGGCAACTGATGAGACCCATGTGGAGGGTCGAAACCATGGTCTTGCCTGTACATATTGGAACTCTTCACCTCGCGGTCGACAGACTTGCTAAGAACAGGAGGAAAGACATAAAGCTCCTAGACACGAAACTCACAGTTTCAAGAGGGTCATATTCAAACATGTTTGACTGAAGCAGAGTTCAGCCATCTATTACACGTTACATAGCTATAAAGAAGCTACAACTTCAATTCTATAACGTAAAGGGTCTATAGATCACACTCCGTGATGCGAAACACAACATCCTATAACAGAATTAAACAAATAAGCCGGACCCGGCGTTACAAACATCAGCAGGGAAACTCATCACGTTGCAGATAACATTTCAGATCCTTTGTTGTCACAAATATAAACATGAGAGGCTGAAATAAACCTATCAAGTTCCTAAACGAGCCAATTTCAACGCACTTAACATGCCAGAAACGGCATAAAAACCACATTAACTCTTTCCTGTCAGCAGTTGTATTTTCCCAACGTTGAAGTCGGGAACAATTGAGCCACTTGTGACGTCATCATTTTTGACGTCACCAGATTGTTTTGATAAGCAGCTAACACAGCAAGGACAGATCCATCCATACGTGTGTCCATTTTGAATATCCACTGAATTCTGGCAGAGCTATACCAAAAAAAACGTGTCCAATTTGGGTGCAAAAATTGGTGGTAAAATAGGCCAAGTCACCTAGTTGATCAATGTTCCATTTCCAGGTTTTGAGAAGGGCTGAGGCCAAAACTTTTCCAGTGGATAGAAAGGGGATAAAGGGTAGAAGATAAAGAGAAAAGAAAGGGGGAGAAAAAGGAAAGCAAATGAAGCGAGTCCAAATTTTGGCTTATGCGCATGCGTGAAAGCAAACTATTGTACAATTTACAACAGATGCTGGCTCAAAATTTAGCTCAATTGTTAGAAAACGCTTTTGTAGCAAAGTTCAGTAGCATTTGGCAACATAGCACTTAAAACCCGCTTTAGCGGTAAAAAATGCGTTTTTCTAAGGAAAAAACGCTGACAGGAAAGGGTTAAAGAAAAGGATATTTTGTTTCAAATATGTTTTTTTTTTCTCATTAAACCTGATAAATCAACCCAAATCAGTCTCAAACAAGTAAGACTTGTCATGTTAAACGATTTCAGATAGTTTAGTTAAGTCGCTTACCAAACGATCAGAGGTTAAATGATTAAAACTGAGAATAACAAAAAGCGCAAGCCACAGGAATCCACCAGTTATCAGAAAATTGATCAGATATGACCTCAAAATCAGTCTTAAAAATGCGACGCCTAAGTTGTAACGGCTCGATTCAGTCACCATTTATAAATCCTCCAAACTAGACCCACTACAAAAACACAAGAAGCAAAATTGGTCAAAAGACTGAGAGAAGACTTGGCGAACAAAGACGTGAAGTAGGAGTCGCGCAGGACTTCCAGCCAAATTTTATAACTGAAAATGATTGGAAGACTCAATCAGAATAAAATACCACCGCTTAGTGACGACAACATTTAAATTCTACATCTGGACAACAATAAAATTTGCGGATGGTCGTTATGAACCTGGAAAGGAGAAAATTCATAAATATTTTACCACACACCTCGTGTCCTCCTCCATCTTGTCAGGGCTGAATGATATGAGCCGACGGGCCAGATTCTCAACTGGTCAGTGGATAAAGCGCGACGTAAAATAAAAGGTATACAAAACAGGAAACAGTGCGTTTAAAATACGATCACCATTTGACCTCAGTGAAGACCTAACCGAGTTCCTAAGTCAGGCTTCCTAATTCGGTTTCTAACTCGGTTCTCAATACGGTTCCTAACTCGGGTTCCTAACTCGGGTTCCTAACTCGGTGCCGACCTCGAAAAATAGGTATCCTCTCTTACACCTTTTTTCAGCTATTGGACAAAACTAAGGAAGTAACAAAAGCAATCCAGGGAAAATGACGGATTTTTGATTAATTTACTTTAAAAATACATTTTTTACTGCGTTTATATAGGGTAGTTCGAATCCCCAAGAGCCATGCATGGTGTCCGAAATTGTTTTTATAAAATTGACAATGTTTAAAGTAAAGGGTTATACGTTGCCGTTTAAAGGACGTTCGCGCGAAAAACTTTTACAACACAGATTTTTTTCATACTTTGGATACAGTCAGATAATGAGTTACCTATGCCAGAAATGCCAAAAAATTGGGGGGTCACCGACTTCGTTTTCGAAATAAAGCGCGTGGAAAACTACCCCAATTTTGACAAATCGGTCCTCGTATCTCGACATGGCCTCAATGCTTGTTAGTTGAAAAATACTAAAAATGATTCGCTGTAGACCAACTTTCTTAGTCAAAGTTTACTTATTAAGTGGGTCTGTCAAAAAATAATTTGAACCAGTGTCATCCTTTTAGTTACCCTCAACCTCTAAGGTGGACTTTTACGAACACCGTGCAGCTTCAGTAGTAGCAGAATTCGATGATGCGAGGGCAGAACAGTTGGAAAAATCAAACTTCCACAACACAGATTTTCTTTAATTTTTCACAAAACGTAGATAATCGACAACGAAAGTGATCTTTCAAAGGAAAATTTGGGGTCACCGAACATTTAAGAGAGTTAAACCCACTAACGCTATATATCTCCACGTTTCTTCAACAGCGCGCGCACTCAATGCATGACGTGGCATGACATCGCGAAGTGAATTGCGTGCGCAGTAAGGATGCGGACAAACAATTGGCGCGAACGTCCTTAACCAATGTTAGTTGAAAGCTAATGAGAAAATAAATGTTGTTCATAGCGGAGCACCATTACTAAGCAAATTTTGTAACCTATCGATGCGAGAAATTTTGGTTGTTAAGTCAGCGTACTGGTCCGCCCTCCCGCCCGTACAGACTTGTCGGGAGGGGGAGGGATTCCCAAGGCAACCCGACGAGGGGTTTGAGAATGCCATCTTTTCTTGGCGGGAAATCGCGCAGCGCTTTTGCGCAACCGGCGTTTTTCTTGGTGTGAAATCGCACGACCACCGTCACTTTTGAAAAAGAGGTTTTTTTAAAAGCTTAGCTTGTTTAGGAAAACGATTCAGTTCGACAGAAGTGGAGTTTAGAACTTGAGAAAAAATATCACATATCTATAAATTGAAAGAAAAAGTTGAAAAGAATACTCATTTTTTTCTTAGTGGAAAGCGAAAGGTCAAGTCACGAAATTTCATCTTTGTTGTCGGTTCTGCTGTGAACTCGTTCGGCACAACGCTTGAGTTCACAACATTTGGAAGCGAACCTGACGTCAAATATAGCAGAGCTAGTGCCTTCCGGTTTTTTCTGTCCATAACCATGGCTTTTGTGGCGGTCCGAACACATTTTCCCAGGAAAAACACCAGCATGTTCATGTCGAGCGGCATCTTGTCACGGGAAAAGAAAAGAGTAGTAAAATTAGAACTTCTTCAAATAGTGTCAGTGTGCGTGACGTAGTGGTGTGCGTGTCGGCCTGCGATGGCGGTGACTCGAGGTCGATACTCAGAGGGGACATGAATTTTTCTTTTCTTTTCTTTTTTATTAATTTAATGACTTGAATGAGAGTATTTTCACAAATTAATAAGAACCAGCAAAAAAAATGTGGAGATCCGCTTTTAGGCTTGGCTAAAACTATCTAGTACGCTGACAATTAAGTGAAACAAGAACAAAATCAAAGTTTGACTTCTGCGCGTTTTCAAAATAAAAACTTGTGAATCTCTTTAACGAGGCCAGCCATTGTTTATTTGAATGCAGAACACTGGAAGAACCAGCACTGTTTAAAATTTATACTTAAGTCTGAATTTATCGAGCATTTTGAATAACTTTGCCATGGGGCTCCTGTGTAGTAACAGTAAAATTTTACGTTCTATACTTCGTCGCGCTTCTCTAGATCTCAAACGCAAATTTAAGGTGTCTGACTCACGCAAGAAGAACGGTAGAAGGAGACTTACAATTCCAAATGTCTTACAAAGGCTAACAACTGGTAACACGTCTCCTGCAATATTTTTCAGCTGGTTTTAAAGCCTTCCAGATTGAGCTTGTCCATATTCGAAAGATCGTTAGTCCAAATTTTCAAAGTATTGATCTTGTTTCAAGTGCCTTGATGTTGTAAATTTTATTTTTCAAACCCAATAATAATACATACAGTGATCAGTCGATAAATGACGTCCACTAATGATCTGGGTCAGGTGAATGAATGCTGATACCCAATGAAACATCAAATCTAAAACATAAGCATCTTAATCTAAGATCAAAAAGTCTTTGATCTCAGATTAACTTAAACATGAGTAATATTTTATGGAAATTACATCGCAGTTAAAATTCTAACAAACAATACTCGCTGTCTTCGTTCAAGGAACATTACATCTGATAGGTTTCTTAACAAATTTTGCGAGCATTGCTTTAAGTAAAACTGTCCATGTCCAGGTTCTTCAGCTTTTCTTACGCATTTCCGACTCGAGATGCGCAATTCTTTCTCTCGAAGCGTGTGCAACCCAACGTTTGAAAACATATAAAACGGCAAACTTTCGTTCGCACCATGTGCAAAAGGTTTGGACCAAGCGAACCAAGAAACTTGCTACTTACAATTCAGGTGGTTAAAACAAGGAAGTGGTTCTTCCTTGCCAACCAGAGAGTTGCATGTGAGCTAAATTGAACTGAAAATGGACGCCGACGCAAATTGTGATGCTTAAGTAACAACTTCTGAAAAACAGGAAGAATCAAATTTTTCATTGCGATCTCAAACTAGCGTACGCGCGCTAATTCTACGTGTTTATTAGTATGCCCGGTTGAGAAACCATGTCAAAAATTCGTGCTTCGAAACAGTAAAAGCACTCGACCTTTGGCCTCGTGTTTTCATCAGTTTCCCTGTGTTTTGAAACCCTGGGTAACCTCCCCCTTTTTACCACCCTCTTTTTATCTATTACACACTTGATACACAAAATACACAGGCATGTTGACCTTAAGTGCGGTAGGTCAACCGAAAATTATGATACCAATTTGAAAGTTCCAATTCAGGGAATAAATACTTTTGCATTGATTATCACAGAATGCCAAAAGTACACAACTCTGACCTCTGCTGACAGAAAAACTTCCTACGCAACAGTCTCTAAAAAATGTGACAATTCACTTGGTCCTGGCTGGTTTCGTTTCCAAGGAGCAGCGGGAACAAGATTGCCTACGTCATGTCCACCTACAAACATGTGTGACACTCATGCAACAGGCTGGATGAATGGTGCTCATCCTACAAAGGCTCATGGTAAAGTCACCAGACAGGTCTGCTTTCACTGGAGTAGCAACTGCTGTTACTGGTCTACTAACATTCGAGTCATAAACTGTGGTTCTTACTATGTTTACTACCTAAGTGGCACCCCATATAGTTGTTATCTCCGCTACTGTGGCACCGACTGAACTCAAACTACTCTACTACTCCGTCGGCATCATAAAGCAGGACATGGGAGTGCACCGGTAATCATCCCTATCACACATGCAGCAGCAAAACTCTTCAAAAATGCCTTCTCCCTCACCTGCTGTCACCGGTTTACTGAAATTAGAAACCGCATGCAGCACTTACTTTGTATGTTACTTTAACAGCTTTTCTCCTGTTATTATCGCTCCTGTGGCCCCGACTAACACTCGGATTATTTCATTCAAAAGAGCAATTTTATGAGAATTGTTACACGGAAAGCACTTGGTTCTACCTTTTGCAACGCTTGAGGCAACTGTTGAGTGACAAAGTGCATGAAAACTTGCGTTATTTAAACACCTTAAGCTAGGGTATTTAAAAGGACAACTGGCTATTTGTTTAGCTGCAATATACACCTAATTGCATTAACGTTGTCCTATAAACATGAAAGAAAGGGAAAAGAAATACCCAAATAGGAATAAATTAGGTACGCTAACTACATTCAAGGAATTGCTCTGACGAAGGGTTAAGGCTCAAAAAGTCTTTCAGGTGGCCAACTCATTTCAACTCAGTTGATATCAAATTGAAGAATCACAACGTCGTCCATAATTGCTTTGAGAATTATGAAGATATAAGAATGTAATTTGCATGGCTAATTAATTCCTATTTGGCTTTTTTCTTTATTCTTTTTCCCATTTTGGTATGACAGCGTTATTGCAATTAGGTGTATATAAAGCACGACCAGGCGTAAGTCCATTTCTAGAAATATCTGCTGAGTCCACTTCTTTGTTCACATACCGGGATGACTCATGCCCGTCAAAGTCGAGGTTCTCATGTAAACAAAGAAAATAACTAGCGGACAATACCCCAAGATGTCGACAAAACAAACTTGCTCAATAAGGTCTAGTTCAAACGCCCCCATTGGTACGGTCTCGGAGCGAGGCCTTTTCTTAATTTGCTTTCCTGACATATTTTTACCTAGTGTGAATTAAAAGGCTTGTATAAGGTTGGAAAAGAAAGTGTTTAGAGCCGCCATAAAACGTTTCTTGTTTTGTTTCTAAAGATGAAACAAATAGTAAGTACACAGTGAAAAATGCTCGGAAAAAAAAATTCCGAGCCCCAGTAGGAATCGAACCCACGACCTTCCAGTTACCAGTTGGATACTTTAACCACTGAGCTATGGTGACTCATATGGTGACTAGGCCGCAGGCTAGGGGTTAAGTCTCAGGACATCGCATCTCGCGAGTACACTGGACACTCATTATAAGCATCACACTAAATTACCTGCATCTCGCAAGCACATTAAATAAGTGTTGTGTACACTTAGAGCGTGTTTTTTTATTCACAATTCTGGAATGAGAATGGCCAGAATGTAAAATGCGCTCGTTTTTCTATTCCGCATTCCTATTCCGGAATGGACAGAACGCCATTCCATCCATTCTGCTCCCAGGGGCAGAATGAACGGAATGTCGCGAACGGCGAGATGACCGCTGCGGATTCAAATACGTCTCTACCGGAGAAAAAATCAGGTTACACTTTTGGACACAATGAAACATTACTTCTAATTTCATTGTACCAAAAGTACGAGGTTTTTTTCAGTGATGTTTCGTACAAGAAAAAGGCAATTTGGCAAATGATTGCCGACGACATGAAGAAAAATGGCTACTCTCCGTCGGCAATAAACTGCAAGAACAGGTGGAAATGCCTCACTTCTTCTTCGTTTGTTTTCCCATCGGCAATTTTTTTTTTTATTATTATTAAAAAATATTTGTTACGCAATGTTTACTCGTGCCAGGACCGCGCATCTCGACGGGCGTTTTCTTATGCAGACAATCCGAATTATTCCTAGCATTCCGTACCAACCATTCTTATTCCAGAATTGTGGATAAAAAAAACGCGCCCTTAGAGATTTAGTGAACCAGCCAGCCACCCAATGCTATAAAGATGAAACAAATAGTAAGTACACAGTGAAAAATTCTCGGAAAAAAAATTCCGAGCCCCCAGTAGGAATCGAACCCACGACCTTCCAGTTACCAGTTGGATGCTCTAACCACTGAGCTATGGTGACTCATATGACTTCATATGTTTTGTTTCTATAAAGTAAAAAAAAAAATAAGTAAGTCAAATGACCATTCCATTATGAAATTTCATGTGCCTAGTCAGTGCGCAAAACCTGAGCAATGACTTATCAAGTTTCTTCATAGGCTTTACAGTTTATGGTTTATCCAAATAAACTGAATTTCTGTCGGTCGTTGTTTGTTACAAATAAACATTCAACAATAAAACATTTTGTGGACCGCCCGTTGTAAGAGAATAGACTTTTGGATAAAGGCGTACTTTAAACTTTACGAGAAAGAGTAAGTTAGTTTGTTGGCTAACTAGACTTACATAAGATGAAACCAAATAGAAAACTTTAAAATCTATACTTACATCGGAGGGAATATTTAGGTGTTATTTGGGATGTTTTGAAAAAAGTTAACCGTTTATATTTAAAGCAAATGCGAATTAAAGACGTAATTTGCTTCGATACGTAGGGTCGGACATACGAGGGGACTTGCCTCCAGGACTGGTGCAAGGAAAATGTCCTTCGTGTGAACTACCAACTTTCGACTAAAATCTAGTCACGTGGAGCAAACTTGAGTCAGGGTAACTTGTCTCATGAATTCAACATTCAAAGGAATAGTCTGCGAGACATCATCCTTAAATGTTCCCTCCTCTGTGTTATTCGTAGGACATGTCCCCACCACGAAAAATAAAACCAATCAAAGACTAAATCGGCTGTACCTGCAACACGTCTGCTTGAATAGATATAATGTCCTCAGGACACATTCTCACATCAAGTCCTAGCAACAAGTCCCACCTTGGCACCAGTCGCCAAGACAAATTCCTTCATTTGTACCATTCTATGGGCAACTGTCCTGCTCATGAGAGGCAGCTAAAATTATGTTACTGCTTCTGTCAGTATACATCATTCTGGATATATAAACGTTAAACATTAAGTGGGGTTTAGTTATCTTGGTGATGGGAGAATCAAATAAAATAGTCTCTTAAACGATCATGTATATCTGTATTACCCGTGTAGTATTTTTCTATGTCCTTAAGTGCACTAAAAATTGTAACTTATATCCTTGCTCACTTTAAAAAACAAAGTTCACCAGTCGGGTTCTGTAGTTAATGTAATACAACTGCAGCTCTTTTAACACGAACGTCGTTTGATGTTTCTTTGTTTAGCAAGTCATATTTTTCATAATACAGGTGTTCTGTAGAGATGACATAGTCAAAATTATTCCGAAAGAAAACGTTTTTTTTTTATGCGAGGAAACAAATGAAACTCAATTTTAGAGTTTCGCGTTTAGCGAATCCTCAACAACTGGCACGGCCTAACTTTTAACTATTTTAAAAGCGATGTCATTAATGTTCCGAAACTACTAAACTTGTAAAATCTCTTTAATCAGGAATTTAAAATTAACATAAATATAAGCCAATAATAGTGTGCTTGGATAATGACGAAAAAGTTGAAGATGGCGTTTACTCTCGCGCGTAAATATAAAGCCCACCGAATAAACGACTTTGAAGACTGAGTTGGAGGTTTTCTTTCTTAATCGGCTTTCAAGAATTCAACTCCTAACAAATCCTTTTAAATATTGCAGAAACAGTTGAAGGTGAAATGGACCCCTGGTTGAAAAAACGATGTCGGGTGAGAAATATTAACCATGAATGATGTGACACAATGGAATTCTGGGGAGGCAGCACTGGCATGCTCGGTACATAGTTCCGTTTATTGATATTGTATAGTATATATAGCCTTGCTGGGGGCAAGCAGTTAAGTCTTTGTGCTTTTAAACAAACACAGAGTGAAAACCCTAAAAATTGTCCTGAACGGGATTGAACCAGCGTCCTCGACTTTCTAGTGCCGATGTGTTAACCACTACACCATCAGGACGACCACGCAACAACGCAGCCGAACTTAAGGCTTTATGGCTCACGGGCCTCCCGACAAATTTTAGTGTTTTCACAGGAGCTGACTAGAAAGCTTGTAGGCCTTTTTGACGAATATAAATAACACAAATGAACTTAAACCAGTCAACGAAAGAATAAACAAACACAAAGTGAAAACCCTAAAAATTGTCCCTGAACAGGATTGAACCCGCGTCCTCGACTTTCTAGTGCCGCTGTATTAACTACTACACCATCAGGACGACCGCGCAACAACGCAGCCGAACTTAAGGCTTTATGGCTCACGGGCCTCCCGACAAATTTTAGTGTTTTCACAGGAGCTGACTGGAAGGCTTGTAGGCCTTTTTGACGAATATAAATAACACAAATGAACTTAAACCAATCAAAGAAAGAATAAACAAAGACAAAGTGAAAACCCTAAAAATTGTCCTGAACAGGATTTGAACCCGCGCCCTCGACTTTCTAGTGCCGATGTGTCAACCACTTCACCATCAGGACGTACACGCAACAACGCAGCCGGACTTATGCATGGTTCAATTTTACGTGTTACCATCCCCCCCCCGGGCAACCCCGGGGACAAGTCCAGCCCTTCAGGCCCGGGGGTGGGGAATTGTTTGAAGCGGTCTTGTCCCGGGGGGAGTGGGGCGGGGCAAATTAAAAAAAAAAAACTTCTTGCTGTTCTTGTAAAGTACGTCACTTCTCGGTTGACACGATGGCGCCGGACCGCGCGGAGAAGACTGCCTATTCCCGGGGAAAATCTCTAGAATTTGTAGCAGACTGTTTAAAGAAGAATAAACTCTCAAAATTAAAATTTGTATTCGAAGGTACCTTTATTATTATAAATTGTTAAACGAATGTGCCCGCATTGATGCGCGGATGGATGGCGTTCGTAACAAACAAAGAAATATTTGTTCAGTGTATTTATGTATAAAAATGTAAGACGACTTAAAAAATAGACTTTATATAAAAACAGACGCACGGCTTAATATTAAACAGAGATCTCAGTCCAGTGTTCTTATGAAACAAGCAAAGAAAGCCCCTCGGTAAAATGCTGCCATCAGTTTGTTCACGGGCCTCTTGTGCGTATGCGCTAGATTTAGAATAAAACACGTGGCAAAGAACATTTCTTTACTTGCTAGCCGTATGCCAGTGCGGTTGGAGCTTTTTCTTCGGTTTTCTTTTTCAAATATAGTGTTCATGTTTTTGTTATATAGTGTCCTTCGTTCAATAAACTCTAAAAAATAGTTGAAGTTCTTGCCAAAACGTCTGGTTTTGCTACAAAACAACGTATTGGTGGTCGATGAGGAGTCCTGGGGGTGGGGAATTGTCTCTTTCTGCGTGCCCGGGGGTGGGGAATAGACCGCCAAGTGAGAAAAAAATTGCAAATCCCCGGGGGTATGCCCGGGGGGGGGATGGTAACAGGTAGAATTGAACCATGCATTAAGGCTTTATGCTTTATGCTTTATGCTTTATGCTTTATGCTTAATGCTTTATGCTTTATGCTTTATGCTTTTACCTTACAACGTTTTTTCGATTGGGTGTATACTCCTCGCCGGAGACGAAAGTAACACGGGATATTCTTAAACAAAATGATTGGCGCAAACTGGATAGTTTTGGCCAAACGTGATTTTAAAAAAAATTTCAACAACTAGGAGTATCACTATTAGGAGTATCACTGCCACCTACTAACAGAATAAGAGCCGTTATTGCCAACTATTCATCAAACTCGACATATGTCAAAAATAGCATGATTTGATTTTAAAAAATTTCCGGTTTTCTTGCTTTGCATATTAGCGTGGAACTTTTCTTTAAAGAATTTTCCGGGAATTTTTTTTTTAGGCTCAATAATAGCTATAATAAATTCAAGTATTCCACTTTTTTGCCCAAAAATTGCCAGAAATTAGCGTAACAAATTTTGACATAATTCGACAAAACGTATAAGTCGCGGCTAGAAAAATTTGGCACGAAAAGGCCTTACCACCATTTTCACTACTACGCGACTTTTCTTTTCAAAACACCTCTGAGCACTTTGAAATACGCTTCCGTCAATCATACCTAATATGGGAAGTGTGTGATGTTACCGCAATTGACTAGAGGTCGAAGGAATAAGGATGGCGCCAAATTATCCCGTAAATTTGCGCTGGCGAGTCATATATTGACTAGTAAGAGGCTTTACAGTCGTTGATGTTGCAAGAACACTTCACGTTTGGCAGATATTTGTAAAGAAATTTCGGCATTTCTTCAGAATTAAATTACCCGCTCGGTGGATTATCCTATGCAGCGGATGGTAAGCGTGCGTTTAAACTCGTGAATAAGCTAAACCGAAGTGTGAAGTAATAATTCTAGCTTTTCTGACCTGAAAATAGCACACGACATGTTGTTCACCACGAGCATAAATCTGGCAGTATCCCGAAGTGTACGAGGACGAAATTCAGGAGTGGATAGAGTATGCAACGGGAAAACGAATCATGATCGGCGTGCGATCAACCGATTCGTGACGAAAATGGATTTTACAAGAAGAAAGGTACGTATGACTTGTTGCATTTTTTTGGAAGGAACACTGCTAATCAGTTCTAATCACCTATCACCTCCGGAATGAATTGAAAAAACAAAATAAAGCATAAGCTTACAATGCGCTTGTAACGTTTGTTGTTCTACGTTTCGAGAATGTAAACATATAACGCTGTGACATGATAGGGAAATTGTTATTTCTACAAGCAGGAACGGGGAATTGAGGAAAAGATTTTTTATTAAGCTTACTTTCAAATTTACTTCTTCGTTATAACTCAAGACGATTGCCAAAGAACGAGATGAGGGAAACAGGACGATGTATTGTCGTAGGATCGCTGAATTTCACCAAGAACAGTTGCTATTTATTGATGAGTCTGAGAAGTTCTGATTCATCTATAAATAGCAACTGTTCTCGGTGAAATTTAGCGATGGCCTACGACGATACATCGCCCTGTTTCGCTTATCACGTTCTTTGGTGATCACAGTGAGCTATATTAAACGAAGAAGTAAACATGAAACTGTGCTTAGATATTTTCTTTGATATTTCCCCGTTCCCGTTTTTATAAATAACGATTTTTCAGATTTTTCTTGCTATCATGTCACAGCGTTAACATTCACGCAGAACAATAAACGTTATAAAGCGCTTATACTTTGTTTTTCATTCCATTCCTCGGGTGGTAGGTGATTAGAATTAGCAGTGTTCCTTCCAAAAAATGCAACAAGTCATACGAACCTTTCTTCTTGTAAAACCCATTTTCTTCACGAATCGGTTGATCGCACGCCGATCATGATTCGTTTTCCCGTTGCATACTCTGTCCACTCCTGAATTTCGTCCTCGTACACTTCGGGATATTGCCAGATTTATACTCGTGGTGAATAACATGTCGTGTGCTATTTTCAGGTCAGAAAAGCTAGAATTATTACTTCACACTTCGGTTTAGCTTATTCACGAGATTAAACGCACGCTTACCATCCGCCGCATAGGATAATCCACCGAGCGGGTATTTAATTCTGAAGAAATGTCGAAATTTCTTTACAAATATCTGCCAAACGTGAAGTATTCTTGCAACATCAACGACTCTAAAACCTCTTACTAGTCAATATATGACTCGACAGCGCAAATTTACGGTATAATTTGCCGCCATCTTTATTCCTTCGAGCTCAATTCAATTGCGGTAACATCACACACTTCCCATATAAGGTATGATTGACGGAAGCGTATTGCAAAGTACTCAGAGGTGTTTTGAAAAGAAAAGTCGCGTAGTAGTGAAAATGGTGGTAAACAACTAAAATTTTGCTACATGTCCTCCTTTATGACAAACCATTCATCAAATGCACCAGATTATGCCCTGAATATCAAAATAACTTACAAAACGACCATGTAAATTTCGTTCCTAGACAAACTCAAAACGACTATGAGTCTTTACAACGTCTTTTTTTCATAACAAAACGCAGGATGATCATGAAAATTCCAACGACACCTTCAGAAAAACTCAAAATGACCATGGAATTTCCAACGTCATTTTTAGACAAACTCAATCCGACCGTGTAAATTCGCAACGTCACCTTTCATAGAAAATGCAAAAGAATCGCCATGAAACTTTTCCTCGTTAATTTTAAACAAAGGAAAATTAATATGAATTTCATATATCAGTTCTCTTTCATAAACAAAAAATGACCATGGAAAATTTTAATGTCACTGTAAAACCTGATAAAAATTGACTTTTCAGTTCCGTGTTGAGGGTTTTATCTATAGGAATTGTCTAAGCTGCCACTTATTCCTTCCCTCCCGCCGTCAAATAACGTTTGATTGTTCCAGTATATAACATATATTCTATTCAGGTCAGACATTAGGTTTGACTGGAACATTGCTACTGTATAATTGTTTCATAGCGGTGCAGTAAGATGTCAAGTAACGCTTGTGTGTCAAGTTAGAAATGGCAAAGCTTAAATTTTTAAAAAATGACCGCGACTAAACTCGCCATCTAGAATACTACTACAGTACAGCCGATATAACGGTACGTTGCGTCTCAAAATACACTGAATTGCATGTTGATTCACTTACATATCTTGCATGCAAAGAAGTTTCTTATCATGAAACGTTGCTATAATAGATACATTTCTTAACCCAAAGACGTATTAAGACAAGAAAACCTGTGGTTTGTCAAAGACGGTCCTTACAAGCTGGAGTTAATTTGTGAGCAACTAGATTTTGTCGATTTTAACCTTTGAATTCTCTTACAGCCCTCAAATGTTCAGTATTAAAATTGCCATGCATTTTATAAAATTGTGTTACCTTCATTAGCTCCTCCAGTTTACGTGACATTCTCTTACAGCCCTCAAATTTTCAGTGTTAAAATTGCCATGCATTTTATAAAACTGTGTTACCTTCATCAGCTCCTCCAGTTTACGTGACATCTTGTGGAAAGGTGATCCCCACCTAACTCGGTTGAAGTGTAAGCCCCTTTTCAGCGCTAACTATTTTGATGCGACAAAATTAACTCAGTGTCGAGTCTAGCGTTTTTGTTCCCTCTTTAGATGAGCTAGATTTCAAACGCATGGATTGAATTAATTAGTCTGAACTAAAGACAGACACTAGTGTTGTTTTAATATCAATAGATGTAACTTACAAAAGGAAAAATCAGCGTTTCAATAAAGGATAAATTCTCACTTGTATTTTCAAAGTTTTCACAAAATTTGTAAATACTTTGAAAATACAAGTGAAAGTTTATCCACAATTCGCAGTTGCATGTTTATAATATACAAGGCAAATTTTTCGCAAAAAATCAAACAAACTCGCATGCAGAGTGAATGTAAGCTTATCCTAGTGATTTTGATTCCTTTCGTCTATTGAAAAGTACACTAACCGTGCCTCTGAGCAGATTTCTCCTATCTCCAAGTTACAGGAATCCTTAATAAAGGGAAGGAATAAACTAGTTTATGTTAGCTGCCATGACCTACCGAATGACAGGCCAGGGGCCCAGTCGCTCCAAGGTTTTCAGCAGTTTCTAAAACAAATATTAAACCCTTTGTTATTTCCCCTAATACATCAAGGTTCACCTTCTGGAATTTCTCTTCCTGCTGTCACCAGTCAATCTCAATCTCCAAAGCGTTCGTTGTGTTGAACAACGTAAAGTCCGTTGCAGGGAGCCAAGATAGAAAGTGAAGCGCTCTCGTGCTCAGCCAATCAAATGCGAGTAATTTTGCTGCTTGGCTAATCAGGAGTCAGTAATTTTGCCCCCGTTAGAAGAAAAAAATGCCCTCTGTCTCAACCAATCAGTATGCAGTAATTTTGTATAGAGCTTGTAAGATGACGACGAAATTTCCATGGCCATTTTGGGTCTCAGTGAAAAAAATGACGCTGTAATTTTCCATGGTCATTTTAAGTTTGTTTCAAAATGAGGTTGGGAAATTTTCATGGTGATTATGTATGTGTTTCACAGAAGACAAAGAAATCTCAAAATGAGAAGCAACACATTCCAAAAAATGTTAAATTTTGCAAACTCGAATGATATGTGGTCAAAATATGCACTAGATCAAGGAAATATTACAAACCCAAGCTTCACTTTGGTAATGTTTCGCTATTTACGGCATTTAAGTAAATAGTGCAAGTATGGAGAGCATTCGGCCAAAAAGGTTATTTTTACCAGAATTGGGGTATTTTCGAATGTCCCGTAAGGTTTTAGAACGTGTTAGTTACCGTTTTGAGCATATTAAAGGGAACAAATAATGTAATCAATAGATTTAAATCAAAGAGACAGGGCCAGTACACATCGCGCTGAACAGATATTTTCATCTCTGCCAAAAATCACCAAAAAAATGACAAAGATTTGTCGTGATCTCAGGCAAGACGATGTTGCTTTTGAAGTTTGGTAAGGTTTCTCTTTGTAAGATTAAAAAAATGGCGTGCGTACTCATGACACGACACTTTTTAAATCAGTAGGATGTAAGGGAGTGGAAGTGTTTATCAGCAGGTGGGCTGGTGAATGGGAGGTTGGGCTAAAAACGTTTCGCATTCCTGTGACGGGGGGGGGGGGACAAAAAAGTTCTGGT
Organism: Siderastrea siderea; assembly: GCA_964030785.1. Lineage (NCBI taxonomy): Eukaryota > Metazoa > Cnidaria > Anthozoa > Scleractinia > Rhizangiidae > Siderastrea > Siderastrea siderea. Next base: position 18,506,586 of record OZ034974.1, on the reverse strand, counting down.
TCACTACCTACTGACAACTGATCTTTGAGTTAGTAACAGCTCACCACAGTCCACCAGAAAGCGGACAGGGTGAGGTCCATGGTGCTACATCTTGCTGCTGATGTTCCGCTTGTGCTTGTTGAAGACGAAAAGGATGAAGAGGATGAAGAAGAGGAGGAAAGGTGTCGTAGACAATGACAGTGACGAAAGTGAGACAGATGAATCAACACCATCAGAATCTTCATCAGATGATGAGATACCACCGCAAGAAGAACGTCAAGTCACACGTTATGGAAGAACTGTCAGAAAAGCAGGACAGACTTCGGACTATTTCTTTTACTGGTGAAACTGCTGAACTTAAAGACATTGAGAACATATAACGTGTTCCTTAAGATGCCTTTCTTGCAATATCCTGCTTTATACATTATATTATATATACAGAGGTTTGAAGAGGGTTATAATAATCAAGAATAATAATTCAAAGACTACTTCATTCCCAAATGACGACGATAGAAATGTGTTTATGACTTAGAGTAATTATAATGCAGTGGGAAGGGAGGGGGGCGAAATTTCTGACTTATCCAAACAGGGGGGCAAAGAAAGTTTTCCTATGTGGTCAAGGGGGCACAAAAAGTTTCTAGGTTTTCCCATTCATCCCACCCCCTACTTTTAAATAATGAACACTCTCTAAGCATCAATAGCGATCAGCATGTAACATGTTCTTATATCATCTTCTATCGCATTGTAGTAAAAAAAGGTGTCCCGGTAGCGACGGAAATAAGGTAAATTCTTTAAGTTAAAAATAGGAAATGAATAAAAAAATAATAAAACGTTTCATTACTCAATCGTTATCTTGTCTTTAGAGATAAACATTTGTGGCCGGCTAGTGGCCTTTGTGTATCATCAATGGCATAATGCATGAGATAACGAATAGCAAATCCGAATCCCAACGGCAATTTAATAACCCTCCTTAAACCGGTGGGATGCAACGTCGTTTCCAGGTTCTATCTTCTTCTCGTTCGCTAAGGACGAGAGATCCTGGAAAGGAGTTTGCGGCTGTATGTTGTAACAAATCAGCTACAGGAAGAGAAACTGAGATGCCTGTCACCTGTTATTTTGTTCAAGAAAAAGACAAATACTACGCTAAGCCAATTTAATTGTAATACAATTGAAGGCAAGCAGCGACAAAATAAATTATTCAAGGAGTTATTGACTTTAAAGAATAAAACTACTTCGTTTCAAGTTTTATACAGAAAAGATGGCCAATCTTATCACTGCATAGCGTTGCGTAGCCAAGGAGACGCTCAATTGGGTCCAATCGCTCTTCATATTAAGATACACTCGCGTTCAGGTTAAAATTCAGTTTCGTTAAGGTAACGAATAAGTCACATATTCATTGATAAGATGATGCTGGTTTTAAAAAACGCCAAAAAGATTTTCTCGCAGGAGTTACCGTTGTCCATTTATAGTATAAGGGAGAGCTACAAAAGAAGCTGCAAAGCATAAACTCAAGGTAAATCTATGAATTGTTGTGCTTTGTTTTATATTTAGCATCTAAAATCAACATATGCAGATCCGCCCACGACGAGTTCCGGTTAAAGCGATAGCATTTCTCGTTCTTCCAAACCCGTGTTAACTTGACATTTTTATAGTGAAACATGGACTGCATTTCTACAATAAAAACGCACAGAGGTTTTAAATTGTGGAATTAATCCCCTTTTGTACTAAATGATTTTTTCTCTGCTATTTAACATTTATTTCTTCACAGCCCTTAATGGTTATTTTACCACAATTTTTTGTAACGTGTGATCGTGGCACGGTTTTCGGAGGGATCGTTAAGGGACTATGTCACGTTTCTTTGGAAAGTGAAAGACGTATTGGAATCAAAGGAAAGTCACTAACGTTTTCCCTATTTCCTATCGTAGTAGCCGTAGATTATGAATCAGTCACTGTTAAATAGGAAAACTGACTGCTGCACTGGTTCAGTTTTATTTAAAATAACTTTACTAGTCTTCTGAAACCAGAAAAGGGAGGAGTATCACTGCCACCTACTAACAGAATAAGAGCCGTTATTGCCAACTATTTATCAATCTTATTCTCAATCTTATTACTGTCCTGTAATTTTAAGGTGGACTAGCTCGAATGGTTCGTTAGTTCCTCTCTAGTCTTCCTCTTTTGCACATATTTAATTTTTTTTTCTTTCATTGTAACTTACTATATACGTACTTTTTATTTATGTAAATCTATAGATTTTGTTTATATTACTTTGTGCAAAGAAAATGAGATAAAATTAAAATTAATGTCAAAAATAGCATGATTTGATTTTAAAAAATTTTCGGTTTTCTTGGTTTGCATATTAGCGTGGAACTTTTCTTTAAAGAATTTTCCGGGATTTTTTTTTTGGGGCTCATTAATAGCTATAGTAAATTCAAGTATTCCACTATTTTGCCCAAAAATTGCCAGAAATTAACGTAACAAATTTTGACATAATTCGACAAAACGTATAAGTCCCGGCTAGAAAAATTTGGCACGAAAAGGCCTTAAACAACTAAACTTTTGCTACATTTCCTCCTTTATGACAAACCATTCATCAAATGCACCAGGTTATGCCCTGAATATCAAAACAACGTACAAAACGACCATGTAAATTTCGTTCCTAGACAAACTCAAAACGACTATGAGTCTTTACAACGTCTTCTTTTCATAACAAAATGCAGGATGGTCATGAAAATTCCAAGGACACCTTCAGAAAAACTCAAAATGACCATGGAATTTCCAACGTCATTTTTAGACAAACTCAATCCGACCGTGTAAATTCCCAACGTCACCTTTCATAGAAAATGCAAAAGAATCACCATGAAACTATTCATCGTTACTTTTAAACAAAGGAAAATTAATATGAATTTTCATATATCAGTTCTCTTTCATAAGCAAAAAATGACCATGGAAAATTTTAATGTCACTGTAAAACCTGATAAAAATTGACTTTTCAGTTCCGTGTTGAGGGTTTTATCTATAGGAATTGTCTAAGCTGCCACTAATTCCCTCCTTCCCGCCGTCAAATAACGTTTGATTGTTCCACTGACATAACATATATTTTATTCAGGTCAGACATTAGGTTTGACTGGAACATTGCTGCTGTATAATTGTTTCATAGCGGTGCAGTAAGATGTCAAGTGACGCTTGTGTGTCAAGTTAGAAATGGCAAAGCTTAAATTTTTAAAAAATGACCGCGACTAAACTCGCCATCCAGCATACTGCTACAGTACAGCCGATATAACGGTACGTTGCGTCTCAAAATACACTGAATTGCATGTTGATTCACTTACATATCTTGCATACAAAGAAGTTTCTTATCATGAAACGTTGCTAATAGATACATTTCTTGACCCAAAGAGGTATTAAGACGAGAAAACCTGTGGTTTGTCAAAGACGGTCCTTACAAGCTGGAGTTAATTTGTGAGCAACTAGATTTTGTCGATTTTAACCTTTGAATTCTCTTACAGCCCTCAAATTTTCAGTATTAAAATTGCCATGCATTTTATAAAATTGTGCTACCTTCATCAGCTCCTCCAGTTTACGTGACATTCTCTTACAGCCCTCAATTTTCAGTATTAAAATTGCCATGCATTTTATAAAACTGTGTTACCTTTATCAGCTCCTCCAGTTTACGTGACATCTTGTGGAAAGGTGATCCCCACCTAACTCGGTTGAAGTGTAAGCCCCTTTTCAGCGCTAACTATTTTGATGCGACAAAATTAACTCAGTGTCGAGTCTAGCGTTCTGTTCCACAACACTAGTGTTGTTTTAATATCAAAAGATGTAACTTACAAAAGGAAAAATCAGCGTTTCAATAAAGGATAAATTCTCACTTGTATTTCCAAAGTTTTCACAAAATTTGTAAATACTTTGAAAATACAAGTGAAAGTTTATCCACAATTCGCAGTTGCATGTTTATAATATACAAGGCAAAATTTTCGCAAAACCTTTCGGAACACAATCATGCGGCCCTCAGAATACATAAAAATACTCGCTCGTAAACAGTTCACCACACAAGCAATTTGACTGTTGCTCAGCGTACACAACAAGAAAAGGCTGAATATAATGTACATCTTAAGGTGGCTCCCTAGAGTTTTATGACCGCGCGCAGCCTGGGCACTAGAATGGCGCGAGCTTTTAAATTCGCGCGACGTCCAAGCAAAAATAGAAAAATGTTACACGAAAAGAGAAAATGCTACACGAGTTACGAGTCATTTATCTGAAAGTGTCGATCCTCATAAGCGTGAATCTCATCGTAAACAAAGCAGGAACTCTCCGTACAGCTTGTTTGCAGTCTTGGGTATAGCTGCGGCTAGCTCCAACGATACGGAAGAAAACGATTCTCCGCCTACATCATCCGTACGTCAGTGAGAGCCTCTCCGCTCCTTCCTTCCCGCCCTCGCTCCATGAAAAGCGCGGCGCGAATGGTCGCTTCACGAAAGCAGCGAAAGGAACACCAAACAACATAATGAAAATGAGACAAGGATATCAAAAGTACACCGCAAAAAGGAAACTCGACTTTGAGCACTACACCGACGAAAACCAACCACCCTCTAAACGCAACACAAGGAGTACTCAGGTATGCACGCCGGTGATTCGATACCTTTAAAAAAAACATTTTATCAGTAGTACATGTACGCAACACGCGTAAGTAATTACGGGAACCATCAAATTTTTTGTGCTTATAACAGGCCGCCGCCGAAAGAGAAGAATGTATTCCTCATGGAACTCGTCTTATTGACCTCGACTCATTTCGGGAAAGTCTCCAAAGCTGCACTCACTGCGGATCAGGTAAACGTACATCACCATTTTCTCAATGAAGCCTGACCGAAATGGACTGAGCTGGACTGGACTTTTACACTTGCCCTTCTATTCAGAATAAGAATCTAAAGAAGAATCTACCTTCTTGTTTTATGGTTACCATAAGGTTTTATTTAATTCCTTGCACATTCACTGTTTGCTAGTGAGGATTATTATGAGAGTACTGCAGGCATAAGTGATGTATGGGGCTGTGCAGAAGTCTCATTCATTCATTCCCATTCAGGAACAACAACAACAAAAACAGTCTTCAATATATCCCCTATTCCTGCAGCCAAACCCTCTAGAGAGCATTTTGGAAATTAATATGAGCAAACAACAAGAGCAGGAAATTTTGAGCAAGTCATTTTTTTACTAAACAAACCTACCTCTTCTCCTAGAATACATCATATATGTCAATTTGTATTATTTACACAAAGCTTGTTTTCATTTCACTTGTATCATTTAGGTCCACTTTCATTTTACAATGTGACTGACGAAGTGCGACATGGCCTAGCCAGCACATTTGTGGTAATTTGTCCACTCTGTGGTAAAAACAATGCAGTCAAAACTTCTGAACAACCCAGATCAGGGCAACGTGGTCCACCTGCTTTTGACATCAACACCCGAATGGCACTTGGCTGTCTTCATGCGGGCATTGGCCAAACCCATATAAACAATGTGCTCTCTACTTTAAATGCCCCAACTCTAAATTCTGTCGCTTTTAAGTTAAGGGAAAGAGAGGTAGGGGAAGCTGTTGAAGGTATTGCAAAAAGTAGCTGTCAGGATTATTTGACAATGGAAAAAGAGGAAGCCCTAAAAAATGGTGTTCAGGTTGATAAAAGTAACCTGGTTCCTATTTCCTGTTCCTTTGACATGGGCTGGCAGAAACGTGGAAAAGGACATAACTGATCTCGCACTGGACAAGCAGCAGTTATGAGCGTATCTTCTGGTAAAGTACTGGACTATACAACAAGGACAAAGAGTTGTAGATTTTGTGACAGTGCAAAAGCCATGGGAAAACAACCTAAAGCTCACGACTGCCACAATTCTCTTATATTTGATGTTCCTGTCCTGCTAAGAAATTGTGAAAGTGACTTTAAAGAAAGATTAGAGGCAATAGACGTTTGCTTTGCTGACTCTCTCACATTGTTTAAAGCACAGTGGTCAAAAAAAAGTCCCCTATTTGCAGAATTCCGATGGTACCTTTCCAAAGACCAACCAATCATCCTTGTACAGTTTCTTGTTTCAAACATCCTTCGAAGCACACGATGCATTAGAAGATGTTCTCGCGCTACGAAAAATAATTTTTGAGTCACGGCTTGAACTTTCGACGAAAACAATAATCGAGAACTCGGGTCTTGTAACAGCAAGCCATGCAGCTGAGGACGTGATGTATTTAGATCGCCGCCATCTTTTAATGCAGTCGTTCAAAGGTAATTCCACCATCCGCAATACCTAAAGAAGAACATGGTTGAAAAAATATCCGGAAGTGGACAGGCATTTGAAGATCTGAAAACAGTGTACAGCAAGTTTGGAAAAGAAGGACTTATTGTGATCCTCTCAAAACCACCATCCTCATCCGCATCGCCATCATCACGAATAACCACCACAACACGAATTTTGGCTACAGTAGTCAAGTACTTCGAAGAAAACATCCAGGATTAGGTAAGGGACTGAATCTTTCATCCTTTCCTTTTAAAATTGGCGAGATACTACGGCAATAATACGCCCTCGGTAAGTCAAAAATGGCTTTCGTATTTCGAACAAATCCACATGTTTTCGATAGCTATGCGCATGCGGGCGTGATGGCTCGCTTGAACAGCGCGCAAACCTAAGAACCGCGCGTGTTTTCCTGATTTTTGTGACGTCAGCGCAGCAAAAATATGTAAAATTAACAGTGCATTTTCACGCGTTTCCTTCGGTCAATTTTTTTTGAAAATTGGCTCATTTCTAAACAGATGCAGTACCTCTTTTTGTTGAAATTTGTCAGAGCTAACTGCCCTTATTGAGAAAAATAACGAATTACGGAATACTGACAAAACCGTCTGAACGACCCCATGTTTTTGCCACTTCAAAATATCCGGCAATATCGCTTACACGATGTGGCAAAAATTGAAAACATTTCACCGAAGAAAAGTAAAAATATTAAGGATTAATGACCAAAAATAACGAAATAAGTGCCTGTTAATAGATGCGATGTTGCCATGGCAACGGCCGTAATCTAAAAAAATTACGCCCGATAAGTAAACCTTATTATGTTGGTACCCATACTGGTGAATCTCTATAACAAAAGCTAAAAGGCAAAATAACTAGGGTTTCTTTTATAAATCACCCTAGCTAGGAGGGGATATTAGTAAATACTCTAGGGAGCCACCTTAAGAGATGAATATATGTCTAATTCGTTGAAAAAATACACTTAACCTCTCGCAAAAACATTATAACACATCATGATAAGTCCAAACAAACTCGCATGCAGAGTGAATGTAAGCTTATCCTAGTGATTTTGATTCCTTTCTTCTATTAAAAAGTACACTAACCGTGCCTCTGAGCAGATTTCTCCTATCTCCAAGTTACAGGACACCTTAATAAAGGGAAGGAATAAACTAGTTTATGTTAGCTGCCATGACTTACCGAATGACAGGCCAGGGGCCCAGTCACTCCAAGGATTTCAGCAGTTTCTAAAACAAATATTAAACCACTTGTTATTTCCCCTAATACATCAAGGTTCACCTTCTGGAATTTCTCTTCCTGCTGTCACCAGTCAATCTCAATCTCCAAAGCGTTCGTTGTGTTGAACAACGTAAAGTCCGTTGCAGGGAGCCAAGATAGAAAATGAAGCGCTCTCGTGCTCAGCCAATCAAATGCGAGTAATTTTGCTGCTTGGCTAATCAGGAGTAAGTAATTGCCCTCTGTCTCAACCAATCAGTATGCAGTAATTTTGTATAGAGCTTGTAAGATGACGACGAAATTTCCATGGACATTTTGGGTCTCAGTGAAAAAAGTGACGCTGTAATTTTCCATGGTCATTTTAAGTTTGTTTCAAAATGAGGTTGGGAAATTTTCATGGTGATTATGTATGTGTTTCACAGAAGACAAAGAAATCTCAAAATGAGAAGCAACACATTCCAAAAAATGTTAAATTTTGCAAACTGGAATGATATGTGGTCAAAATATGTACTAGATCAAGGTAACATTACAAACCCAAGCTTCACTTTGGTAATGTTTCGCTAATTACGGTATTTAAGCAAATAGTGCAAGTATGGAGAGCATTCGGCCAAAAAGGTTATTTTTACCAGAATTGGGGTATTTTCGAATGTCCCGTAAGGTTTTAGAACGTGTTAGTTACCGTTTTGAGCAAATTAACGGGGCCAAATAATGTAATCAATAGATTTAAATCAAAGAGACAGGGCCAGTACACATCGCACTGAACAGATATTTTCGTCTCTGCCAAAAATCACGAAAAAATGACAAAGATTTGTCGTGATCTCAGGCAAGACGATGTTGCTTTTGAAGTTTGGTTAGGTTTCTCTTTGTAAGATTAAAAAATGGCGTGCGTACTCATGACACGACACTTTTTAAATCAGTAGGATGTAAGGGAGTGGGAGTGTTTATCAGCAGGTGGGCTGGTGAATGGGAGGTTGGGCTAAAAACGTTTCGCATTCCTGTGACGGGGGGGGGACAAAAAAAGTTCTGGTTCACTACCTACTGACAACTGATCTTTGAGTTAGTAACAGCTCACCACAGTCCACCAGAAAGCGGACAGGGTGAGGTCCATGGTGCCACATCTTGCTGCTGATGTTCCACTTGTGCTTGCTGAAGACGAAAAGGATGAAGAGGATGAAGAAGAGGAGGAAAGGTGTCGTAGACAATGACAGTGACGAAAGTGAGACAGATGAATCAACACCATCAGAATCTTCATCAGATGATGAGATACCACCGCAAGAAGAACGTCAAGTCACACGTTATGGAAGAACTGTCAGAAAAGCAGAACAGACCTCGGACTATTTCTTTTACTGGTGAAACTGCTGAACTTAAAGACATTGAGAACATATAACGTGTTCCTTAAGATGCCTTTCTTGCAATATCCTGCTTTATACATTATATTATATATACAGAGGTTTGAAGAGGGTTATAATAATCAAGAATAATAATTCAAAGACTACTTCATTCCCAAATGACGACGATAGAAATGTGTTTATGACTTAGAGTAATTATAATGCAGTGGGAAGGGAGGGGGGCGAAATTTCTGACTTATCCAAACAGGGGGGCAAAGAAAGTTTTCCTATGTGGTCAAGGGGGCACAAAAAGTTTCTAGGTTTTCCCATTCATCCCACCCCCTACTTTTAAATAATGAACACTCTCTAAGCATCAATAGCGATCAGCATGTAACATGTTCTTATATCATCTTCTATCGCATTGTAGTAAAAAAAGGTGTCCCGGTAGCGACGGAAATAAGGTAAATTCTTTAAGTTAAAAATAGGAAATGAATAAAAAAATAATAAAACGTTTCATTACTCAATCGTTATCTTGTCTTTAGAGATAAACATTTGTGGCCGGCTAGTGGCCTTTGTGTATCATCAATGGCATAATGCATGAGATAACGAATAGCAAATCCGAATCCCAACGGCAATTTAATAACCCTCCTTAAACCGGTGGGATGCAACGTCGTTTCCAGGTTCTATCTTCTTCTCGTTCGCTAAGGACGAGAGATCCTGGAAAGGAGTTTGCGGCTGTATGTTGTAACAACTCAGCTACAGGAAGAGAAACTGAGATGCCTGTCACCTGTTATTTTGTTCAAGAAAAAGACAAATACTACGCTAAGCCAATTTAATTGTAATACAATTGAAGGCAAGCAGCGACAAAATAAATTATTCAAGGAGTTATTGACTTTAAAGAATAAAACTACTTCGTTTCAAGTTTTATACAGAAAAGATGGCCAATCTTATTACTGCATAGCGTTGCGTAGCCAAGGAGACGCTCAATTGGGTCCAATCGCTCTTCATATTAAGATACACTCGCGTTCAGGTTAAAATTCAGTTTCGTTAAGGTAACGAATAAGTCACATATTCATTGATAAGATGATGCTGGTTTTAAAAAACGCCAAAAAGATTTTCTCGCAGGAGTTACCGTTGTCCATTTATAGTATAAGGGAGAGCTACAAAAGAAGCTGCAAAGCATAAACTCAAGGTAAATCTATGAATTGTTGTGCTTTGTTTTATATTTAGCATCTAAAATCAACATATGCAGATGCGCCCACGACGAGTTCCGGTTAAGGCGATAGCATTTCTCGTTCTTCCAAACCCGTTTTTCGCACAGACGTTTTAAATTGTGGAATTAATCCTCTTTTGTACTAGATGATTTTTTCTCTGCTATTTAACATTTATTTCTTCACAGCCCTTAATGGTTATTTTACCACAATTTTTTGTAACGTGTGATCGTGGCACGGTTTTCGGAGGGATCGTTAAGGGACTATGTCACATTTCTTTGGAAAGTGAAAGACGTATTGGAATCAAAGGAAAGTCACTAACGTTTTCCCTATTCCCTATCGTAGTAGCCGTAGATTATGAATCAGTCACTGTTAAATAGGAAAACTGACTGCTGCACTGGTTCAGTTTTATTTAAAATAACTTTACTAGTCTTCTGAAACCAGAAAAGGGCATTTGGCAACAAATGCCCAGGATAGAAAAGGATTGCAACTTGAAAAAGATAAGCTATTTCTTTAATTCTTCCATTGATATTGGAAAAATCTCTAAAAATGAGTATTCTTTGTTCTCCCTTTGAGAAAATCACTAAGTGTCTTCTTCTTTGTGTTGTAGGAGCATTTCTTGCACAAAAAAAGGTCCTTAGCACAGTTTTGAACCCAAAATGTAAAAATCGAAATGCTGCAGAGTTTTAATACTATGTGTATGTACAAAACTGAAGACTAGCTTTCAAACTTTTTTTAAAGAAAATTCCTTAGTTCCTAAGTTCAACAACGATTCCATTCCGTTGCCACTTTATAAATATTTAACGGAAGAATCCCACATAAATTGTGCTAGAATGTATTGTATTGAATGGACAAGTTTGTTTTCAAAATGGATGATTGTATTCCTATACAGTGTAAGTGTAAATTATGTGATGCTTCAATTGAATCGGAAACCAAATAAACCAATAAAGTGCAGCTGTTACTGATTTCGGTTTGTCTTAATGAAAAAGGGTGAAATAATTTAAAACACTGCGCAAATGATAAGAAAGCTAGCTTGATCCAAGAAACAGATGTGGTGAGTAGAGTCAACGCAATTTAAAGGAAATTGATGTCTTTTGCAGTTCATTAATATAACTTTATCATAAACATTTCAGAGTTTCGTAGATTAAAAAATTGAGTGATCGTTTAAGGAAGACAAGTATAACTTGCATACAGTTTACCTTTTTAAATTTCAAACCAAATCAATCTACCAAAGAAGCGGCCTATTGTGCTGTAGATTGCAACTGGTACATTATTTTGCTGTGAATTTATACTTCACGCCCTCGCCAACTGAGATGCTTTCGTAGGTGCTTAGAATTCGCGAAAATCGTGCAAACGCACCAGGTTAGTTTTTCGCCAGTAAAATTCCCGCGATGTTCAGTGGGTCGTGTATAAGAAACTCAGAAGCTAACGTATCTTGCATTCTCCTCGAAAAACGTTCACTTGTCTTCAATAATAATAAAATAATGACAGGAAGTAAGGTAGGTATCATTTTTACCCTGCATTTAAATTGAGTTATAACAAGCAACGGAGTAGCCTGTTCCGAAAAGCAAGGGGTGATATAAACATTCCCTTTTTTTCGCTAGATTAATATATTTTTGTGCGTTCAAGTTTTCAGGAAGCTTAAACAATGCGCGAAGATACCTTAAACAAAACCTAAGCAAAACTTATATTCTCACACAGTCGGAGTTTTCATCAGTCGTTAAACAAAGCAAGGGAAACACTTTCAAAAACAGAGTTTTTATAAAAAATACCCTGTGGTGATTAATAAAATGAAATATTTGCCTTTCTTTCAAGTTTTTCAGGTTAATATATATGTTATGAAATGAAATGTACCTAACTCTGCTGGCTTCTTTTTCTTGAAAGCCAAAAGTGTGGTTAGTTGAGCAGGAAAACTCTCCACACAGTTGATAATTCAATTTCTGGCAAGTTGATGTGTTGCACAAAAGAAAGAAATATTAGTTTCACGCAAACTAAGAGGTATTTATTTGTTGTTTTCAATTTTTGTTTTATTTTCTTGTGACGTCCGTTAGTTTAATATTTATGTAGGCGCAGTGGAAAACGCCACAAGGAAACTGGAGAATGTTCTTCAGTTGTGAGCAGAATGTTTAGGAAAAAAAGAAGTTCTGTAAATCCCATAAAATAATAACATTGCTTCCACTTACAGAGATCTAGAGTATCTGTGCAGTGTTCCTGGCGGTATCTGTCGTGTTTCTTGTAGATTTTGTCACTGATTGTTAGGTAACAACCAAAAACTGAAAAGATAGTACCATCTTTTTAAAAACAAGTAAAATCCTCAAAACCTATGCTCATATACACCTCATATCAAAAGTACATGATTAAGGAATTATGTATTTTTTACTTTTCTTTTCTTACCTTTCCTTTCTTTCTTTCTATCTTTTTTGTCTTATTTTTCTTTTTCTTTTTTTCATTCTTTCACTTTTAGATCTCTTGAAGAGTCCATAAGGAAATGTTGTTGGCTGGTCACTTCTACACCATACCTGTACTTGTGCTGTGTATCATGCTCAGTAAAGTAGCTGCCCATGTTCAAACGTGTGGACCAAGTGAATACTCCATATTTGGAATGATGCTGCAGGGACACATCTTTCAGACGATAGCGGTATCACTTGGTGGTGAGTGCGTGCAGGCGTGTAACAATAATGTCAGATGTCAAAGTTTCAATTACGTCATTTCACAAGACATGTGTGAGTTAAGCAACCGCACCAAGGAAGCCAGACCGGAAGACTTTGTTCGTAACTTTGACAGATATTATTACGGGCTTGTCAAACGGAGAGGTACATTTCAGGCTCATTAAACTTATTTATTGTTAATACTGTACTCGAGAATAGAGGAGGTAAGATTTTGTGGACCACTGTTTACAACAGTCGTCAGGCCATCAGGCTTTCTTTGGTAAGACACCTGACGAAGTAGAAATGGTGGCCCCGTTCCCAACGTTCACGTAAAAAGTCCAGTGAGGACCCGATCAAACTCAGTTATGACATCTACCCTCCGAGTCATGCATCCGTTCATGGGAGGAGTGGATAAGATGCGATCGACTGCCTGAGGCACAGTCTCAACCTGACGCCCAATCTTATTTCCAAACTGTGTGAAAACGCTCTATAATGTATATGACATGCGAGCTTTAAACATCCTCATCATCGTCAACTAACAAATTATTTGTTCTCTACAGTCCCCCTGGGTTCCATTCCTGAGGTGCCTGCAGAATCATGCAAAGAAATCAAAGCAAGCGAAGGACCATTAGTGGTCAGCGGCATGTACTGTTTCGATTCCAATATGCCTGGAAAGACTGTTCTTGCTCATTGCAATATGGAGACAGAAGGTAAAAAGCTCTGACTGACTGACTGACCGACTGACCGACTGACTGACTGACTAACCGACCGACCGACTGACTGACTGACTGACTGACTGACTGACTGACTGACTGACTGACTGACTGACTGACTGACTGACTGACTGACTGACTGAGTAGCGCTTGGGCCAAAGACACTAATAGTGACAAATGCTTGCAGTCTGCTTTAGGGTAAAGACGCTATCAAAAATGAAGCTGGTTGGGTGATGATGTTTCTTCAATCATGGCAGGGCTTTACTAATTTCCTGACGGCAGAATTTAGTTCAAGGCACCCAATAGCGTTGTCGCAACTCAGAAAGAAAATGCTGTACTCCTGACTGATTCGACTTTCTATTCAAGGTTTATAAGAAAAACATAGAGATAGTGTTGGCTTACGAAGAATAGCAAATGTGCTGGGATTCGGATCAGGACGTGGCGCATGTAAAACCATCAGTCACCTCTCAACGGCTAGCGAAAATTCCATTCTTGTCTACGAGAGGTTGTAAGCAGAAACCTGGTCAAATTGTCAGAATAACTTGTCTTTGAGCCTTGTTAATTAAAAATTTTTCAGCACTAGTGTGGTCTTCTATTTTAAGTTTATGTTGTTTCAGATGTGGATGAATGCAGTACTTCTAACAGTGTTTGCCATGCGGACGCAAACTGTCAGAACACCGCTGGATCATTTACCTGTACTTGTAAAGCTGGATACAGCGGGGACGGTTTGATTTGCGCAGGTAAGTAACTTTGTAGATGGTTAACAATTAAGCAGTCGAACTCAGCCTACAATCGGACTGTAGTCGAACTTCCTCCGATTAAACGTGTGTCATGTTTCTGTGCAAGAGGTGATTTACTAGTGCATTTGAGTGTTGTCCGGTTGTTCGACTACCCATGAGAGGAAAAAAGGATCAGCTTGTTGCCTAATAATTTGAAGAACTTTTACTAAGATCCAGGGGCGGCATTCACAAAGCTGTCCTAAGTCCTGATGAATCCTAGGTATTGTTTCGTAACAGTAGGCTTTTGTTTTCCATTGAAGAATGCATGGAAAATCTTATCTTTGGAGGGCTTTGTGAATCCAGCCCGAGACTGAGGTCGATTGTTATCGGTTTAGTTACAAGAGAAGAAATTTACTGGAAATACGGTTGCGAAAGTTTCGTACAATATAGGACGCGTGTCGTGTCAACTTGTCTTCACTTGAAAGTGCACCCACATACGTGGCCTTAAAACATGATTTAATATCTAACGTTAGTACGATGTGAGTAACTTGACCGGCTGGATCAATGGTAGTATTCATTCTTACAATGCGGGCAGCGCGGCGTTCGAATCCTCTTTTTGATAGCAACAACAACAACTACAACAACAACAAGGACAAGTTCTCTGTGCAGTGTGTCTCGCAATAGTAATTTTAATTTGTATTCATTGTTTTAGATGTTGATGAATGCAGCCAAGGCTCTCATGACTGCCTCCCTAGCCTTTCTTCTTGTACAAATACCGCTGGCTCATACAGCTGTGCCTGTAATGCGGGATACGTTGGAGATGGAAAGACAAGCTGCGAAATTCCACTTGGTAAAAATGAACTGCAGTTTCTTTCAATATTTGTAAAGAGAACAATAGTAACCACCATCAACAAACTTACTAATTTTAAATAGAGTAAGAGTTAAGCTGAAGAGCATAACCAATAATTTTTATAATATTTACAATCTTAAGTATCCATGTAAACTCTGGTGCTAATTTGATTCCTGAAAAAAGAACACTTTGGGAGAAATTGCGAAAAAGGTTGTGCTTGTTTTGGCGGATTGTCAAAATGGCTGAAAGGTAACCTGGTTCAGCGATCAATTTTTGCACATCTATAAAAGTCAAAATACTTCAACATCAAGTTTTAGAAACTACAGGAATGGCACTTCTCCCTGGGGAGTTTTCGTTTTAATTGGTTTTCATTCACCCGAAAACCAGACCAGTTTATGTTTGCTTTTCAAGGGTAAAATTTTTGCTCAAAATATGACTTTGAGGTTAGCATGATTGATTACAGTTACCATGGCAACGACACACCTGCTGACCTTTATATGGCTGTTTTCGTTCATCCCCCCAGGCAACCTAACTTCACACAAAAAATGAAGGGGGGTTAAAATTTTTCATTTCCAACTTTGCTACACTTTCCCCTAGAACTGAAACCTCAATTATCTCTGCCGAGAAAATGCGTGGTTACCCCCAATTTTCTTTTTGGATTCTGATAGCTACGGTGGCCCACAAGTGCACTCCGAATTCCAAACGACACTCCAAATTTGTAAACACACTCCCAATTCGAAAACCTCACTCCCAATTCCAAAAACTCATTCCGAATTCTAAGCAGTCACTCCGAATTCTAAAACTTTTCTCCGAATTCCAAAACTTCACTCCGAATTCTAAAAATTCACTCCGAATTCCAAAACTTCACTCTGAATTCTAAACACTCACTCCAAATTTCAAAACTTCACTCCGAATTCTAAAAACTCACTCCCAATTCTCAAACTTTACTCCGAATTCTAAAAACTCACTCCGAATTCTAAAAACTCACGCTGAACTCTAAAACTTCACTCCGAATTTTATAATCTTTCACTCCGAATAATTCACCCCTGAAAGATTTCCACTCCGTTCAACTAAATAATCTCGCTCGGAAAAAAACACTTCCGGCTTGAAACTAGAGTGTATCATCTGAAAACAAACTTGATATCCGATCTCCAATGCAATTCAAATTAATCTGAGTTATGTCAGGTGTGTCTGACACTGAAATAGTCAACTAGATGCATAGATATAAAGATTACGGTACAAATCTAAGGCTTCTCGCCAGGGTTGGGGTTTGAAAGCCCTGCATCATGAAAGGCATACTAAAAATACTCCTGGTATTCATTGGTGCTCTCTGCAAGGGCAAGGTAATTCTCTGTGAAATAGTCACCCTGCTGTGCACTGACAGGAGCAAGAAAATGCTCAGTATTGTGCAGTTCAGGTAAGTAAAACAACTCACTGGGTCTTCCTTTTACAGTGTCATAGCGCGACCCTCCGATGTAGTGGCTGTTCCAGTGTTCTTTTACCTTATCCAAAACTTGCTGAATCAGTCCGGAAAAGCAGAACTACAAGCACTCCATCTGTAGTTCATTACTAGTAGTGAAGTCTTGTTGTTCCATTAAGTCCTTGAAAAAAGTTGATCCACCAAGTGGTTGTGTGTTGTCTTAGGTACAACCACCACCCTTCTATTCGTCGGTTAAGAGGTGAGGTTCCATAAATATGTGCCAGATCGTTGCCAATAAAATAGCATTGTGCTGCTGCTACAAGGCCGTTCTCCAAGGCCGTTCTACAAGGCCGTATTCATTCACAACATCCGTATAATATCTCCCGATCACTACGGGATTATTGAATTATTTGTTCTATCCAATCTTAACCATATTACCTTGCGGCTGTAACCGTCAATACAACCATGGATCGCAAAACCGTCAGGTTTAATTGTGTCATACCCATCAATATGCCAACAGTAGTTCGACCCTGGATTAGAGTAAACTCTTCTCTTGAGCTTCCGCCTTCGTCTTCTTTCGCACTGCTTAGGATTCGTTTCTTGTAAGCATGTCGCCACTGCTTGCCTCGACACCTGATAACCCTCACGGCGCAAAGTATGTCACATGCTCCTGTAGCCCGATTAACAGCTAGGCCCATCTAACTCTTCCTGTATTATAGCGCTGACATCCTGGTTATTTGAATCCAATAGTTTTTTGTCGTCGAGTGACTTGAACCTCTCCTTGAGCGTTCGCAAGCTCATTCTATTCCGTGGTATTTCAGCAAAAGGCACAGAATGGCCTCATACTCGTATCCTTCGTTGAAATAATATTTCAGTGCTAGCGTTTCTTCATCAAGTTCAGCATCACAAGTGGCAAAAAATTTGTTGCAAAACGTCAATGTTGCTGTGCAAACTTCCCATTTTAGTGATGTTGTCGAGTTTTCCACCGCCATCTTGAAAATGCACAAGATATCCGGAGGTGTGTCTGTGTGTGGAGTGTTGTACTAACGGATTGTGGGGTTTAGAAGTTTTTTAGTGAAGTTTAAGTTTTACTGTATTTGAAGTGCGGTTTTGGAATTCGTAGTGAAGTTTTAGAACTGGGAGTAAGTGTTTAGAATTCGGAGTGAAGTTTTGGAATTCGGAGTGAGTTATTGAAACTGATTCGGGGTGAGTTTTTAGAATTCAGAGAAAAGTTTTAGAATTCGGAGTGAGTGCTTAGAATTCGGAGTGAGTTTTTCAGTGGAATTGTGCGTGAGTTATTAGAATTGGGAGTGTATTTACAAATTTGGAGTGTCGTTTGGAATTCGGAGTGCACTTGTGGGCCACCGTAGATAGCCCTTGCTAAGATCTGCTTTTTCCACGTAGTCATAAACTGAGCAAAAATATTGTTGTATTAGTGGGAAAATTCCTTATTATAAGAAACCTGAATATCCTGAGATGTGCAGAACGTATGCGCAATAACAAAAGGAGGAACCGTCCTTAAGTCGGCTGACAGGGCATTCAATTCGCCTCCTTAGGTCTGGTGTTTGCTCAGCGACCCATGAGTCCATGCAAACTCTGATGAGTCACGTAAGCGCAAGCGCTGGGATCAAAGTGGCCGGTTTCGTTCAACCTTGTGCCTGAGGTTGCGCTTCAAAGATATTGCATAAGCAACGAAAACCTTTTTTTTAATAGCGACGTGGACGTGCAATTGTACTATGCATATTTAATTGAGTTCAGAATGAGTTCAATACTCCGAAAACGTAATTAATTTCTAAATCTCGACTCAGGATTGGTAGTGCAGCTAATGCAAGTAGAAGCTAGCATCGATCTAAAAGGGCAGTCGGGCGTTAATTTTTGTTAATCACCGTTGCTATTCATACCGTCTATGACTGCCCGCATCCTAAACGCTCAATGGTTTTCCTTAAGGTGAAAAAAGAGAGGTGAAACAAATGACCATTCGATGATGAAATTCCGTTTGCCTCATTCGCAAAACCTAAACAAAGACTCAAACAAAGTTTGTGCATGGGCAAAAACGGTTCATGGTTTATCCAAACAACTGATTGAATTCCTGATTCGAACTGTTATTCGTTGATCAAAGTTTTGTGGAATAAAACCGCTTTTTAAAGTCTTGTCTTTTAGAAAAGGGCTTATTTCAAACTTTACAAACCAAAACAAGTTTGTATGTCGGCTAACTGGACTAAATTAAGCCAAATGGAAACTGATGCATCAGTACACATTCGAGGCGAACATTTGGGTCTTATATGGAATTCTTTAAAGAATGTTAACCGTTTTTAAAAAACAATACAATACAACACTTTATTGACACTCCCCTGGTGGGTTTTTTCAGTGACAATATTCTAAAAATTGTAAAAACAGTTTACGATTAAAAATGCTTAAAAATGCAAATTAAAATACAAGGAATACTTTAAATTCTAGATTTGCTTATTATTACTATTAATCACAAACTGGAAACGATTTCTTTGCGCTGATGCTAAGAGTTGGCACAAACGAAGGTACTAACTCCACGGGATTTCTTAACAACTATCATTCGTTGGTTTTTCTTGGTAGTGGGAGAATTAACTAAATTAAGGCTTCAAGTTCTCAATAGTCTCTTAAAAGATTATACGTTTGTATTTCTAAGTTTGTATGTCCATAAGTGCAGTGGAATACTTATTGTATCCTTGATCATTTCGAAAAAAAAGTTCAGCAGTTGTTATTTCTCTAGTTAAAGTGGCATTAGCGTTCATGTTTTCTTGTTTAGAAATCAGTTTCTCGCATGATAAAGAAAGTCTGTTGGGAAGATGAAGTCAATCATATTCGAACAATACGTTTTTTTTTCTTCTTCTTTTTTTATCAAGCCAACAAGCGAGACTCCTTTTCGAGTATTCCGCATGCCATTACTGTTTTTCGAATGGTGAACTTGTAAAATCTCTGTAATAAATTTATAATTAACACGAACAGTGTACTTGCTGCGTAAGGGAGAGGAGGTTGAAGAGGATAATCTCTTCTCTCATGTGTAAAGCACCTAATAAACGACTTTGAAGCCTGAGTTAGAGGTGTCCTTTCTCGTGAACAGCTTATTTCACTGGTATGTATTTATGTACTGTGTAAACCGGGTTTTTTTCAAGCGTGATTCGCCGGTTACTATTCACCCACCATGATTCGCGCAAAATCAAAAACGGGGCTGAAAATTTGCAGATATTCCGGTTCTTTATAATTGTTTATATCTTAAACAGTTTCTATTTTCTCCGTATACTTCTCATTACGCGCAAATTTTCATCTTTATTTCGTGACACCTGCTATGATTCACAAGATAATTCTAGAACTTTGCACGATGAAATCTCGTTAAATCGTCCAATTTTTTTGCAAAATCCATGGTATTTTGAGGACAGGCACTAGAAAAAATCCCCAGTGAATTAATCCTGGTGGATCACTTTTCTGTGGAGAAATGAAGCCATCGGCAACAATTTTCCCTCATTTGTAGCCCAGTGTTTGTTCATGCCTATATGGGGGATTAACTCTCTTACCCCTTTATCCTCTTTTGTTTCAAAGCAAGATTTTACCAGTGTCGACAGGCAGAGCTTGCAGATCGTGTCTAAAAGTGTACACGAGTGATCACAAATGACCACGAGGTGAAATGTATCAAATCATGATTTCCCTGGCGTAATGACGACTTCATCATTCCTTTATTTTATCAAATAATCAGAGTTCTAAAATATTGAAAGACGTGTAGGATAAATGGAAACAAGAAGTAAACAAAATAAAAAATGTTGAGGAAGGTACATGTAACACAAGTTTTCTCACAAGGGACCCCCTGTGAGAAAACCTGGTTACCCCCCGCCCCCTCCCCCCTCACCCTCTGTGAAAACGGATGAAAAGATGTAGGGAATGAATAACGGACATTGAAAGACGCGTTTGCTTTTCCAGGCTTTTTTCGGACTTTTTTGCTGCCTTGTGGGCATGCTTCAATGGCACCCGTGATATTACCGGCAACTGCATAATTAGTTCCGTTTTTGCCGTCGACACCTAGGCCCAGTCGTTCGAAAGACAATATAATTAGCGCTAACCCTGGACTAAATGTTGTCCATGGTTTGATTCTCGTGTTTAAAAGCGTTACTGATACTAACTTTCACGTGACAATTTGAAAGCAGTTGTTAAGTGAAAATCATTTACTGGAAACCACGTCGTCATGGATTAAAAGTGAATTAAAAATTTACGCTAATCCTTGGAAAGCTTAATCCTGCTTTGAACAACCCGGCCCAAAACGTTAAACCTCCGTTTCCAAGGACAGCGGTTTCAAACAACCTCCGTTTTTATAGACAAATTTCTCCGTTTTCGATCGTTTTAGTGTGGACGGCCGGCAAAAGGAACAAAAAAGTATGTAATAGGCTACCCTACCCCAGTTACCCTAACAAGGTCCTCTGTAAATGATCTAGAAAGTTCTCACCGCAAGAGATCGGAGATCTTTTAAAAGACCTTAAGTTTATTATAAAATCCAATAAAAGCCCTAAAAATAATATAACAAAGGAACAATGATCTACTAGAAATCCATCATTACTCAGATACTACCATCATAATCGCGCTTTGTTGCCTTGGTGGAAAAATTTTTTTTCTATAGTACAAGAGTTTATAACGTGTTTATGTTTATGTGAATTTTGAGGGAGATTTCAAGTTACACGTGAGAAGCTTAAATGATAACTTAAGTACCTCCTGCACCTGAGATAATAAAATTTTGACTCATCCAATTTACGTTTAGTGATAGCTGACAAAAGGTTGATATTTTAAGTAACTGAAACAAATGAGATGAACTGCCGTCAGTCTAGTCTTATCCATTATTGTCTGGAAATTGCCCGCAGTCTTATCCATTATTGTCTCGAATACTTTTCAAAAGATTTACACAACTTCAGACGGACCTGAACTGAGTTAGGAACCGTTTTGTATTTGAAGTTTTGTTAAACAAAATCAAATCATTGCAAACAAACACCATTGTTTACGTATTGACTGTCGGTAGTCCCTGCTGCATTGAACAGTCCAGCTATAAATAGAACATGTTTATAAAACTACACATGTAAATTTTTAATTCAGTTTAATACGAACTGCTTCATGCCTTGAACGTTTTTAAGTCTAGGCACTTAAAACATGGAAACGGATTGAACCAGCCCAAGATTTTTAGATCTATCATGGAAAAGGTTCGCGTTTCTCTGTCCAACAGTCCTGCGTGGGACTGATTTAAAAGTGCTTGTTAAAATTTGATCCATTTTTTCTCAAAACGTTCCAACTTTAGCTTCTCCCTGGAATTAATTTCGAGAAGCTTTTTATAATGGTCTGGATCAAGATAGTTTCAACATATTTGATTTACATGGCGTTTTGCTCCATGGTTTTGAAGGCAACCAGATGCGGAAGAGCGAACTCAATTTATGGCAAAATGCTTCACGGAAGTGTCTTCAAGGAGCTAAGCATTAACACTCCATATCTCTGCCAACAAATCTGTGACACGGAGACAATATGCCAAAGCTTTAATTACAATGTGAATAGACAAATCTGTGAGTTAAACAGTCGCACCAAGGAGGCCAGCCCAAATGATTTTGTACCAGATCAAGAAAGGCTCTACATGACACGCTATAAGAATCGAGGTAAGGAAATAATTCTGAGATTCGAGAACCTCAAATATCACGTTTGGTCAAAAAAAGTATTTGGAAAAATTAATTCTTTAACTTAATCTCTTGCCTGAATTTATGTCCAGAAGAAGTTCTTACTATATATCGCCAATGCCTATTATTTCTCGCACATTCTATTATTTACTTTTGGTTAGGATTTTGATTCCATTAGAATAACAAAACAGTACAAAAAGTCAGCCAGACGAGAAAAAACTCAAAACTGCACGTTGTTATTAACTGAAGTACTTTTTATTAAGGTTTTTGGTGTATTGACAACTCTATGAGAATAGAGTCAAATGAGTGAAACAAATCCGTCTTGGCGGACATTGCTTCAGTAAGCCTTGTGTGTTTGGAAACGTTTCACTGAGACAATGACTGCTGTCCGTTAAGGCGGACTACCCGTAAGGCTGAACTGGAGTGCTCTATACCACTTGCCTCTCATAAATAAAACAAACCTCAGGTCAGTATGAAATAAGATTTTCCATAGAATTCCCAGCAGTGGGTTAAATCCTACGCATCCTGAAACAATACACTAGTAGCTCAGGTTGGCAGCATTTTTAAATTAGCTTTCCTTGAATTGTAGTGCCTCTTGGTTCAATATCTGAGCTGCCTGCTGAGTCGTGTAATGAGATTAAGGCAAATGAAGGAGGACACGTGATCAGTGGTAAATACTGGATTCAGGTGCAAACAGCTTCATCAAGTCAAATGGCTTTAACATATTGCAACATGGAGAATGGTGGTATGTACAATAGGTCTAAGATACTTTTTAGTTAAGTCACGTTCAAACTAGACATTTAAGAGAGTAAATTGCATAACTAATTTAATAATTTGAGGATATTTCGCAGGTGTTTTGAATTTTGAATTTGCTTCACACTGAGTTTAATCAAGAGAGGATGAAGGTTTAATCAATCTTATCAGTGTCACAGTTGCACTATTGAGTTAAGCTTGTGAACCATCCGGTGCGCCCGAAGTAGTAGTATGACTGATCTATGCCTCGAGACAAGCAGAAGGATTATTTAAAAGTGCGAACCTTATCAGACGTTTCAGCGAATTGGAATTATTACTTCTTTTGTCATGTTTTTTACATACTTGTGGTTGTTTAGTTTCTTCTGGAGAATTATAGAAAATTAGTGGCTATAAACGGACTGGCATTTTATTAATTCAAATGTTAATTCCCGGCTTTGTCGCTAGACGCGACGTTGCACAATTGCAAGTTGCCTTGCATTTGTCTTTTGCCGTTGATAAGCAAAATCGTAGCTCTTGCTATATTTCTATACATGCTTTTATTAACTTCAATTTTCCGTCCTTACTATTTTCATTTTTTTTGTTGTTGTTGTTGATAGTTTGTTTGTTTTTTTGCTTCGTTTTGTTTTGTTTTGTTTTTTTCTCTATGTTTCTAGATTTTGCCTTTCACTGCTTTCACAACAAACGGGAAACACAGCAACATGTTTGTTGCGTTGTCTCCTTCTTTCTTAAGTCACTCTACGATGTGTTACATCTCTTGCATCAGAAGAAATTTTGTTGTCGCAAAAATCTAATTCTTCCAGAAAAAAAAAAACACACCGTGCGTCTTACATGTAACCGGCCACACTGAACTTGGATGTACATGTAAGATAATGTAAGACTACAAGAAATCTCAACTTTACCCGTGCGTGCTTTCTCGTAGTAGTGGCACTGACTGGATGGTTTGGCTTCAGACTTTAAACTATGGTTGTGTCAACTTGAAATCTGCTCAGTCTAAGCCTAAATTTGTACGCATGAGCTCGGGAATGGGGGATACTCCTACGTAAAAGTCATGGGGTGATCGTCGTAGCTCTTAGGAGTAAATGGGTACTGCTTAAATGTACCTTCGTTAGAACTATCCCTGTACATTCTAGGGCACTGAGCCGCAACTTTTGTGAATTATCAGTCAATAGAGTGAATTCGTATAACCCGGTTTTCTATGCTTATGAGCTACGTTATATTCTAATGAGCTGTGATATAAAACAAAACAAAACAAAATAGATGTGTGAATCGCAAAACTCCAGTTCCAAACTAATGACTTTTATTTCTCGATCCTGCTTGTTTACAGTAGAGTGTACTTTGGTTTCTTCCTTAAATTAAAAAAAAAAGAAACATAGGACTTGGGGCACTTTTTACAAGTGATCAGCCCCGACATGCCAGTGCTCTGTTTCGTTTTGTGCAGACTTTTAAATGCTTGAATTAACACTTCTTGGTTCGTCTTTGTACTCACTTACAAATGCTGCTGATGTATTATAAACAATTGAATTCATTTTGTAATTCGTAATAAAACAGTCAGCTGTCATGTCTAGCTTTCCTTTATTCTCACAGCTCACAAGAATATATCGCGCAGCTCATTAGCATGTAAAACCGGGTTATACGAATTTACTCTAATGTGTTGTTTTAGAAATGTTACCACTAAGGCGTAAAAGTGAATTGAGCCACACCCACAAAATGGGATTCTAGAACCTTTTAGGGATCCTTTTCCAAATTTTTGTAAAATTCTTTAGAAACGTCATGTTTTATTATCGCTAATTTTTGTTCTTAAGTTTTTTTTAAAAATTCCAACATCACTTTTATATGGGAGTCCCCCGCGCCCGTGAATTCAATTGTAATTGCTCAAATTTTTCCTTGGCTTTGGTCATAAAAAGAGCCACTCTCTAAAACTATGACGATGTAAGTTTCCATCGTCTACTCCACAACACAGTCCCTTTTACGTAGGTGAAAGGTTTTTTTTTCTTTATCACTATGGCAATTTAATCCAGGTTCCTTCTGTTTACGTGTTTTCGGTCAATGCAAGAACCGTGAAAGAGGAAGATTGAAATTTTCTGCAATGCTCTGGGCTTAAAAGTAACAAATTGACGTCAGCTTTTTATGCCTCTGTCCTCTTATTGGAACACATATTGCTTCAGAACAGTTCTAGAGTTGCTGTGGATTCCTCAAGTAAACCGATCCCTATTCATCTATCTTTAGTGGGGTTGTTTAGTCGTTTTTGTACCATAAACGCAGTTCTTTGGAGTCGTGAACAGAAAATTAAGTGTTGCAAAGATGTCTTGTCTTACTTGTCTTTTTGGTTTCAGATATGGACGAATGCAATACTTTCAGCGGTCTTTGCCATGACGACGCAATTTGTGAGAATACTGTGGGCTCATTTACTTGCGCGTGTAACGCTGGGTTCACTGGAGATGGCCGGTTTTGCGTTGGTGAGATAACTTCATCAAAGCTTTGACTTGCAAGAGTTGCTGCGTCAACACTATAAAACACCGCAGAAAAATGTCGTTCAGCAGTAACTTTCATGATTTAATTCACAGACTCATAGTTCAACTCTAAAAGGGTAAATAAATTGGTCACGAAAAACTAGTCTTTCGTCATTTCAAAGTAGCTACAGCCAGTGTCGTTTTAAATACTTTTGTTGATGAGCCACCTTGCTAAGCAGGCTTAGTTTGTAACCTACAGTTGCTTTCGTAATTTAGCTTTTTGTATTCTGCATCGGCATTTTGTATCTTTTCATGTGATTGTGTGATTTTGTTGGTGAAGCACTGTATGAATGATAATAACATTGTTGTTGTTGTCGTTGTTGCTAATGTTGTACTGTTATTGTTGTTGTTAACACCTAATAAAGTAGTTTCGCCCTACTTCCACTGACAAACCTGGTAACTAACGGTTTTCTGCAATATTAATCTGAGAGCAAGCTAATAAAATAATAATAATAATAATAATAATAATAATAATAATAATAATAATAATAATAATAATAAACTTTATTAACGTGTCAAAAACTGTAGTAGCTGAGGGGAAAAGTCACCTCTACTAATTGTGGACACCTAACCTACCTAAAACTAAAACTAAAACTAAAACTATGTTTTAATGTTTTACTCAGTCTAACGCGAAGAGTCCTCAAGCTTGTTTTTATATAAGCCGGCATTGGGCCTCGTACGATTTTAATCACCATTAAAAGGTAACTTTTTTTTTATCTGCGAGTGTTTCTGCATGGCCTATACACCTAGCAAGTCCATGATAGAAATTTCATATTTTATTTTTTCATTCTCATTTATAAAAATCGACATTAAAGTAAAGAATTGTTTGTGAACAGCTGAGAGGATTCTTAATTGTTCCGTTTCTTTTGTTTCAGATGCAGACGAATGCAGCCTTTCTGTCAGTGTTTGTCACGAAGAGGCAATCTGTCAGAACACCGTGGGCTCATTTACCTGTGCTTGTAAAGTTGGATACAGCGGGGATGGTTTGACATGCGCAGGTTAGTGAAAAATATGGTTTAAACTGAGCTGAGTCTGAGTCCGCATATCACCTCAGGGGTCGAATACAAGACCATACGGCCGAAAAGGGTTAAGGCTTCGTCTTAGTTTCTCTGCCTAGCAGTTCTTATTTTCGGTTTCTTCAGAATGAACTAGCAATAAGCTTTGTCACTTGCCCTCAATATGCTGCTGGTCCACTTAAGAAAATTGTCATGACATTTGAAAGGTGCATGTCAAATTTATACGCCTCAATAAAAAGAGACATTGGGAGAGAAAAATGGTTTATCGTTCTTTTCTATGTAACTCTGACATAATTCGTCAAAACTTCGAAAATGAGGCCTTTACGCAAAGATCTATTCTTTTCGAATACGTTCTTTGTCAAAAGGAATGTTTGACGAAAAGGCTGATTGCGTTAAAATTGTCTGAGTCCGCATATCACCTCAAAGGTCGAATACGACACCATTCGGCCGAAAAGGGCTTAGTTTCTTTAAAAGCAGTGCTTTCTTACGGTTTCTTCAGAATGAACTAGCAACAAGCTAGGAGCGTTCTAACTTGCCCTCACTATGCCGCTGGTTCAGTTAAGAAAATTGTCATGACTTTTGAAAGGTGCATGTCATATCTATACCCCTCGATAAAAAGACTGGACATTGTGAGGCAGTGAAAAGGTTTAGCAGAAGTTTAAAAAAACTAGGACACTGTAATTCTTGGTTCCTGGGTCTTCCATCATTCATTTGGCAACAGTGTTAAAGCTAGTTATCAAACTGAAGGATTCCACGGGTGCAGCTGTAATGATTTCTTTTTCCGTTTTTCTTTAGATGCGGACGAATGCAGTTCTTCTAACAGTGTCTGTCACGCAGACGCAAACTGTCAGAACACCGTGGGCTCATTTACCTGTGCTTGTAAAGTTGGATACAGCGGGGATGGTTTGACATGCGCAGGTAAGGAAAAATATGGCTATTAAATCGAGCTGCTGTGGCCATATATTTGCATATAAGGAATTGACATTTCAAAAAACTTTGTTCCGCTCTACTGTCCAAGGGTAGATTCATTTGCAGCATATCCGTATAGCCGTGGCATTTGCCCCTTCGAATTGTTTGTTGTTGTTTTTTTTAGATTGAAAACAATAAAATGTCATAGAAAGAGTCACTGTGAGATTAAAATATTCTGGTACAGGACACTAAAATATGAGCCTGGTCAGTCTTTTTTCCCGGATCTTTTTAGGTCAGACATGACGATCATTGAGCCGCGATCACTAGGACATCAAACTAAAAGACCTCATGTGAAAATTAATGAAGCAAGTGCGAAAAAGAATGTCAAACTGAAGGACCTCGTTTGAAAATTAATGATTCTTACTTACTTCGTTTGTCTTATTTCAGATGTGGACGAATGCAGTTCCTCTAACAATGTTTGTCACGCGGACGCAAACTGTCAAAACACCGCTGGATCATTTGCCTGCACTTGTAAAGTTGGATACAGCGGGGATGGTTTGACATGCGCAGGTTAGGAAAAAATACCTCTAAAACTGAGCTGATTGGACTATATGTTAGCCTAAGAAGCTGGGAGTTTGTACTTAAGTATCCAAGATCAGTTCAATAGAGCAGTACTCAAATATCAAACTTTAAGACCTCATATGAACAACGATGACTCTTTCTTGCTTCATTTTGGCCTTAGATGTGGACGAATGCAGTTCCTCCAACAGTGTTTGCCATGCAGACGCAAACTGTCAGAACATCGCGGGCTCATTTACCTGCACTTGTAAAGCTGGATACAGCGGGGATGGATTGACATGCGCAGGTAAATATCCTGCGATACTTTGTTTATTAGGACTCTAAACAGTATCTCTTACCGGCTTAGATATTATATGATATCGTCAAGTTGTGTGGAAACTGGAAATAAAACGCTTAGTACTCGCAGGTTAGCTTGGAGATCATTACAGAAACGTAGAAAGCATTTAAAGCTTAAAATACTCGATCAGTGTAAGGAGACATTACCAGAAGAGGATATAATACCCGCCACTGCCGCTATACGTTGAACAGTGACACATGTCACACTTCTATAGGGGAATACCTTTCACTCCTCCTTTCCTGGTTTCAGGTCCTCTGTCAGGTAAAATTAAAGCGTATACTGGCATGTAGAGAAATGCTGCGCACTAAACGTTATATTTTTTTTTATTTTTCAGATGTTGATGAATGTAGCCAAGGCTCTCATGACTGCCTCCCTAACCTTGCTTCTTGTACAAATACCGCTGGTTCATACAGCTGTGCCTGTAATGCTGGATACGTGGGAGACGGAAAGACAAGCTGTGAGCTGACTGGTAAAGAAAAATTAATGTTAAATTGTAATAAAATTGCAATTGCATAGTCACCACAAAAGTCCCTTACGAGAAATTCGTTATTAAAAACCTACTAAATATCATAATAAACGTCCACTAAAGGAGACACAATTGTGCGCAATCAGTCGAAAAAACTCAGTTGAAAAGCAAATCCAACCGACCATAAAATCCTGGCTGCGTAAAATGCCCTTCGTTAAAACAACTTTGTGAGGATTTGTGGTTGGCAAGCGCAGAATAGCTTTGCTGGTAAACCTTCGCTTTAATTCACTTAGTATAACATCATTTCAAAATACGTTGCTCTTTAGATGTGGTACGGTTCAGTTTAGTGTTGTTTCTCACAGTTGTGCCAGCAAATCTTTTTAACCAATACTGAGAGGGAAGAGTGATGAGAACTGCCCCAACGAAAGTGTCTTAAATTGTTCTTCATTCTTAGGTTCTAATCTTAGGCTTCTAATATGTTGTTAATCACAATCCAGCTGGGAGATCTTGAATTCTTTCTAAGTGTGTAGACCATGAAAATGACGTAAAATGTAACACTGAGCAAGCCCATCATATTACACCTATGCTTATGTTTAAGCTGCTTAAGTAACAGATCAAAATGAGACACTTTAATGAAGAAACTGTCTTCAGGCAGTGAAATTTAATTTTTACTCGGCCGAACTTGCCTGATGTCAACTGCAACGCAAAAGGGAGAAATTATTTGTAGTAGTTCGACAAGGGAATAGTGGGAATCAGTAACTGACCTATCGCAACAAAGGAAATAACCTCAGGAAGGTAAATTTACACCAACTCATAACAGAAAATTAGCAGACCAGAGCACATATTCAAATGGTGTAAAAATAGATTCATAGCAAGCTTGCTATACATATTTCGATGATCAGTGACGCTATACTCCATTTTATGAATTCACTGACTTAAAATGTAGGTAAATATTTTGCTTGGGTTACAAACCCATAAAATTCCTCAAGGCGTAAAAAAGGATTCCAGGTTGTGACCAAGTTGTTCTTTCCATCACTCATCGCTCAGTTGAAAGCCATGTTCGCTGGCAAAATTCTTTATTATTAATCAACGACATTTTACAATCGTCCACACTCAGAAATGAGATGTCCTTACGACAACTCGCGTCCGGGTTGTTGTTCCGTTTTATTTTTGACCATTTTACAGCGTTATTTCTATGGTCTCAGCAGTGTAGCGATCGGTTTGTTGACTGTCCCAAGAAATAAAATGTGTTTAAAACAATTGTAGGCCACTTACCATGATCTAATCATTTGTTCTTTGGTCAGTTTTATTAGAATGTCAAAACTACCAAACTCTGACCTCCGCTGACAGAAAAACTTCCTACACAACACTCTCTGCTAAATGTGACAGTTCACTCGGTCCTGGCTGGTTCCGTTTCCAAGGCGCAGCGGGAACAAGAATGCCTACGTCATGTCCACCTACACTCAAGTGTGACACTCATGCAACAGGCTGGTTGAATGGTGCTCATCCTACAAAGGCTCATGGTAAAGTCACCAGACAGGTCTGCTTTCATTGGAGTGGTAGCTGCTGTTACTGGTCCACTAACATTCAAGTCATAAACTGTGGTTCTTATTATGTTTACTACCTTAGTGGCACCCCAAATGCTTGTTCTCTCCGTTACTGTGGCACTGACTAAGCTCAAACTACTCTGCTACTCCGTCGCCATCATAAACCGGGAAATGGGAGGGTAGCGGTAATCATCCTTATCACACATGCAGCAACAATGTTCCCTCCCGCTCCTAATGTGGTCTGAGGGTGACCGACGTTTTGCTGGCCATCTTTGGCTGGACCCAATTTACAGCTCGATGTGCGAGCAACCCTCTATATGACGGTAGCAGCGACCGGTGAGAAGGAGCCCTCCGTCTGTAATCCTGATAGTGACCTTGAGAAGGTTGCTATAGTGCTTAGCCGTGGTGCTCTATGTGTAGTGCTACTTTCAGCATATTGGTGTTCTAGGCTGAAGGTTTCCAAAAGTCACGCAGACGATTCATTGGCAGCTTTGAAGAAGCGAGCTTTACCCAAAATTTATGCATTTTAGTGCCGTTTCTGCCTTGTCCTCAGTGAAGGCATTCCCTTAGTGTGGCGATCAAGGTGGAACAGGGCTCCCAAGCTTTCCGCTTCCCTTACCCTATAGTCCTGGTTCCTTTGTCTTTTTCGGTAGCTCCCGCACCTTTGCGCTTTTGTTCCCGCTTTGCACCACTTTGAAATCTTTCTTCTCACCCCCTCTTTCCCTGGCTCCGGAGAACTGCACCCTCTTCCCCCCCCCCCCTAGTTTCCGGCCCCTGTCTACCCCTTCCACTGAGCATGGGAAGTGCCAAAGAGAGAAACATAAGGTGGCAAACACCATTATACCTTTAAATATTTTGTAAAGCAATTGGAGTGTTATCAAGCAACGTAGCATTCACACCAGTTAGTCGACAGTTCAAATGCGCTGTGTACCGATACAAAGCTCTCCTACACAAGCATGGACACTGAGCCTTAGCAAGTTTTTTTCCCGTAGGCATTCGTTGGGAGCAAAAATGTAAATATATCTTGCTTGATTGAAAAAAGTTAGAAAGTAACTTTTTTGAGTGTAAAACATATTACTGTAAACGACACATTAATGGCTTGTTGTTATTTATCAACCATAAAACTGTGATACGTTTAACATAGTTCAGTCTTGAACAAACAAAAAAGAAAACGAAAATAAACTAAATGAATTTACACCAGCTAACATGATTCTCGGCTGGTGAGGGAACGAATACCGTAGAAGGTTCAATATAGGAAAATGAGTCATTAAGGGGAGAAAAAACACGAAAATTCTTATGTTTTATTAGCTTAGATTGGGTTCACAGTTCCGTTACATCTCATAACCGAAATTATCCAGCTCAAACAATCGTTCTTGTTCTTTCTTGTGTCGTTCCTGTAGATTGCGGAAATTCCTTTCCCAGTTTTTACGGAAGGCTTTGAGTTCGTCCTCCATGGCCAGGACCTCAGCGCTTTGAGCGGCCATGAGTCGCTCGATATGTTCGCTGTCGTTTGATGATGCGCCCCTCGCATGGCTTACACTCGTTTTATCGTCAACATCTTTGGTAGTAGGCGGTGGTTCAGATTTGGAGTCTTTCTGTTCTGCTAATGAGAAAAAATTCTTCTGTCAAAGGACTTTAAGGTAATTGAAGTAGACCAAAAACAAAGAATGAGCCTTTTACTTTTACTATCTTGGTGAGACCGTTCGTTTTAGGCAATTTTTATAGCACATTCTTTGATTAAACGCTAAATAAGAAAACATGTGAAAAGTGTATTATTTAGGACCCGGTGACATCATAGCTACTTAAAACGAAAATTTCATCTGACTATATACTTATAATAAGGTTACCTATCCGATTTTTGTAATCCTGATCGATTTCGTTATTGACACATTATTTTTTCGTCCTGTAGATGAAGGGCCATGAGCTATAAATTTAACTCATCTTCCATCATAGCTTTGAGTGCTGGTAGTGATAAAAGGTGATGTGATGTTTCAGGATCAAGATTGTCACATTCTTAGCATTTGCATTTCTGTTTAGCACTTAATATTTCTTTTTTGTTTTGCCGTGGATTGAAATCTGAGGTGTTAGAGAATTCCTTTCGCGGAATTACGATTTCTCACGTAGCATCCCCAAGCCTTGTAAACGTGGATGCTTTTCCTATCGTATCGGTATCAGCACACGGTATCTGGATAATCCAATAGACGGTTTTCACTTGTCAACCGATAAGAAGTAAAACCAAACCCAATTGGGCCAGTTACATGTAATTTGCTTCGAGTGTTGATTGGTTCATTCTGTATTTTGAATCTCTTGCGATTGGTCGAAGCAATTGCTTTGGTTTTGGTTTTTCGACACTCAGTTAAAAACCGCACAAACACATTGTAAATAAAACCCTTTTTGACGTAACTAAATGTGAATGATCTCCATCATTCATAATTCCAACGGCACAGTGTAGTTGTTATTAACTAACCTCTGCTTTCTTTTGCAAGCTTAATCAGGTGATTATTTTTACATCAGAGTTTTCGATAACAACACTAACATTTACCTTTCCTCACTGAAAATTCGTGTTCCTTTTTCGCCTGAGGAAAATATTGCCAAAATAATCCAACAGCCAAAACAATGATAAACAAACCAAACATGGCATAAACAGTGTAACCGAACATATTCCCTTGAAAATACTCAACACCAAGACTTGGATCGTCACTGTGGTACTGAAACAATAAAAAGGCAAATTAAACTCCCCTGGTGTCATTAAGTTTCCTGTCTAGCACGTCATGGCAAACACTCACTTAACGAAGAACTACTGTTTCAAGATCTGAGGCGCTAACCTTTCTACAATACTAAGCCAAAGCAATAAAATAATTAAAAATAATTCATAGTCATAAAATCAAAGGGATGCTGCACGTGCTTTGATTGAATGGTAATCATTAATGATATGTCTGTAGAGGAGAAGGTCACTCCAGAAACGGTGTATCTTTTGAAATCGTTTATAAAGAGATAACACTAAGTTGAGTTACTGACCGTGGTTTTAGCTTCTAAAGTGCATCCGATCCCACTGAAATTCCTCTTCAAAGAAGGCAGGTGGGTCGGGTAACGTGGGCTCTAGGAACGAGCCCACGTTACGCGACCGCTGGTCTCGTTGAACGAAATGACGTCATGGACAAGCGACCAGGCTGCTAAGTACGATTCAAAATGGCGGCGCACAGTGTTGAATTTTGGCCTTCTTGGAGAAGAATTTCAGTGGGATCGGATGCACTTTACAAGCTAAAACCACGGTCAGTAACTCACCTTAGTGTTATCTTTTCATTGGTGATTTCAAAAAATACACCGTTTCTGGAGTGACCTTCTCCTTTAATTTAATGAATGCTGGAGGTAACCCTGTGATAAATACTTAATTCTTCAGATGCTTCATGCTAGATAAATCCTGTCAAGCTCTACCCCATGGGCCGCTTGGGCCTGTAGTGTGACTTTCTTGTACGCCTAATTCAGTTTGAAAAAGTATAAAATTTTCCCCAAAGAATTCATGGGGTGGAAATTGTTATGGCTATCCAAGAATCCTAAAAGAATGTTATTTTAGTTCTCCTGAAAACAACCTCAATATGTGCATGAAATTTTAAATTCATACCTTTTCTGTCTTAACGAACTTTTCGACCATCTCGTGCATTTCCAATTGATGGTCTGCATGGTAACTCAGAAAACAATTCCTTGCGGTCTCAGAGCCCATGGGTAGCACCGCTCCATACATTACGGGCTCATGAAGTACTGTGGCCACGTACAGCGTGTATTTATCATAGTATTCACCGTGTTGTGTGGTGCTGTATAGATCCACCAGGGCAACACGAGTTTCTTCGCTTTTGACACTCTCGTACAACTCATCATAACTTGTTTTTACTGAAAAACGTAGTGTTGAAAATATGACTCAGTCAAAAACGAAGCAAACTGCAGGAATGATGACACCAAAATCAATTGTTGCTGTCCGGACCTTTGTTGCTGATGAATTTAGAATTTTGTAAAATCTTCCCCTTAGATATGAAAAACTATTTACTGGACATGAAATAACGGTTACCACCATCTACAGTCGAACCTCTCTTTGTGACTACCACTCATAAGCGACCACTTTTCCTAAATATCAAAATTAATTTCTTAGCTGGAACCCTTCAACTGATGGTTTTGAACTTCCTATTGTTTATAACCTCCAGTAAGCGAACACTTGACCCTTGATTCGATCTCACTAACTCGAAGGTCGTGGGTTTGAGTCCCACCTAAGCCACTGATTTTTTTTCAGTGGCTTGGATTGGCAGTGTAGCAATTGATTATTTGTTTTTACCATGAACGTCTGCGTTTTGTAAAATAGCTAACTGCTGTTCAGCGGATCCATTCATAACAGCAACCTGGAACAAAATATAAACAGTAATTAAGTAAAGAAAGAAAAAAAAGCTGTTGTACTGATTTTAGACAAAATCGGATGCATCCAAAAAATAATAAGCATTAAACCAGACACTAACATTGCAGGCCATCAAGGCCATTCTTCATTGTGCGAAAACGTTAATTTTGTTTATTTTAGGATAAAAGTTTCTGGTGACAACTTAATTCAGCAAATCTAGTTATTTTATGTAGAAAAGTTGTCTAAGGGCCTTCACAGACTAGATATTTAGTTACCGACAACTGTTTGTTGTGAAAAATTTTTGAGAAATGGTACTAAAAAGAAAAAGGAAGTAATTGAATCAATAAATCAACTTCATTGTTTATTAACGAAGACAAACATATTGGTGAAATAAAATACAAAACTCTCCCTGTAGAAAAAAATTTAAAACGCAAAAAGCATCAACAACCTAGAGATCTCCAGTCCTCGGGACGGTTGTTAATGTTTATTTTGGTTTTAGTTTTTGTTTACTTACCGGCATTCCATAAAGGTTGTTGAGCTGCTCCAGGCTGTTGCTGGAGAGTGAGGCGGTAATCGTACCCATAAAGATTGCAAGTATAACAAGTCCGACGTTGATCCATACAACACCGAACAGACGGCCCGCTACACTGCGAGGAACCTTGTCACCATACCTACAATAGAACAAGCATAAATTTTAAAAATAGTTTCCAATGTTCTAAAGGAATTAGGAATACTCAGTGTAACAAATTTATGATTCAATTCACAACAAACTAAAATAACCCATTCCAACTTGAAGTTACAACATGCAGCCGATGTATGGCTATTCAAATAAATGCTTTAAATTACTTTCGAAAGCTATCGACAACCGACCGTTACACCCCACATTTGTCAAAGTAACTGTCGGTACATACCCTACTGTTGTCATAGTAACAGCAGCCCACCAAACAGCCTCAAACACTCCGCTAGGGAAAAATTCTGGGAATTCCTCAGGGTTTGAGCGATAATCCTGCAGGAAAAAAATATCGGGATCAAGGAATCGGTGCATTCCACCTTGCTCTGTAAGCCTGTTAGTAACTACATTCAAATGTTAACATGAATCATACAGTAAACTCCCTGCTTACGAACATCTCGCTATTACGGAAAACCCGCTATTACGGACACCCCACCATTAAAGATGTTCCTCAATACGGACACCCCGCTATTAGGGACAACCCGATATTACGGACACCCCAAATACGGGCATTCCACGATTACGGACAACCTGCTTTTACAGACAACCCACCATTAAAGATGCCCCTTAATACGGACACTCCGCTATTACGGACAACCCGCTATTACTGACAACCCGATATTACGGACACCTCGCTATTACGGACACCCCGCTATTACGGACACCCCGTCATTAAAGATGCTCTTCGATACGGACACTCCGCTATTAAGGACAACCCGCTATTACTGACAACTCGCTATGACGGACACCTCGCTATTACGGACACCCCACCATTAAAGATGGCCCTCAATACGGACACTCCGCTATTACGGACAACCCGCTATTACTGACAACCCGCTATTACGGACACCCCTAATACGGACATTCCACGATTACGGACAACCTGCTATTACAGACAACCCGCCATTACCGACATCTCTAATACGAACATTCCACGATTACGGACAACCCGCTATTACAGACAACCCGCCATTACCGACATCTCTAATACGAACACCCCGTTCATCCCCTCAATACGGACACACCGATACTACGGACAACCCGCTCCACATACACCCTGCTATTACCAACAACCCGCTATTACGAGAATCCAGCTATTACTCATATTCCGGTACAACGAACACTCCGTTACTACAGACACGAGTTAACAAATAAATCCAGGGGAAATTTTAATAAAGAGGAATTATCGGATATTACTCTCCCTTTATAAGGACTCTCTTTGAAGGACACCAAACAATGGTCCTGAGAGAGTCCGTTAGGTTGTGACACTAGGCACTTACCACAACCCAGATGACAATTGCACTCAGCGATATGGATATCCCAATGAAGATTAAAACAGGCCAAGAATCCAAAATGGCGGCCAGCAATTCCTCTCCTGGTATAGTTTTCTGTGCAACCACAGCCATTCCTGGTGAATCGATTAACCCAAGAAAAGGGCGCAGAAATATGGATTCTTGCCGGCCAATTCTCCTGCCCACAGGAATGATTACGTCACTAGAGTGAGTTTGAATCATAATCCTCAGTGAAGCGGGATATTCAACAACCTCTGCTGATATTTTAGTGCCCGCTTTGCAGCAGATTTTGAAAATGCTGCGAAGTATTTCAGGCAAAGCTCCGTGGACTGTGTTCTCCCGCTCTCCTTTGTAAATATATGGCTTTTGTTCCCAGTAAACCAAAGAAAACGAGGTCCCGTTATCACACGCATTTTGGAAACTAGACGCTAAACTTTCTGTTGGGAAACGAAGCAAAAATGCCAGAGCGACAAGAGTAGAAAATCGCAAAGAAACTGCCATTTAACTATATCGAATATAGCAAGCTTCTCAAATAAGAAGGAAGAGCTATATGTTTCAACACTTAAATATTTAACAAGGTATTATCGCCGTAAAGTAGCTGGCCACCAACCAATTTTTCTCTATTTAATTTTATCGCATAATATGATTCACATTTTAATGAGACACGCAAAACACGACTGAGTTATTAACGCAACCAAAACAAAATGGAAAAGGATATTTGCTTGTGTCTAAAGCCCTTGTGAATGTTTTTCTCAAGTTTGAAAGAATAGATATTTGAGTTAGAGCATTTAGGGGTTTTAGAAAACAAAGCTGTCACAAATGAAAACCAGCATCTAGTAAAATGAGTTTTTTGTTTTATGTTTTGGGTTTTTAAGAGAAATGTAATCTGTGTATGAAGCAAATCGTCAACGTTAGAGAACAAAAGCGAAATCTTATTTTTTCGGTTGAAATAAAAACTTCAAGAAAGTTTATACATGTAACACTCGGCTTCTTTTCTGTTTTTCGTTTGTGTGGATATCTCTGTCTTCACTCAATAAAGCACGTTTTGTTATAGAAACGTTAATGAACTGCTGTATATTCTTTGTGTTGTCGAACAAAAATATACCTATACAACGTACAGTTTTCGACAATGGCAATCAGACGGAAGTTTATGCGTTGTCATGTAAACCAACATTTTCGTTAGCAACGTTTACTGTATGCTGAACAATGGTGTCATTAATTTTCTTATTATTTTGTTTAATTTCAAGGCTGGTCGGTAATAGCCTGAAAGCAAAATGACATATCAAGATAGGGGGAAAAGGAGAAAATATCATACAAAATACTCTTTATGAAACATGTTTATTTTCTGTGACATTTCACCGTTTTTCAGCGGTACTGCAGCAAATGAAACTAAAAATATTAAACTAAGTATTTTTAGTACGCAATAATAAGCCATAAAAATTTAATGATTAAAATACCAAGCCCATAACAAAAGAGGTTAACCGCAAATAATAATGCGCTGGTGAGATTAATGATCATCAATCAGCATCAGTTCTTATTGCACTCCAGGTGGTGCATAAGGCCAATCATATATCAGTGATGATGTGATAACTGACCAGACATTTGATGACTCGAATGGGTTCTATGATGTAACAGTAGGTGAACCGGCGAGACATCTTCCTCTCTCGATTTGAAGCCGCTGTGTTGTTAACAGGGATCAAAGTGAATACTCAGGGGCTGTATTTGTTAAAAAACAACATACTTCAGAATTGCACATAAGTTATACCTATACAAGATAAGTAAGAACTTAAGAACTGAAGTTAATTCTGTAATCCCATCTTGCCCAGGACTTGGTTCTCGGATACTGGTTAAACTGCACTAAAAGGATGTTGAATTTTCAGAAATTGTATTTCATGGTGGTAAGTTTGTTTATACACAATGTCCACATGGGGAACTCGGTGGAAGTCGACCAAAAGTGTACCAGGGGGCAACAGATGACAGTGTACTGGTGGAATCAAGAACCATACATCTATTCCTCAGAGGATCACGCTCGTGAAGACGAGTATAAAGATGAAGAAGACAGCGATGAATTGTCAGGAATGTTTCCTGCCATATTAAGCAAAGTATTCAAACGATGTTGTCATAGAAACACCACTTTCAACTTTACAAAAAACTCCGAGGGACCTGCAGGCCTTGACAACCTATTGGAAAGGAATCAGTTTGATGTTATAATACCCGTGGGGGCTCAAGTGGGGGCCTTGACCGTGCGGCGATTTCCATTCGCCGGTTTTCTTGAGTCTCCAGGGGTAGCAGTGCTTATCAAAGGGAACGTGTCAGGGACTCAGTTGTTGCTGTCTGTGCTTCAGGGATGGCCTATACTCGTGTTTATTCTCATCTCTGCGTCACTTGCTGGAGTGGTGATCTGGTCAATGGTAAGTTGGAGAGTCAAAACTCAAGACTTTCGAAGTAAATAAAATAATTGAGCATACTACCGTATTATCAGGGTGATTGTAGGAATGAGGGGAGTGAGTGTGATCGATAATGTTTGGTGACATTGTCCCTTATTAAAGCGAGAGAATAAAGAAGAGGCTTTTATATCTGGAAAAGTAGCACACAGCCATAAAGTGTTACAAGCGCTTCTCAGTGATTATGAGTTAATATTCCAGAACAACAATCTTGCAGTTGCTATTTCCATGTACGATGCCTTAATATTTTATTTTCACATATCACTACAATTTCGCGAAAATTAAACCAGCGAAAAATAACCCACAATTCCTGTTTGCATAACAAAACTGTAGGGTGCACGTGGTGCACGTCGTACTGTGGTGAATGTTCCGATTTTCTTTCTTCTTCGAGAAAATGTGTTTTCTCGGGTTTTGCTGGTGACTTATTGAATATCGTGAAAAATTTAACCGCGAAAATTTAACCGGTCAATTTGAACTATTTCCCGCAAAAATAAAAGGCATTTAAAAGACCATTTAAAAGGGAAATATGCGATTCTGAGTCATACTAACCAATAATAAAATCGCGGAACTCGCTTACCTTCAAGAGAAGTTCTTACATAAGCCTGTTGTTACAGATCATGTTTAACAACAGAAAAAGAATTTATCGTAAATTTTTATGTGACTGTCCACATCTTTTGCAGTTCATGGTTCCAGTTGCTGTTAAACAGACAATCAATGAATGACAGTTCAAAAATGCTCAATTTCCAAGAAGGATAATGAATTGCAATTTATAATCATTCATTTCAACTGAATTTAAAACCGCAGGAACGAAAGCAGAACGCAGACCAATTTCCGAGTTCATTTTCCCAAGGTGTGTTTGAAGGATTCTGGTGGGCTTTTATCACTATGACAACGGTTGGGTAAGTGACTTCATTTTAGATCAGAAGGCAAGCTAAACACCAACAGCACAGAACAATAACATCAAGATTTGCTTAGACGTTCACCAACGAATTACTTTTGGCTAGCCGTTTTACTTTCCACTTCCTTGAGAATTCATTAAAACCTTTCACATATGCTACTAGTGGGCGTATTTTACAGCAGAATCGAGTGAATGAGTTACGTTTTAACACGCTTTGGAGAATATTGACATAACATAACTAAACTATACTTGGTTTGGATATGAGATCCAGGTATCAGGAGAAACACGTGTGTGCCTTTTCCAACGTACTTAAAGTTCAAAGTTCTAAAACTTTGGGAGATACTTTCAATTTGGGAAAGGGTGAATACAAACAGAACTTCTTGGTTCCCGTTTGTTGCAGATATGGTGATAAAGCTCCTAAAACAATTCTTGGTAAACTACTCGGTATGGTGTGGATGCTGGCAGGACTTATTATCACTACAGTGTTCATCAGTATCATCACTACTTCACTGACCTCAGTCAGTCTGGAAGGACGAACCAACCTTAGAGGAGTCGCGGTAGGCATGGCCCTAATTCTTTATTTTCAGTTCTCTGTTCCAAGATGTGGAATAGGGCCGTGAAATTTCACTCGTCAGCCTTTTCGGTCTTTTGTAACAACAAGCACTTTGCACCATTTTTTGGACCTCATCGTCGGTCTTTCCTTTTTAGCATTCTTCTCAATGTCTCTTGCAGTCTCCCACTGAATTTCCTTTCCCCGGCATCCAGGTAAAAGCGATTTATGGGTGTTCGCTGTGGAAAGGATCAACTAACCTTCACCACCTGCGTGGAATCATTCCACTGATTTCGTTGGTTTTTACTCGCTCGTTTGTCATTCCCATCGGCCAGTATATTTTTCGTATACGACCTTGACGCTTGTGCCGAAACAAAACAAGCTTATTCCCATCAGTTCTTGCTGATCCACAGCCGCACCAGAGTACGGCCACGACGTAGGACTTGAAGTTCCTCCACTTAGGGTGGTTGCTATGCAGCAGATATACAGGCCGCTTTTCACGTCTTTTTACAGAACGATTCGCGTGCTATCCCAAGCATTCCTTTTTATATCTCCTTCAGCCTCACCAGTTGTCGCCCCAAGATGTATAAACTTCCTTTTCTCTTCAGGATTTTGATCATCTACGTGGATTTGAACACCTTTGGACGCATTCTACGTCATCATCATCCTATTTATGCGATTGATCTTAGGGGCCAATCTTCCTCCATTTGTCCAGATTATTGACATTTGTTTGCATGTGCACCCTCCTACTTCCTAACAGGGAGATACTATCTGAAAAGTTCAGGTGGCCGGCCTCATTCCTTAGCTGAAAGGTTCAGGTGGCCGGCTGCCATTCCTCAGCCCCCCCCCCCCCCCCCCCTTTGTCGACTACCTTTCTCGTAACCCAGTCTGCGATAAACACAAGAAGGAAGAAGAATCCAAACGTATAAGGATGCCCTTTATATAAACCTCGTCTCTACGTCAAACCAATCGTACGAGTTTGACCCGTCATCGGTTGCGCATTTATTCTTCTCAGCTAAAGCCTGAACTATCCAGGTAAAATATGGTGGAATACCGTACGTCCCCATTATCCTC
Organism: Siderastrea siderea; assembly: GCA_964030785.1. Taxonomy (NCBI): domain Eukaryota; kingdom Metazoa; phylum Cnidaria; class Anthozoa; order Scleractinia; family Rhizangiidae; genus Siderastrea; species Siderastrea siderea. Next base: position 18,465,054 of record OZ034974.1, on the reverse strand, counting down.
CACAGCGTATCTCTCCTCCCAGTTGCAACTTGTTTTCTTAAAGTCCACAAAAAAACCATTTCCCACATTTTCCCCACCAGATAATCATTCATGGGAAGTCAACCCACTATCAACCCCTGATCAGTCTTCGGGGACTTTCGTGCACTCCAAAAAATTGAACAGGAGCTTTTACAGCACATTAACCGGTATTTCCAGACCTGCCTTTAAAGCGGATCCATTTTCAAGCCATCAACTCCACCAGCTGTTACAGTGTTCCTAGCTAGTGTTCCAGGTTGGATTGCTCTCCTGATCTCAGCATGGGTCACTGCGCTTACAACCTATACCTGAATTAATTGGAAAGGCTGTTAAAATATAGATCTCAGAAGTTCATGTTAAAACATATTTTCAAATACTGCTACCATGAGCGTTTCGTTGCCCTCTCTTTCCAATATCGCACCTTTGCGGCCAATGAGAGGAGGTAATGGTGGCTGGTGTAGTTGTAGCCGATCGCATTCTCCTCAACTTATGAATGGAGGCGCTTTAGAAATTCCAAAAATAGTGGTCTTTCCATCTTTCTTTAATTAGTGTCCTCTTCCCTTGCCTTTAGAGTGCTAATCAACTTCTCTTGTCGTACCGTTTTTTGTTGCAACGTGACGGGCCTCACAATCGTGCTACTTCCGTGTAGCACGGCATGCTCTGCCGTTTTACACAGCAGTGGCACAACTTGTTTTAAAAACATCGTGCTACTGCCATACCGAACTCGGTTCATAAATTTATTTGGATTTATTCCCACAACCACTGGTTAGTGCTTTGCTTTCCGCTACAGTCGAGCCAGCTTAGTACGGCAGTCGCACGACGTTTGAAACGGACCTTTACTTGCTCACTAGTATACTCTGCACGGGTCTACGTGCTGTCCAATTTGGAAAAAAATTGGAGAGTTGCTTTTCCTTCTTAGGCTCTTCACTTTATGTCAACCAAGCTAAATTTGTTTCCGGTTTAACAGGTTTCAGCTGTTAATCACAGCGAGGAACACAGGCTTGGGATTCGTGAAATTGCAAAGGTGGAAGGTAAGTTAATCCTGACCTAAAGGTTTATTTTCTCGATTTAACGCCTGGCCTCGAATAAACGACGGGTTTCAAATAAACACCAAGTCCACACGGTCATCTTTTAAGTAAACGCCCCTGGCGTTTACTCAAGGTTTCGGCGTTTATTTGAGGTCCGTTGTTTATTTGAAACTGAACGTTTATGTTACTGATTCTCATTGAAAGTTAGTTAAAACAATTGTAAAAAGGTTCATGGACCACTATAGTACTCATCTCATTAAAAGAAGTTAGATTTATGTACTCTACGCGCAACTGAGCACCCAATTCTTCTCGCCTTCTTTTGAATTTTATCGACTTCAGACGAAATCGGTGGCATTTTATTCCTGTTTTCACACGTTGTGCTACATTTTGCTGTTATTTTAGCAAACTTAAAGTGTTTGACCAAGAAATAAGGCTACCAAAGATGGCGACATATATCCCCATTTCTATAAATGCCGGGTTCAAAGAAACACCGGGTCCACGAGGTCTAGTTTTAAATAAACGCCCCCGGGGTTTAATCGAGAAAATACGGTACCTCAGTTTCAACTGTTTTGCCGTGCAGAAGTTGAAGCCATTGCAAGAAATTAAAAGATTTCTTTGCTCCGGCCCCAACTTTCGCGTGGCCAACAACAAAAAGAAAACAAAAACGAAAAGAAAAAAATCTTCCTCTTCCTACGTGCACCTAACACTCGTTACATGTGCTGCCGGGCTATAAAAAGAAAGGTTTCAGTAGAATGACTAACCATTCAACCAATTTCCCAAAAATGACGAAAAATGTACCGCACACTAGTTATTGAAGTTGGGAGTGAATAAATTTGTTTGTCTTTGTAACAAGACCAGCGCTTAACACCAGCTGTACGTTTTCCCTTCTGTTCTGAATTTTTTTATTGTGCTTTTTGGGTTGTTTGAGTTGTTGTTATCGGTATATGATTAGAAATAAGCCGTAATTTAAAATGCTTTCTTTAGCCCTTGCCAGCAGTGAGAAAGTGTTCCAGTTTGTAATCGACCGCCGTGTTGAAGGTGCTTTAGTGGATGTGCATGGGCTCAAGCATCATATTGCTGCCCTCACCCAGCACAACATCCAGGTAAACAGGACTTCGAAAACACGGTCTTGTTAGCAAACTAATATGAAAGTGTTTTTAGAAATTAAAAATCCGTTCTCAGTGGTTTAATAGAGCGTCCGACCGGTGTACGGAGGATCATGGGTTCGATTCCCGTCGGGGACTCAGATTTTTTTCTTTGTCCCACACTCGCGACATGTTGAATATTCCATCTTTTCTTATTTCTTCTCCGAGGTTAAAATTCCCCATCTTTCTTTATTTATCACTTATAGGGCACTTCGACATTGCTGATCCTAGCAGTATGCAGGACGCTTGTCACCACGAACTCAGTAAATATGACCTCGCTCGCCACGAGTCTCCGAGTAGCTCAGTGTTTTAAAAGAGCGTCCGACCGGTGTATGGAGGGTCATGGGTTCGATTCCCGTCGGGAACTCACATTTTTTCTTTGTCCCACGCTCGCGACATGTTGAATATTCCAGCTTTTCTTAAAAATTCATCCTTTCTCTCGCCATGTTTAACCCTCTAAACTGATGACTCAGATTTAGCATTCAGCATTGACTAAGATTCATTTACTCCCAACAGGTTGGCAACATTCTCAGCAGCCATGTTACTTATGGAGCGGTTCTCGCTCTCAACTCCAGTCGCCTTTTGCGATGCTTCAGAGAATTCCTGCAAACTGATGAGGAATGGCTGTTTCACATTTTAGCGGAAAGCACGGGAACAACTCAGGTCAATAGTTGGTTTAACAGATTAATACCCGCTAAGGTCAAATCACTGTCATTGAGGTCAGTGGATGAGTATTTTGATGGGTAGATTGGGAAGAGGGAAATCCTAGTCTAGCTGTTGCGTCTTCCATTTAACCCATACTGCAGTACAAGGCTCCGTTCAGGGGCCAATAACGGGCCCTCTAAGAAATACACTGCCAATCTGCCTTACGCGTGACCAATGTTTCAGACGATTTGAATGGACACTCGAGAATTACGCGTCAGTTTGGAGCCTGAAGAATCGTACCTTGACTGACACTGAATCTTTCAATGTTCTTTGCAAACTTGAGGATTTTCCACGGAACAACTTAGAATAAATGATTGTTTCATTAATTCATTTTCCACCGAAATGTGGAAACTCCCCTTAATTCTGCGAACATTATTGAAGTATGACAAAGATTCAGTGTACTGCCAAACATGTAGTTCTTGGCAAACCTTCACTGACAGCAACTCAAAAACTAAGAACCTATTTTTTTATAATAACGGTGTCTTACTTCAAATGCAACATACTTCTTAGCAGCCAATCAATTCGTCCAATTTTTACCAAATATTGACGAAATGAATATTTCTTATATACCGGTTGTCGCATTTACAATTTGAACAAAAAATGTATTGGGTTAACTTGTTTTCCCTGTTGTTGTTTTTGTTTTTCAACAGACAAAGATAAGTGTTGCTGAGGATTACTTTGGAAGTGGAGGAATATTCAGCATCACGGTGTATAGCGGTCTGTCGTTGTTTGTGGTGCTCACTGCTGCGGGAATTACCTGGGAGATGTACAAGAAAACAAAAAAGAAAAACCACCAAGAAAATGGCCAGACAGGTGAATGAACGTACTCAATTAGGCTCATCCAGAGCTTGAACATCGATATGTATTAGCTAACTCAAGTTTTAAGTCAATTTTCTTGTCTAAACGATGTGGATTCATGTAAAATAGTATCTTTTACAATTAGAAACGCTTTCAATTTATGAAAGTTTTCAGTAATCTGGAAGACCATACATGAGACGTCAAATCCTAAAGATAACTTAAGGAAATGGTTCTTCCTCAACAGTTTACAGATATATTGTGAAGTTTTGCAAATTGTAAATGAAGCGCTTATTCATTCGATTAATTTAAAAGGCGACAATTAAGTTGAGGCCGAATTGAGACTGAGTAGAGTATTGGTTTTTATAATCTCTAAAATAATAAACTACTCAGTTAAACTGCTTGAGTAAACCTGTAGGCACGACATGGGTATCTTTGATTCATCCAATTTCCAGGAATCGAGGAATTCTACCATAAGACCTACACCTCTCTTCAGAAATCTTTGGGACACTTCAATAAGAGCGGCTTATTTTTCATGAATTCAACTTTAACAAATCAATTTCGCCACAACCAGAGTTGAAATGATCCCCTCCCCTTAAGCAATGTTGTGCAACGGGTAAACTGATTTGGGATGGAAAAGTCAACATTTTACGTTACGGGGTGTGAGGGTTTTTCCAAGAATTCTCTATGGCAATCACGAAAATGTGTGAAGATGTCCCAAAATTATTGACGAAGATTGTAGATAAGAACTAGTAAAATTGCATGATTCGCACAGCTGGAGCTATATACATATTGGTAGAATAGTCATTTGGGAATTGCTCTCATTATTCTTTGGAAACCTTGCACACTAGGCCTTCTTAGAGTTTGAATGCATAAGGTTCAATTTTTGGTATTTGGTATTTTAAAATTAACCACTGGAAAGACGCTGAAGACGTAGCTCGAGTCGCTTGTAATGTTTTACTATTTGCACATAGAAGAGTTACATAACAACTTACCCTTAGCGTTACCCGTTTGTTGCTTGTCACAGAGGTCGGTTCAGAGACTACCACCATTGTTCTGGAGGATTTGGTGGCCCACCCGACCCCAAGACTGTCGTTCGGTCAAGAGCCCTCAGAACGGCTCGTCTCGAAACACAGCATGGAGGTCATAAAAATGGATGAAGAGCGGAAACATTTTGAGGAAAGTTGGCAAGAAAAGCATGCAGCCATGTTGGAGCGTCATCAACAGGAACAAGCACATAACACAGGCTCTTTATCGGCTGTTAAACGACCATAAATTAATCATCTCTCAGATAGTTCATCTGTGCAAGGAGTGACAAATACTACGTAATTGTTAAAAATTACGTCGTATTTTGAGATTTGCCCGTTTTATATGTAAAATTAAATCATCAAATGGAAATCTACTACTAAGACTATTTATTTAAAAGGTAGACATTTACCCACAATAATGAGGTTTAACTTTTGGAAATAAAAACAGCATCAGCCAATCAGCCAATCAGCATCGCGAACGATAAATTTTCTGTAATTTAAAACCATTGTTTGTCCATTTACAAGCACACCCATTGAAACCAACCCGTGGAAACAAGACACGTCAGGAAAAGCTTTCACGTAATTCTATAATGTACACGTCCAAACTTCAATAAGTACAGATGCGAGTAGCGGTTAACATTAAATGATTTTTTGCCGCTCATCTTGCCTTTTCTTTAATGCATGGAATGCATGAAAACAATGTGTTTTTGTTAGCTGCATCCCATGCTGGAATGCTCCAGCGAGTGAAAGTTGTTTCTGCCCTTTCTGTAAAAACTGTAAAGGTATCTCATTCCTCGATTAGTAAGTGTTTTTATTAGTGGTAGCTTTTGCCATCTTTATAATGGTAACAATAACAACTCTATTTCAGTGTCAAGGTATTTAGTCATTTAGAAGCCTCTGGCCATTTATTTTTAGTACACTGTAACAGTATTATCCTTTAAGGGTGACAACTGAACTTCCGTGCTTGGATTAATGTTATAAGTGTGACTATATTGGCAAATTAACTGGATATGACAACTTAACAGTCTTTTTGCACTAAGAGTAAAGTAAACATTCAACATGACAAATGAAATTGCAATTCCACATCCTCCCCGCTGACATGATTAAAGGTTTTTTTTTTAATGTAATGGCATTGTAATGTTTCTTTCAAGCCAGAGTGAAAATGTCGGTTCCCGGGTTGATATACGCGCAGACGATAATAAACCACCAGACCAATATAGGATCACCAATTCTTTCTTTATTCCTATTGTTTTAGCCTTGGGGCGTCCTTATATCGAAGCGGTCAACTGAAATCATTACATTAAGTATAATCTAAGTATTGTTGCGTTTATAGCTTGAGAGTAATCAAAATTACACAACGCGCACGTGGTAATTAAGAGACTTACGAACGGTAAAATCTAGCAATAAATCTCACTGTAAAATCACAAACTAACGTATCATCATGACAATAAACCATAAGTAAATTGTTGCTTACCAACGTTCGCGGGTCTTGAGTATCTACTGAGAATTTCGTTCTAACTTGTTTTCTAAGGTCCTGATCACAAGGGGTCCTAACTTGAACTGAAACACGAGCTATATGTTTGCGTAACTAATGCACTAATCAAGGTAACGTCAATCAAATCAGAAAATATTTCACAGCTTTATCGCAAGCTGTTACAGGCATCTTGAATGAAACTAGATCGATTTGTATCGGTGTTTCTTTATCATATGATCGTATACATAGGATAGAGTTTTTTGTGCGGTGAAAATGTTGGACAAAGTCTAATACAAACTAAAAAAAATGCTATTCGCCAGTTTGAACAGATATGTGGCTCTGTTTTACCGCGATAATTAATTGTGAGGAATGTACTTTACCTTGACTGCTTTAGTATCCTCTTCATCCAGTGGTCAGGCATGACAATCTTCAAGGTACTGCTGTACAGCTTGTAATACGTTCTTACTTTTCTCGAGTTCCTTGCTAGGTTTCGTTCAGTAGACACGAGTTGTTGATGAGCTTTTTTGTAACTGTTAACAAGTGACGGAAGGTACCTTTTCCGTGAAAGACCAATTTTCGTTCTCCGCTGAAACTGCAAGGACTGTAAAACTGCTGCAGTGCATCCCTTCCCGTTTGGCTGTTCTTTGACCTGTCTGCTGGTCCACTATTCTGATGGCTTCGTGTTTCCAGAGTCGTTTGAGTTGGTCATGTGGGTTTTCAGTTCTGGACACAGTTAACATTGCTGTCGTCTCCTTACTTTGTGTAGACCTGCGATAGCACCAATCAAAAGCTAGGCCACTCTCGACGTAGTCGCAACCGGGGTTCTTGGACGTCCCTCCCTTAAATTAACTTGTAGTACTGGTCAGTTCCAACTAACAGATCCACAGCACCAGATTTTCTTGGGAACGCGTCACCAAGCTTAAGGTTTTTCAAGTGACTACATCTTGACACATCAACTTCTACAACAGCAAGGGAAGAGCAAACACTGTCAACGATCCGCCCATCAACCCTGATTACCTGATCATGTGCTAGTCGGCAATGCTTGTGATTAATTCTTAGGTGACCTGGCTTGAGGGGTGTAAATGAGTTCAAAACAAGATTGTAGTACCTTTTAGAGGCTCTTTTCGTTTAGCCTCATCTGAAAAGGACTGTGTGGGAGGATACATGTGACTACAAGCACTCCCTTCACTATAGGGTAATTTAATGGAATCACCCCCACCCCGAACGTTCTTTACAAAGAACATTAAGTCGTATGATATATCTTTTCGTATCTAGTATCATCGACTTGTACTTATTCTAATTCTTCTAAGTGTGCTTCCTCTACTTAAGGCTTTGATGCGGATCCAGGCAGAGCAGGTTTACTAGTAACCCAAATTGACGGGATTATCACGATTGTTTTTCCCCTAAAAACGCAAAAATTGAACCTAGCATCTTCCAAAAATTTACCGAGAATAAGTAAATGGGACCTATTTCAGGCTCTAAGATGGTGGTAACGAGTGAAAATGAGAAATCAGAGAAAGCAATGCAAACGTTTTACATATCGTCCCGTTACGATACCTTTAGAGAAAAGTGTACTGCGTCCTTCTACGTCTTCGAAATACGTTCTAAGGAGACAAACTGTGCGTGACAAATTTCTACCAGGGCGTTGTTATTTAAATAGATAGACAACGTTATTTAAAATTCATCAGGGTGGCCCTTACAGAAGAAAAAAAACTGCCATCAGTAGGAGCCCTGATTAATTAAAAACTATACAGCATATATTTTTGAATTGCGTAATTGTCTTCTTTGCCAATTTCTCCAGTTTCTTAATGGTGTGTTACACAAAACGTACCAGTTCTTCTAGTGACAATACATGCAGATAAGTGGTGTCAGCAGGAATTCCATCCCCGATAACCCGAACTCATGACAACTCGAACCTTTTTTGATTTCCTTTGAAGGTTCGAGTTATCAGGAGTCAACAGTACTCGTTCCTTACTAGCATGGTATCCATGATCTAGTCCAGTCCATTACTGATTTTACGCCTGCCAAGCGTGGCTGCTTGGTCCATGGAGGAGGCTTGGTTACTAAGTTCTTGTGCCCAACAGAGTGGCGGCAGCTCAACCAAAGTTACTGGAGGTTACCAAAGTTTTATACGTCCGTATCATGTTGAACTAAACTAAAATCTCTTTGAAGAACCCCCAGCATGGACGCTCTCTTGGACTGCATTGATGAAATAGCCTTAGATGGCTTAGACGGTAAGTGAACACACCCGAAATATCGAGAAATACCCGTGTTTTCGTTACGACATGTTTTGGTTTGTCCCATGCCAGCTGAAGGGCTGGTTATAAAAAAAATGATTTCTTGTGGAATATTCAACATGTCGCGAGCGTGGGACAAAGAAAAAATCTGAGTCCCCGACGGGAATCGAACCCATGACCTTCCGTACACCGGTCGGACGCTCTAACCACTGAGCTCCTGGGAGACTCGTGGCGAGGTCATTTTACTGAGTTCGTGGTGGCACGCGTCCTGCATACTGCTAGGATTCAGCAATGTCGAAATGCGCTCGGAAGGTCATGGGTTCGATTCCCGCCGGCGACTCAGATTTTTTCTTTGTCCCACAGTCGTGACATGTTGAATATTCCATACTTACTTAGTCCTTCTCTGAGCTTAAAATTCAGCATCTTTATTTCTTTATCAAAATGATTTCGCTTTATAGCTCAGTTAGTAAGAAATTAACATAGATATATGAAGGTCATATGGAGTTGAAAGTTGATGTCCTTTGCGTCAGTCTTTCTTTGTAACTCCCGAAGTTGTGATGATCACAGTTAGTCTACAGCTCAGGTCGCATTCCTAAATTCCACCGTAGCCAAACGCAGTATACCAAGGGTATAATGAAGTTGATTACTTGCACTTGTTTTGGTGTACTTACAATAGGAATGTTCAATGCCCCTTGTAAACTTACTTGGAAAGGATGTGGCCATCCAATACAAGTTGTTCTCCATGTTGTTGTTATTTGGTGTGGGTTTGTGATCATGGCTGTATTTTTCTTTTTTTTTTTTTGCAACTTGCATCCACTTACAAGTCTATTTGGCCACCCGTAGGTACATGTACATTTGCAAATCTGTGTATGCAAGTCAGTGTGTCCAAACTTGTGTTGACTACAATCAGTAACAGAAGTCATTGGAACACCCTCCCCTGCTAACCCTATTTAATGTTGCATAGTGTTGTGAGCGCGTGTCTTCATCTATTTGGTTGAAACTTTTTTTGCAACATATTGCCTACTGGGAGAGGGAAAGAGACAATGATTGCTGTACCAATGGTGTTTCAACAAAGTGACATTGATGGTATCTAAGGGAAAAGGCTTACTGCTACTTTGACCCGCAATTACTTGTTGTAAACTGACAAATGTATATGGGTGGGAAAAGATGCAAGGTGTTTCAGACGGCTCTGAAATTTTCCAAAACGGAGAAAGGAGAGGCCAAACCCTTTCTTTCAAGGCTAATTAAAACATAGAAAATGGGCATTGGCCATAGACCAACACCTACACACTGTACATACCAGTGTCAGAGAGGGGAACAAATCATCACAAGTATTATAACCAGAACAGAAAACATATGCCTTACTCTTTAACAGTGGATGCACCATAATCACAACAAGGCTTGCAAGACCATGCTTTAAATCATAACATTTTGATGTATCTCTTGTAAATTTACAAAAATCCAAGCCTAGCTAAGCGAACTGTTCTTGTTGGATGGTTGAATAATAAAGCTTCTAATAAAGAGTGATCAGGACTCCCCCAATTCCTCCTAACCAGTCCTTGACCTTGTACAACACAAGGGAATAAATAAACTGTGAAAGCTACATGGTCTTTTAGCAGCTTAAAAATCAGGTTTCTTCTTGCTCATAATTTGATATTCAGGTCTGTTATAATTTTTATTGATAATGCCCACCAGCAGGAAGATTTCTAATGGTATTACTTCATTTGCAGGTTGTCCCATTCAGCATTTGTGGTGGCATCTAGAGGAAAGAAAGCCACCATTTCCTCTAAAGCTAGATGACACAGCCAAGCAATTTTTGTGGAAAGCTATTGTTGGGATACCAGAAGTGGAATTTTTTGTTCTTCCAGAACCCTATGCTCATATATTTGGTACCCAATATGATGATTCAAGTGACAAAGATAAACTCAAATCAAAGAATCCTCTTGATCAGGTATGTTTTGTACAGTGTACAGGTACTGTGTAATTACAACAGTACCAGAGTTGTTTCGGGGCACATCTGGCTTGAGTTTCATGTAGTTTTTAATGTGGCTGAGATGATAATGGTAATATGATTTGTATGTTTGAATCCATTTTGCATCAACTGAGAGTGACATCTGATGTCAGTGTGTGAAGGTGGCTATGATATCAGACACTGCTATCAGTGCATTATGACCTCACCCACCCAATAAATAGACAATCAAGACCCCAACATCATGAACTACATGTACCGGTACACTGTACATCCCTACTCTTTTGCAATGGTGATGTGGATTCCTGGACGTCTCCTTCTTATTTCGTTTGACTATGGACATGTATGTGGCAAGCAAAAAGGCTGTCAAATCACGTGATTATCTGAACTGAGTCAAGATGTTGAGCGCAACCAGCATGATCTACTAGTTTTTTTTTCTTTTTAATTTATTTTAAAGACTCTGGTCAATGCTCTGACCTGTTTGAAATCCCACAACCTCCTGCTTGGCACATTGATCTCCTAGAAACTGAGTTGATCATGACAATGTGGCAGCTGAGAATGGGTGGTCTGGTACACAGTACCTCAGGGTGGTTCAATGATTGTGTACCTTACAAGGTTTACAGGTAATGCAAGATCTTACACATACTTGTAAGTTTGTAAGGCTAGCACAGAACTCATTCCAAAAGCATGTACACTAACTTGTTGTACCCTGTGAAGAATATTCTGGTGATGTGTGGTTTCAGTTCCAAGGCCCTCTGAAGGAATGTAATCCATTCAAGCTAGTGTGTGATCAAGAGTCTGGTGTAAGAGGTTCCTGTCCCAGCTATTTTGTGCGTAAAAATGTCACACAGGAGATACGGGACCAGGCAGAGTACCTGAGTTTGGAGACTTCTTATCAAAGGTGTGAATAAAGATACTGCATAGGGTGTTGAGGGGTTTATATTTTATTTTTATTTCCCTCAAAAACAGAATAATTTGCTTCTAATTGCTTGTATTTTCAGTTATACAAACTGCAGTTAAACATACGTACTTTGTGCTAGTCTTTTTTCTTAACTTACTGCGCCAACAATAAAGATGATGACAATCCTTTATTTAAACTGCTTTTATTTAAGCTGCACAGTTTGGCAATGCTTTTCAATTATTAATAGTTAATGTGGCAGGAGAACTTAGCAAGCTATGTAAGTGTTTTTTTAATAAAGGACTTACACTTTAGGTTTAAAGAACAAGGCAGTGCAAATCAGGAAATAGATGTAGTACAAAATGTATGTGTAACCGATTTTTTTTTGTTTGTTTAAACAATAAATGAAAATCACTTCAACAAACATATGCACTAAAACCTCTCTTTGGAGTACATAATTATGATAAGTAAACCCACCATCTGAAACTTGTGTGTCAGCTAAAACCACCCTCTGGGTCAGCCCAAAAGGGTAGGTACAGTAGCTGTAAAGTAAAACATTCGTCTGGAGTTTATAAGGAAAAATGACCTTCTGAGGCACAGTGCTGCACATAAGCTAAAAGCACCCTGGCTTCAGGCTATGCTAAAACCTTGTCCCATGTAAGTATGCAGGATGTTTGTCACAACTGAACTTGGTAAAAATAGGATCTACAGGCTGTAGCTTACTCCTTGTCTTTCCCTGTTACTCAGTGATCAGTGGTTTAACTTCCATGTCCTGAACATTACATGAACATAAATGAAACAATTTTTGTTTTGTTGCTAACAGATGGGGAGACTGTCTTGTGATGGTGGCATCTCAAGAGCTAAGAGAGAAAGCTCTTCTTGGATTACACTGTGATCCTAACATAACACTAGTTGACATGCAATACTGCTTACTTGAACATGTTGGACAGGCAAGGTACAATGGACGCATGCAGAGAGCAATTGGGTCTAATTTTGTGAAAACTGACCCCAAAACAATCTTTCATCATCTCAAGAAACTGAGAAAAGAGCACTTAATTACCATGCAGGTGAGATACACAGATACATGTAAGATCATCAGCTGTCAGTGCTGCCAAAAAGGGCCATACGCCATAATAATGTAGATGTACCTTTCATGGCTGAGTATGCTTGATGGGACCTGAATGTTTCAAGTGTTCTTGGCCTCTTGTTGGTATAATTTACTAAAAAGGCAACAAGTTTGTTATGGGTATGAAGATCAAGTTGTGATGTCGATTATTCGTTGCTTACACATTGTGTCAGTTACCAGTAAAAGGGCATTATAATTACAGGGTTCACATGGTCATGAAAAGGTCATGGAAAGTCATGGAATTTGAAATTGGCATTTCAGGTCTGGAAAAGTCATGGAAATCTGAAAAAAATTTGTTTGGGTCATGGGAAAGTCAAAATTGTTTTTAGCTAATGGTCTAAAAGTAAAGGCATTTTAATTAGGAAACTTTTTGTGAAGTATTAATTCAAGCTCAGCCCGTGAAGTATTTCACTCATCGTTTGTGCCAGTCCCTTTCAGTCAAATTTGAGGTCAAGGAATTGGATTGAAAGTCACGGAGTTTTCTTTACCAGTTTCTGTGCACATGAACCTTGGCTGACTCATACATGTTCCTAGTCATTATACATATTAAAATGTATTTCCAGTAATCCCTTCTTAATTTGACGGTGGCGTATGTAAGCTAATGAAGGATTAATGCAAGTGAAGCAAGGAAAGCAGTTTCGATGCCAACTATAGCGGAGCTAGTGCTTTTTGGTTTTTTCTGTCCACAACCATAGTTTTTACGGCGTTCCAAACACATTTTGCCAGGAAAAACACCAGTATTTTCATGCTGATAGGCAGCTTGTCACGAAGAACAAAATAAGTATTAAAATTAACTTCAAAGATGACAATAAACGGTCATGGCCTAGTGGATTAACATCCAGCTTCAGATGCCGACGACCCAGGTCCGGTTCTCAGTGAGAGTAGGAATTTTTTCTTTTGTTTTGTTTTTTTTTTTTTTAATTTAACGACTTGAATGAGAGTATTTTCACAAATTAAAAACTGCCAGCAAAAACAAAACAAAAACAAAAAACAAACAAACAAAACAAAAGGGGGGGGACTCCGCTTTTAGGCTTGGCTAAATCTATACATGTATATTACCAACCAGTGTGACGAAAAGTGTGATTGTGTGAAACAATATTTTGACTGTAGCGTTACTGGATGATGTAATGTGTAAACTCTGGTGACTAGGCTGATCTTTCTTATTGCTTTTTATTTCTGCTGAAAAATGCAAATTCACTCAAACGTTGAATGTCGGTATAAATTTGCCCACAACTGAGGATGCTTACAAAGGGATGACGAAATATTACTGTTGTGCCTAGACTGTGAATACAAACAGTGAACATAGCAGTAGAATCAAAGTATAACGCTTGATAAACACGAACTCGAGCAGATCGTCAGAGTCTGGGGCACATCAAGGCATATCTCATATATCCCGGGAATCCCCATGCAAAGTAAACAAGTTGACTCAGAACGGCTACATACCAACGCCACACGCAAACCACACACATCGCTTGATAATATTCAGTTATTTTCTAACTTAAAGACTCGTAATAGCTACCTTATTAATATTAAACTCCTTATTAATGACCGATTCCTTCGTCTTTATGCAATTAAAATCAAGTTCTCGCGTCAAATTAACACCCATCTCTCTCCCTTCTCAAGAACTATGATGTAGCGATGGTGCAATCCACTAATTGCATCATCAGACTAGTGCCAATCCCTTCTCTTCCTAAGCCACTTTCCTTACCGTGTTAATAAGCTGCAAACACAGCTGTCGTTTCTCTCCTCTACGAAATACAGGTTACCCAATGAGAAAACTTACAATCCACATCGGAAACCGTCCCCCCCCCCCCCGAAAAACGCCAAGGGAAACTGCCTCTCAAGCAGCACAATATTACACCGCTGCTATACAAAATGCAACTTTCAAAGCAAATCACATTCACAGAAGCGTGACATGCTCCTCACATTCACAAATCCTTCCACCCCCACATTTTTACATCCCTCAAAATGTCAATCCCCATAACAAAACTCCTGCGCTAAAAAAATTTTCACCATAACCACTAACTAGATCAGACAACACAGCTAATTTCGCATTCAATCCTATTAGCTGCTTTACTCAGTTGCACGTACGTTATACAAGACAAAATTGAAACCCCATACTTAACAACCCTTCGCCCTTCATGTCTTAAATACTGTAAATAAAAAGACAAGAACACACGAAGGTAACATTCAGCAGACCAATATGCGCATGCATCTTATATGAGACAGTACCGCTCTTGAGTACCTGTACCACAAGCTTTACTGCACTTTGTTCGTACAGTTAAGCCAACTGATGCAAAAAAGCCGTGTCCATTTTATAAACCGGCAGTCACCATAATTATAGCGAAGGCCATTTAATCATCTAAAATAATGACTGGTAGGAGGTAAGAGTCAGGGTGAAGAGTAATTTTATAGGAATTATTTCTAATTTTGTCATCACTTTGTGTTTTGTCAAAAGTATGTAACAGTTATAATTGTACATTCTAGCCCTTTAGCCTTAGCCCTGAAATAGTTTATGTCTGAACTGTTATGTCCTTAAAGTTGATTTCCAGTCCGTACTGCGCAGACTCAACGGTTTGTTTTGGTTTTTTGTTTTGAAAAACTATACATCATGGACGATTTTATGAAATGTACCAATTTGTGACATTTTACATAAGGTGAAATTACAATTTTTGTCTCCCGCCATCATGGATGTGAGCTTTACTCTCAACGAAATTGAAGAAAGAGACATTGAGGTGGCCGTGCGGCAGGGACAAGATAACATCTCGGTGTGTACATGTACTAGGTTTTGTTTACGGGAATCAGGCAGAAATACATGTACTTGCCCATGCCGTAGTGCCCAGCAGTTGCCATCAAGCATGTGGAACCGAAAGCTTTTTACGTGAACACACGGTGTGTGTTGCAGGAGGATTATTCCGAAAATGATGAGGTATTTAAGTCCACTTTATTTTTTTCCATGTGGAAAAAATTTCGTACAGCTCCAAAAATGCACTCTATTTCATAAATTATCTGTTTTTTCCTTACATTCGATCATGTGAACCTCACAAACAATTCGGGGCTGAGCCTGCGCAGTACGGACTGGAAATCAATTTTAAGCTTACTTTCAACATTTAGACTACAGCTGTAGTTTTACAATTGCATGCACAGTTGTGGATTACAATCAAACATGTTATTATTCTCTTGATCAATGAATATTAATCAGTAATCATTTATTTATAGTTCTCTTCATTGACACACCTTGCATTATAAACACTGAATTACAGGCAGATTGGTCATATGGATAAGCTAGGCAAACAACAATTAAATAAACAATGTATCTGTATCAGAAAATGGTACATAACGATGAGGACAAGAAAGCTGTATCAAAAAAGTTATAACTACTACAACCGCAGACAAAGATATTGAGACACGTTGCTGTATTCTCCCCCTCTGCGATGTTAAAGAAAAGCCTACAAAATTTGGTTTTAACTGTGAGAAACGGTGGAATATTTTGCTACCTTGAAAGGGGGAAGGGGTAGCCACCTACAAAGTGTTAAGTGTCTCAAGAATTTATGTCTGTGGTTGTAGCATTTTAGATGCTGTATTTTACAGTGAAGAGGTCAAATTTAGTGGGCAGTATGAGCGTTAGGCATGGCCAACTGTTCAGCAAATTGTAACAAGGATAAAGTGGGAACAACAAAAAATTATTCTATTTTAATTTGAATTTTTTTTTTCAGCCAGTTGTAATAACGACTTCTGTTCCAAGCAGTAAATCTCAAAGTGTCAGGAATTATAACACCAACATTATCAGGTTGAAAAGATTTCACATTCAAGAACACCACAAGTATGACATTCTGGCAGCCAGCCTGTGCAAGCTGTTATTAGATGCTCCAAACCAGGAACTGTCCCTGTTTGACATACAAAAACATACTGTAAGTGATTTTGATTCCCTTAATTAAATAAAATAAAATTCCCTTTTTGTACTAGTAGTGAGTAGTTATACAGTGACACCTTTTTAAAGATGTGATTGCCAAGTGGCAGAAAATCGTGAAGTAAAAACCAGCAATGTAGAGTAATTTACTATGCCATAAGGACTGCTTGCAAAGTGACAAAATTTGAAGAGCAGCTAGAAGAGTGTGACTTTACAGCAAAATAATCTCCACACCGTACATACGAAAACACTCGTCTGAAACTTGGTAGGGATATCAGTTTGTCATAATTACATGTATCCTTTTCAAAAAATTGCCAAAGTTTTGGTGGAGTAAGTTGAAAAACTATTAATAATTTGTTAGATTTTGTCCAAAATTCTCAAAAAGATCTGTCTTTGTTTATTGGTAAGATGTGATATACATTGTAAGTCTCTGATCTTTTTGGCATTTACACAGTAGTTTTGACCTACAGCTATAAACCTTCAAAAGGGTAGGTATTGGGTCAGTATAGGTGCAAAATTATAAGGCAGTTGAGGCAGATGTAATCTGAGTAGAGCAGTTTTCAGAGCACAATAATTTAATTATTAAGAACTCACTCATTTAAAAAACCTGCAATCTGGATTGTCAATCATGTAACTTGCTCTGAGCCCCAGGGGGGGAGGGGGTACTCAGGATTATTAGTGTTGGGGAGATATGAATGAGCTTAATACAGTTCAGCCTTCATTTACACAAAGAAAAGGATAACTCCAGTAGAACATGTATAAATGTATGTCATTATGATGTCCTATTTTCTATAGTAATGCAAATACCAAGAAATTGATTCATCACATTTTGAATCTTGATGATTGTTTTCAATTAAATATTGACACAGTTTTCAATACACTACGCTGTATGTGTGTTAGGCTTTTGTCTGTTTAGGCCACGTGACTTACCAAATGTGGTACCAATGTACACATATAACGCAACAGTGTTGAAAACCTAGTTTGACCCATGAAACAAATGTTAATAATAATTAATTAATAATTAATCTTTAAAGAGGATACTCCCATCACGTTGAGTGGTTTTCAGGGAGGTCCTCTATAACAAAAGAATAAAATAAAACTAAACATTGTAATAGATACAAGCTAAAACTAAAAATATAAAAAGTACAAATATGGTAAAAATAGATCAAAGGTCCAAGTAGATCAAATAGATCAAAGTGGCCAAGCAGCTAATCTAGAAAGGGTTTCCAAGATAAGATGACTAGAAGCTACTCACAGCAACGAAATGGCAGTAACAGTCTCCCCCCTTAATTTGTTTGTTAAAAATTTTTTCACAGAGTGAGTCAAAGGGAACACTGAAAAAAGTGAGACAATTTCTGCAGCAGGCAGGATACGTGGAGGAAAAGAAAGTAGGATCAACATCTAAAACAGGGGATGAAGATTTTCAACCCCCAAAGAAAAAAAAGAAGGAGTCTTTATCCACACCCACAGCACAGACAATTAAAATTCGTCTTCTTAAACCCTTCATTTTAAGAAGCGACAGCATTTTGCAGCCAAGTGATGAAGAGGAAGAAGATGAGGATGGTGAAGATGGTGACAATGAAAAAGACTCACAGGGTGATGGTATGTAAAACACTCTTCCAGGGTAGGGGGGGGAGGGTAAGTTTTAGCAATAAAACTACAAGTGTAAGGTATCCACCGGCACATAGTTGGGCCCAGTTCCCACCTACAGTTAAGGCAATTTTTGTCAGATTTCCATAAAATTGTTGTTAAATGACAATTGAAAGTGGATAATTTGGGGTAAACATACGAGTGTTTCTTGCGCTATACATTGTTCTCCCTAGTTTTCTGGCATGACAGTAGGCTCTCCGTGTGTCAAAACCCTTCAAAATGCATTGATGTTTGCAATTCCTGATACACAGCGGATGTACTACTTTATTTGTATTTAGTTTTATGCGTCTTACCATGCAGCTACATGAGCCATAACCACCCAGACAAAATTCAAGACTTTTTTTAAAATCAACCAATCAGAAGACGAGTTTAGAACAATGAAATGACTACAATTTTTTGAAGTCTGCGATAAGTTTAGAACCTTCAGTACCCATAGAGATTTACATCAAAGTTTAGTCTATGTGGCCTTGGTTGGTGTGGACAATACTACAAGACATTTATGTTTGACAAGGACTGGATTTAGCACAAAATATTCTTGGAGAAAGAGACCTGATGCAGCAGAACTATTTATAAATTATTATTTGTCAGGAGCTTTGTAACATTCCTGCAAACAACGCAGATTTTAGTGGCTGGTAGTATTACCACAGCTGGCTGTTCTCTTGAGTATGAACATGCCGTTCAAGCAGTAATTTTTAGCTTTCATTTCGCTCCTACTGTACATTTGTATTTCAATTGCTTTTCATTTTGTCCTTATTTTGTAACGTAAAATCAACACAAGAAGTCGTGTCTATTGCATGCATTTTTATTTTTTCGTTGAAACGTTTGCGTGCTCTAGAAAAAATTAATGACAATTACACTGTATCAGTGTAAAACAGGGTCTAATTTTGGAAGCCTGGGCAGCACACTCCCACCCAAAACCTACTCAAGTACCCCCTCCCCCCCCCCCCCCACACACACACACACACCGGGTATTGCTCAGGCAAATTTGGTTGGTACTTTAACAGTTGACTAATATATAGATTTAGCCAAGCCTAAAAGCGGAGCCGCGAAGGACTAAACTGGTGTTCGTTTCTCAAAAATAGTCCTGAAACTTTTCGGTCTGAAATACATTTCGGGGCTTTTTTTGGCTCGTTCGCTTTCGAAAAGTGTTTCTCAAAAAGCCTGAAAGTGTTCCGAATTGTCCTTCAATATTTTGGGGATCTGTTCTGTAAAACCAAGCTCGAAAGGTCGTTCTAGAGGCTGAGCACAGCTTGATTATTTTACTCACAAGCCGTCTAGCTTGGTGTTTGCAATGTTTCCATATCCTGTCATTAACTGTGAAGGCTTGTCAAATCTCCTTGGTTTATTGGCTGTTCGCTTGAATGAACTTGAAACGGCGCTCATTTACAAAAACAAAATAAAAATTATTCGACTGTTTAAATGGGTTATCTTCATCGCATTCGGATGGTAACAAATAACATGAACTGCCACTAAATAAAAATATTAGTCTGGTCAAAAATTTATACTGACATTTCACCGGCATTTTACTGGGATTACCCGAAATAAAGGATCTGGGGAGCTTCGAAGCACTTGTAATAAACTTATCGAAGAAATGTCGCGTAGGTTTTAGCAGCCGCGAAAAAATTCAAGCACTTTGAGGAACACACATTACTTACGGGATAAAATAGCTTTAAACTCAAAACTGCTTCGCTTATGTTTCATTCTCTAACTTGAGACCATCGAGATTGAAAGCAAACGAACAAACACCGTCCAAACATTCTTAACTCTGTTGCATAAGTTTTGCGGCTGCAAATTGTCTGAAATTCGAGCGCTTTAAAAAATGCACCGAACTGTTTTTGGAAACTTTTCGGGCAAAATAGGTGTAAACTGACAACTGCTTCGCTTAAAGTTTTTCAAATAACTGTTATATTTCGTTCTCTAACTAGAGACAATCAAGATTCAAAACAAAGAAACGCCAAACAGGCTTTAATTTAAATTGTTATTATGCCGGCATAAGTTGTGCGGATGCGAAGTAAGCCTATATAAAGTTAGGCGCTTTGAGGAACGCACAAAACTGTTTTCGGAAGCTTTTCGGATAAAATAGCTTTAAACCGACAACTGCTTCGCTTAAAAGATTATTACTATTGAAAACTTCTAGGACAAGAAAATCGACAGTTGCACAAAGAGATGGACCGGATGGTGAAAATTGAAAGCAAAGCTTGTGCAGTTGTCTTGCGGCTGTGCTTAGACCTACTGTTATGAATAAACAAACACAAAATCATGGCAGAGAAATCATTTTTGAAAAACATTTATTCGAAAACCCCTATTTTTATACTTAAATGCAATTCGCGTTACACTTCCAAAATCGTAGGTCGGTCCACGCGAGTGAAATTGGCTCAGCATGGCAAAATATTCAAGAATCTGTCACAAATCTGAGCGCGTTTTCTAATATTTTTTAAAAGTCAAAAGTAAATAACACATTTCTAATGGCATAAATCAAATTTACATTTCAAAACGTAATTTCTTTCATCGTAATACTTGAAATCATGTACCTTTGACCTTTCAAAAACTTTACTTACTCGGTTGTGTTTCAGAACAGGGCAAACTCTCCGCCGTGAAGAAAACAAAGCGATGAAGTCCTTTGAATGCAGCTTTCGTAACTTGAACTTTTCGCCTTCTACCAGTATTCTTTTGAACTTTTTCTTTCCATTTATTGAGCTATTTTGTCTACAAAATAGCCTCATAGTCGGCATGCAGCCTCAAGTTTCTGGGAAGGTTGGTTCTTTGGTTGGTTGGTTTTTGGGTGGACCATGTTCGGCATTCCCGATGACTGTCGAATTTTACCGAAAGGCTAGTTGTCGGGGCCGGAACAAAATTGTGAATGAGAACGCACGGAAAATTCCGCTACTAAAGCGACACGAAGAAGGTGTCCGGATTAATATCGCTTGACGTTGGATATTTATATATCAAATAGAAATTGCTGGCTTCCCTGTGGTAGACTTCCTTAGAAAACGAATCGTCAGCACAAACCTGGTTTACACGTGAGCGGAAGCGAGTTCTAGTAAATAATTCGTGGGTTATCTGATATTTATGATGTTTGGTCTAAGAAATATTTGTCAGCTTCGTTTGTTTTGGTAGATGAGAATTGGAACAAATCCTTTGTACACATGCACATAACGTACGTTTGGAGTTATATGGTTCAACTTTAGAGTGTGAGAAATAACGTGACTTCTGTGCAGGGATGTCCCGTAGTAAATGATGGTAAATAGGTGGCAAATAGTTTGAAGGTATAAAAAGGGCAGAATCTTGCATTTCGAACTTAAACGACTTATTGTTCGCACCTTTTGGTAGGTTTTAAAATTAATGGCCATGCCACTCGATCACTAGGTCCGTCAAAGGCACAAGGTCGACAAGGAAAAAGATTGTATGGGTGGCATAAACGTTGCTCGTACGTGCGACTAGTTAAGCGCAAAGTTAGAGGCGGCTTACGAGAGAAATGGGTTTCTGGTTAGGCCGCGTGGCGGTAGCGGGATTGTTTGTACAAAATTTTAGGCGGAAAGATCAGCACGACAATCAAATCAAATCAAAACACTTATCACCTCCCATACGAAGACAAAAACGCAGTAGCTCCACGCAAGATTCGTTTCACAGTTTTATAGACACAAAAATCGGTTATCTTTTTTCAGATTACAAAAAACGCATAAATTTACTCATTCCCCGCTTCCTTTTAAGTTTCTCCCTTTGTCACACAATTCTAGCTGCCACGAAAGCCAATAAAAAGTGCCGAAAACGAACTTATGACAGTCCTATGAAAGTCTCGTGACTCGCCATTGAACTTGTGTCATCACATGTTTGTACGTGACAAAACACCACTTGTTTACACAAAACAGTAACCTGATCTCACGCTCAATCAACATAACACGTTCTTTACACGTGAAACGACCCACACTAAGCATTGTCACATGACTGCCTGGCCGTGCGATAAAATCCCCCCCCCCCAGCCCCCGGAGCTATTAAAGCAAAATTTGGCCTTGACTTGATCACATGTACTCCACGTGATAAAATTCACGTTGTTAACCACGCAGGCGAACCACGCCATTATTATTCTCGAATTCGCTCATTTAAAATTCCAACGATTCCTTCGCCCATTACCACCTCTCTACTTAACAAAACATCCCTTAATATTATTTTCACCCAATTTTGCATCTTAATTTCACATCAAAACAAAATTTATTCGCTGAACACAACCACTAATTTTTATGTGGATTCAGCGAAGCTGAGACCATTACAGTGTGGCACCAATATTTTTGCGGGAGTTTAATTTTGCGAATGGCGATTTTTTTGTGTGTTTTGCGGGACTAATTTTTGCGATTGGGGAAACTGTTTATCCTTCCTTGGAATTAATTTTTGCCATTTTCCGGAAGTCGCCTTCTATCTGGAATTATAACATTCTCTTTTTTTGAGTATAAACAATCGAATGCAGGTGAACAACATGCAGACGTATAACACGTTAAATCAGTTAATCAATGAGTACCTTCAGACGATCCTTTTCTTTAAAGCTTTTAACAGCTTAATACTTGTAATGTACCGACTGCAATTTCATCGTTTTATTTCTGAATGTTTTGCTTCTAATTTCGTTTTATTTTTGAATGAAAGAGACGGTTTAAGTAAATGGGCACCAACATAATATTACATCACATGTAAAAGGCGATGTTTGTATATTGTATATAAATTTCGACAATGGAGTAAATTTGTGCGGGAATTATTTTTTTCGCGGGAACTTTTTTTGCGGATCGTGAAAAAACCGCGAAAATTCCAAAAATTTGAATCCGGAAAAAATTAGTGCCACACGGTACATGTATGTCAGCACATGCAATGTTTTGGCTTTTTTGACAGTTTGCTACGTGACTAGTCACGCAAGACTTACACATGTCACACAATGGCATGATCTTTTCTAAGAAGGCACGCTTATTACTCGATTTTAGCCGTGTGTTCCAAAATGTAAGTCCGTTTGAAATAATCTGGAAAATAAAACAGAGCTTATTTATATATTTGTTTCGATACGGGAGTTCCCACGTTCGTCAAGCATGATGTCACGCAAGAAGAAGACGTACGTGACTTTCAAGATCGGCTATTCTCTTCTGGTTCAAACATTACAGAATTAATTTTTGTGACACGTTACGCTTCCTACTAGATCCAAAATATTTGTCCATAGCAAAATAATCTTTATACTAGAAAGCGACAAAATTAAATTTCAATCCATTGACCTTCCGAGAAACATCTGAGAATGAGCTTCAGAAAGGACTGTTTTGTATTATTTTGTTTGTCCCATATTCACACTGTTGTCAGATATTCTACAGATTTTATCTCACTTTCTTCTTGTTTTGTCGTAATTTGAAGCCACGCTTGTACGCATTAGCGTACCATCTATAGATCAATGACGTATACGAATTCGAAACCACTAACATAAACTCAAACGTTGATCTTTGATTACCCTCAAATCTGTAAAAAGCCCTGGGAACGAGGTTGCACAATATCGGAAACAGCTCCACTTATAAGGTTAACTCTGTCTAAACACCAATACTTTTCGAATGCTCAAGTCTACTCAAATAAACAACATCACAATAGTGCACCTTGGTGCACGCACGTTCATTCAATAACCATTTCCGTACCTCTCATTGACAGCTACAAAATAGCTCACGCACGCTATGCGTGCCTATGTTATATATTAGATGTTTTTTTGTCAAGTATAAAACTTCATTACTCTCGAGCAATCGTTAAATGCTAAAGAAGCTGAAGCTTTTAAAGAAACCTCTTTTTCAAAAGCGACGATGGTCATGCGATTTCCTGCCAAGAAAAATGCCGGTTGCCCTAAAGCACCGTGCGATTTCCCGCCAAGGAAAGATGGCATTCTCTGCCCCCGTCGGGTTGTCTTGGGACTCCCCTCCCCCTCCCACAGAGTGTGCGGACGGACGGATGGACGGACGGATGTACGGATGTACGGACGTACGGACGGACGGTCACGTGACTATTACGTCACAACCAAAATTTCTCAGATTGATAGGTTACCATATTTCCTTAGCAATGGAGCTCCACTGGCAGGCTTTGCCCGCAGGCTCCGCTACAAATCGCATTAATTAAGTAGTAGACAACATGAAATGTTCAATAGATGTAGTCAGGGAGAAGAAAAGTACTAACATAGTCCTGATCACATACCAGTAATTTGCACCTAATGAGCTATAAGAACCACGTATACATAATGTCCTTGGCAGTGAACTTACAAATCCAGTGTTGAATTGAAATGTCCGTGTTGGTGTCTTATTGTTGCCCTTTCCATTGTAGATTATCTATCAAATCTTGTTGCTGAGAGACCCGTATTTAATCAGGTGTATGACTTGATATGTCAGGCGGGATCCCGTGGCTACACTCTAAGGGTAAGTGAGAAGATACGTAAAATGTAGGGTTAAATTTAAAGCACTATGGCCACGGATGAGAATTGGGCATTTAGGTGCTTTTAAGTTTTGGGGGTGGGGGGGGGGGGGGGGCCAGTTTAGCTCAAACTGGTATTGTGGACCCAATTGTTTTGAAAAATCATCTAAAGTGATAATTTTGTCTGGTCTCGAATTGTCACTAATGCCAAGGAATTTTGCTAAAGCCAAAGAGTTATTATTATTTTTTATTATTCCACTCTTGCACCATTTTACCATATAAGGTCAAGAGAATGCGCAAAATATATACCACAGTATTACACGGTAAAGTCCTGGTTTGACCGGTTCTCTGCTGAAGGAGGACGAAGCAAAAACAAAATGGCCGGACTGGATCTGGATGAACCGAATTTCGACGTGTTTTTTTAACCTTCCAACTTGACGTTTTGGATGACGAACTTATAACAGCGGGCAAATTTTTAACTGAATACACGGAAAACACTGAACCAACCCAAACTGGTATTCCTACTGAGGAAACTGAACAAACTGAGAAAACTGAAAACAGACCACTGAACGATGACGATAATGAAACATTTATTGAACAAAACAGAAATAAAAATACCAAGAAAAAGACAGCAAGTGACCTGAACGTGTTTTACAAATGGGCAAAAACTGTAGAGGAAACCAGACAACTGGACGTCACGAAAGTGACATCATGGCTAATGTCAAAGGCTACAAGAACGGCGATATACAATATACGCAGTGCGATATACGGTATCTGTCTTCGTCTCTGTGAAGCCGGGGGGGAGGGGCGAATTCTGTGAGATGTTGGGTGGGGGTGTGCCACCAGAACACGTATTAAAAAATCCTTCTTATCAGCGGCACATGCCCACACAGCTTATACTATGGGAGTATGACCCCCGGGCTTTGAAGTGTTTTGCGATCAACAGGAACACTGTTTAATGTTACTTCCAATGCGCTTTAGCTATTTTGTATACTTCAGGTCTGGCAGGATTTTATTCTCGATGTAGTCCTGCGTTTACTTAGCCATATAGTACAAATTTTCACAGCAGCAAACACATCAGAAGTTATAGATAAGACGGACTTGTCAATTTGAGACCCACTTAAGCACGTGAAATCACGCACATGTTGTTTGGTTCTGTTTTCCTTTATTAATTTCCAAGGGGAATTATTAGTTTTTGTAGAGGAACATTTTGACTTCCAACCAGCTTGACGGCAACAATATTGTTTTTCGTTTTCTAGTGGAATTACAAAAGAAAGATAAAGAGAGAGATAAAACTGAGAATCACAAGCTGAGAAGCAAGCGGTTTTTGCATACGGTTAATACAATTTATTTATTCGTGATATAAATATTTCGGTGCTGTTTGCAAGCAAAGCAGAATATTTATCCAGCTAGAAACACTACAAATACAAGCCAAGACCCAGAACGGGTTCTAAATATAGATGAACTGTGAGAATCTGCGTCTTTCGCACAAATTAAATTTCACCCCGCTTATGCAAATTCGAAAAACTAAAATCGGGATTTGCGCAGGCTTGTTCCTTAAGCTATTCTAGACCTAAAACTGAAAAACTTGAATGAAACTAGTATCAAAAGTCCAAGTTACACAGTGGTGATCAATTAATTAGAGTAAAATCTTTACAAGATACCAAACTTTACTTTGGGTTATTTGTAGTTCAATGCATATGCTGAACAAATTTGCATAGTCAACAGCTGCTTGTAATTTGAACCTTCGGAATGTAATGCATTGCTTAAACACCTCGAAACGAACGCAAGTGACAAAGCATTCTAATGGAGACCTACTGAATTTTGCAAGTTTTTTTTACGCCTATCAGGAGTTGAATACACTGTGAGCAAGTAAATACACTGTGAGCAAGTTGAGACCCCTAACAGACGTGTCTTTGAAGAGAAGGGAAAGGAAGAGACTTATTTACTTCACACGCAATGCTAATGTCACGCTATAATTATAAACTGTCTCATAGTCACGCTGCTTGTTACCCTGTTTTATGATAACTGAATATGTTGATTCCTTGCTTTGGCGAAGACGTTACATTAGCCACAAGTTGTCAGGGAAGGGGTAGGGGACCGCACAGCAGTGGCTTGAAACCCATAGGTTGCATTCATAAATTCCACCATATTGCAGAGCAAAATGTCATTGGCTCTGCACGCATTGCGTTTCTATATTTTTTGAAAAGTACGTAAACAAAACGGAGATGAGTTTGAGCCCGACACGCTAACCTCATTGTTTAGAAGCATTGACCGTTTTTGGCGTGAACAAGGAAAACAATACAGTATACTCACAGACAGACAGTTCTCCATGGCCAGAGAAGCTTTATCATCCAAACGAAAGCAGCCCCATTGTGCTGGCAAAGGTCAAAAGCCAAACAAAGCCGCTGGATTGACTGAAGATGAAATTCAACAGTTGTGGTCAGCAAAACAGTTGGGAGACTATTCCCCCCAAAGTCTTTTGCATACCATCTGGTCCAACAACACCATGTTCTTTGGCTGGCGGGCTTGTAATGAACACCACTGAGTGAAGTTCGGCGACTTTAAGATTAAAAGTGAAGACAGGCCCTAAGGAAAAGAGTACGCTGAGTGGTCTACCCGGCGAACATGGAAGCAAAACCCGCACTGGTGAGAACCAATTTGTTCCTGACCATAGTTTTAACCCGAAAATGTACGCTACTGCAGGACCACGCTGTCCGGTGAAACTTTTCCGGGAATAACTGGCAAGACGACCACCTGAGATGAACAGTGAAGACTCTCTCTTTGATCTGGCAGCTATTACTAATCCCACTTCCATTATCTGGTACAAGAAACAGCCACTTAGTAAGAACTTGCTTGGTTCTTTCATGAAGTCTATGAGCGAGGCTGCATGGTTAACGGCACGACACACCAACCACTCCGTACAAAGAACCATGATCTCAACACTTTGAAAAGAGGATTTTGAACCTTTAAACATCATTGCACTTGCTGGACAAAGAAACTTCAAGTCCTTAAACAGCTATTCAAGCACCTCCATCGAGCAGGAAAGGACCATGTCAGCAAAACTCAGCAACTTCATGGAAGATTCGGAAACACGTAAGAAGCTGGTTGAAGAGAAGATCCTGAAGCCTCTGCATGACTGCTTCAAATGGCCCGCAAGATGATGGAGCAAAAAATATGTTTGCTGGAGCAGTTTTCAACAATTGTCAGTTCACTTTTGCTGTAGATACACATAGTTTCAAAACTGGCGAGTATTCCAACTTATTTCAGAGGAAAAAATTCAAGAGAATCTTGCCTCTTTCTGATAGTGATGATGATCTTTAGAGAAACTTTGTAGTGTTGTTCAGCTGATTTAGAACTTTTTTAACTTTCACGGCTGCAAGAACTATATTGATGACCTTTTTGAAGTCTTATTTTAGTCTAGAATTGTGAAAATCATACGCTATTGCTTTCAGTGAAAAATTTGACACAACGCAAAGCTATTTTCAGCGCTGTGTGTCGAAAAAATGTTATTTATGTCAACTTTTCATCCAATCAAATAAATTCTTAAAGGAATTTCATTGGCTTTTTTGAGTTTTGCCTTCGCTCCTACGCGTCATTTGTAGAATGAGCAAGTTGCATTACTCTAGGTGAAGAATAGATGCTGGGATAAAAGAAAAAATTCAGTGGAATAGTAAACCTCTTATTCGATGTTTTGGTAGATAATTTGTGCGGACATTTTACTCATTGCTCACATTTTTCCTCGCCCCTGCGGGGCTCAGAAAAATACTACGCAACTCGTAAAATATCCGCGCGTATTATCTACCAAAACATCAAATAAGGTGTATGAATTTTCTTTCCTCCATTATCATTGATATTTTCAAAACAAACAAGCTTTTCATAGATTTGGTCATGCGTGTAGTAGATAAAGCGTAACCATTGCGAATTTACTACTACCATGCAAACCGACTGCATTGTCATGAAATCAAAATCAATTAGTACATGTAACTGCCCCATCTCTAAAAGAATAACTAAATTTTGGTTACCATTGTGTAGTTTATTTGTTACTTAGTGCAAACGAAATAAAACAAACCATCAGTTTTGGCGAAGAAAACAGGGCATGAATTTTTGAAAACAAAGGCAAACAGAAACAGCAAAATAAATTAGCATAAACAAAGACTTTTGTTTTTTCGATACAAAGATTAATGCGGTGGGCTGTCAACCTGTCAACAACCTCAGAAACACTAAAATAGACCAGTAATAAGCCATCTCAAGAGAAAAGTATTGATATGGTTTGAGAAACAGCACAGAACTGTACAGCTTGTCGCAAGTTAAGTGTGCTTCAGAAGATTTCTTTACTATTAAATCATCTGGAACAAACTTTTTAGAACAACTTTGAGCATCAACTCATGTGCAACTGTTTTGGGAAATAATATTTTTTTGGCTACACTTTGCTTAAGGGCATTATAAACCAACGCCACTCGTTGGAATTTTTCGCCTTCTTTACTGAAGGAGTAAAGAGTGCCCAGCCAGGCAACTAACATTTTTCCTCAGTTTCCCAAAGTGAAAAGTTAGTCACCTCAGGCAACTGGTATTACATTTCTTGATTCATGAGTGGCCTGAATTCAAGTAAGTCCACAAAACAAAATGAGTGTGTGTTAATTTTTGTAAGGTTTTTGACAGGGTAAATCATTTTGTAAAAAAATAATCTCATTAGGAAAGGTTTGGGTTTTTTCGTTTCCTGTTTCACTGTTGTGTTGAGAAGCAAACCAGATACTTTTCCAGCTATTTCTTTGAGGTTTGGTTCTTTACAACACTTACAGCAAGAAAGAGAACTTTTCAGTGCACTTATGCTAAATGTGGAACACCTACAGACCAACATAGGCCCGCAATGCGTGCAGAACCGACAAAGTGTTGTTTCGTCTCGAAAAGAAAGCAAGCGGGGCGTGCATGACTGCAGGTTCATTAACATTCAAGCATCTGTAACAGTAAGTTGCAGCAAAAGTGCGTATACTAACTGTAACTAACGCTGAAATTTGACCAACTGAAAAGGCGACCAATACCCTGGAAAGGAGGTCAACTGAATTATTCACCCTCTCCTCACCAAACATAGCTCCACAGACTACGCCCATGACCTCATGTATTCTTCACTCAAGATCATTTTTCGCTGTCTGTTGGTCAGTCTTCCTCAAAACCCTGAACAAAAAAGCCATCACAATTCTCAAAACAGACACATTTCCAAAAATGGGCGATAAATTTCCCAATATAAAAGTAACCACATCTTTATGATTGATCAGCATGGGCACCGTAACAGCCCAAAAGAATTGAACTTTTCCCCATGCCTGGGGACCACACTTTGTGCACAGTTTCCTTTAATCATGTCAAGGGCTCCTTAAGCCAAATATGTGAATGCAAATACAAAATAATCATTGCTATGCTCTATCGTGCAGGTTACAAGAAAGCGCATTATAGGCATTTACAAGTCGTTTTGACACATACACTCCACCCTTGATAAATGTTTTTACTTGGCTCAACGTGCCGTGCTAACTGGTGTAACGAAAATTTTGCCCTTTGCGTTCCCGAATGACGTAATGTTTAAAATCTGATGGCTCAGCTCATCTGTCTCTAGTTATCCCTTTGAATATTTAATTTTGTTGAATTAAACTAAAAAATGAAATGTCGATATAAATTTGTCCACAACTGAACATGCTTTTACTGAGATTGGTGAGCGATGTATTTATATACTGTTGTGAATAGGGCACTATAAAAACATGATTACCGTATTTATTCGATTAAACGCCACCCTCGAATAAACGCCGCATTTTAGAGCAGAAATATTAATAAACGCCGCCCTCGAATAAACGCCGCATCATGAAGCCCCAAGACTCCTAAGAACTAACTCTTCAAAAGAAACATCTGAAGAGAATATCAGAAAATTCAAATCACGACTTCTTGCTAGAGGTTACCCAAAACATCTGATAGAAACACTTTTATCAGATGTTAAATTCACAGAAAAGACATCGGCTCTACAGACAGACGACAATCGAAAAGAAATCTTTCCTTTTGTTACACAATACCAACCAGCGATGCCAAAACTTAAACATGTTTTAATGGAAAAATGGCACCTGATACAGAACCAGCCATCTCTGCAACAAATCTTCAAAGAGCCACCGATCATTTCTTTCAAAAAAAGTAAACCGCTAAATGTCATACTTGTCAGAGCAAAAATATAAAGAGGCGACATTGTATAAATGTTTCCATTGTTAGAAGTTGTGCAGGCCTGTCACTCCTTGCTACTTCCGACGGAACCAAGCTAAAACCAATGGTTGTATTCAGAGGCGCCAAAAGGGAGGTTGCAGCTTTGAACCAAGAATTCAAACAGCAAGCAGTTGTCGCAACTTCAGCAAATGCGTGAATGGACACTGGACTAACAAAAGTCTGGATCGACTCTGTTTTAGGCTCATTTTCTTTCAACCGTAGGCTATTAGCCTGGGACTCCTTCGAGTGCCACATCGAAGAGAGCATTACTCACGCATTGCAGTCCAAAACAATCGGTCGAGTAATTGTGCCAGGAGGGTGCACCAAGTATGTCCAGGCACCCGACGTTTGCTGGAACAAGCTGTTCAAGGTCGCTTGCACTGAAAAGTATGATGAATGGCTGGGTACCGTGGGAATTCACGAAGAAACAGCTGCTGCAAATTTGAAAGCACCCCCGAGAAGAACCATTTTGCAGTGGATTCTTGATTCTTGGGCAGAGCCACCCACAGAGGTCATCAAAAAATCTTTCTCAAGCTGCACGTTGAACCTTCCCGTGGACGGGTCAAAAGACAACCTGATTCACTGCCTCAAGGAAGGACAGCCTTGCAGCAGTGGACGATCAATGCTTCGATCACAGTTGGAAATTCTGAGTGAACCAGACATAAATCCTTTTCAATGTACCAGTTCTGATGTCTAGGAAGCGTATCCGACATTACAGCTTTTGGACTCGGATCATGAAGAGGACAGTGACATTGAAATTGAGTGAACTTTATTCACTTTATGTATTACAGTAGTATTAATATGCACATTTTGAAATTGAGAACGATATAGAAAATGACTTTTCAGACAAGAAATAAAACATGTTTCTGTTTTTTGAAATTCAAATGTTCAGTTACAATAAGAAGAAATAAACTGGATTTTAAATAAACGCCGCCCTCGAATAAACACCGCACTCGAATAAACGCCGCACTCGAATCATGAAAAATTTAATAAATGCCGCGGCATTTAATCGAATAAATACGGTATCGTTAAAGACAAAAACATCGTCAGAATCTCGACGTGCTAACCAGCGTGACGAAAATTGTGACAGTATTTTGTCTTTTGTGTTATCGAATGACGTAATGTTTAAAATCTGATGACTCAGCTCATCTGTCTTATCGCTTTGAATATTTTGTTGAATTAAAATTAAAATTTCAAGATAAATTTTGTCCACAACTGAACATGCCGTTACCAACAGTTGTGAGTGATGTATTTATATATTATACTGTTGTGAACATGGTACTATAACAACAGATTATTGATTAAGACAAACACACCGTCAGAATCTGGAGAAATTAGTAAAAAAGCGAAGTCGTTGCTTTATCTCAAACATGTTAAAGCATGCCTTATGACGTAATCGTTAAATCCAGTTTGCTCTTCCGGAGTCAGCAAGTCAGTGTCTCGAACTCCAAAATCGAGCAAATCGGTTCAAAATCAATTAGTAAAGCAGAAAAATTAAAAAGACTAACTGGTATATCCTTTTGTGCCGCTTATACTATCCAAGAAGATCCAGCCTCGTGAAGTAATTCATTTCCCACCTGCCAATAACCTTTGTTAATGTTCGCAGCTAGATACTTTCCAAGTATTAAATATCACCACTGACAACAACATACACCAGAATTTTCCTCTCATAACATTTAAATTTACTGCAAACGATTCTATCCTTACAATGTGTGAGCAACACTTTGGTCCCACGAGCATCAACAGTGCCACTGGACTTCACCTCCTGTTATTATCAGTCCTCTTTACTTTCTTTCACTAGTATTGCACAGATATTTCAGTCCGGCCAAAGCCAACACTGCTCGGCGGACGTGTGCTTCTATACCTACGATACTTTTTATGTGGACCCTTGTCCTATCGTGCGTGCGTGTGTGTACTAATCGATGTCTGTGTACAGCTTCTTCTCTATATGTTCAGAGGTCAGCACAAAATTATACCACAACACAGTCGAAGCAAACCTTCCACCAAGCCTCCGTTACCTTTCTTGACCTGCCAATTTAAAATGGCGACTCGTCCGCTCTTGTTCTCACGTCATCCCATCCCATCGGCCATAGCGAAATACACACCATCTGAGCCTTACACGACGTATTTTGACCGACCAAACCAGTCCACGGTCTTGTCACGACTGCTCCAACCCGACTTCATCGGTTAAAAAGATAATGATCCCACACTTATGTGAAAACTGCACAAATATATCTTCACACAATAAAAAGTTTGGGGTAAGATGAACGTTTATTCGTTTGTCTCACGATGGAATCGCTTTGAGTTGTTGATCGCGACGTTTCGACTGCAATACTGCTAGTCTTCATCAGGCGATGAGGTCGATTGTTTACGTGTCGCTATTTGTAGCATGATGGTTCACTGCTTTTGGTGCATTTCGATCCTCATTATTATTCTGACTGTTAGATGTTGTTCCCTCACAGGTCCGCTTTGTGGTTGGTCGGCTGCTGTGCTTTCTGATCATAGGTTTCCAAGCTTCAGGATCGAAATGCACCAATAGCAGCAGACCATCATGCTACAAATAGTGACATGTAAACAATCGACCTCATTGCCTGATGAAGACTAGCAGTATTGCAGTTGAAACGTCGCGATCAACAACTCAAAGCGATTCCATTGTAAGACAAACTAATAAACGTTCATCTTACCTATCTTACACCATGATGAACAATAAACACAACCTCATTGACAATAAAAAGTTTGTCACTACCAACATCTGAGGCTATCAACCACTTCAATAGAGGCAAACTGGCAAACGTACTCACATACGGAAATTAAGTAATAAGATTACTAAATATCTGATCCTGGGTTGTGCAAACCCTCCTATAGGAAAATTACAGCCCATGTACCTGAAAAAAATATTAACTCATTAGATCACTGTTTGTCGAAGATACAAAATGTGTATCTGGACAATCTCCAACAAATGTCATGGACACTTTCACATGGACACTTTTCTCTTGAATAGTGTTGTATCTGCTAGTGGCATTTACTGTAGTTGTGTTTGATATACTCTCATGTTTCATCTGCTGATTAGTTTAACTGGTCATTATTTTACTGATCTTTTATTTATTTTAATTATTACTCCCATTCATCTGTCACAGAAATGCCAACAAGCTTGTAAGCTTCCGTTTTTAGATGTAAGAGCTCTCGTCAAGGACATGAAAAATAGGAACTTGATTGAGGAGGTTCAACAAGATGTAGCAAAAACTAAAATCAACTGGTGAGTCACTACAGTGCAAATTCATGAAACTGGATTAACAACACTAATTTTATGACACCAGTAGTTAAAGATATCAACTTACAATAGCCGACTTTGAGAAAGAACAACCTAAAAAAAAAACCAGGCTTATGGGATCTGAACCATTGACCTCTGCAACACCGGTGCAACACCATAACCAACTGAGCTATCAAGCCAAGTGGGCGTGGTGTGGTGTGGTTAATTGCAAGTTCACTTGTGAACAAATGCGAGTTGTGGGCTGTTTTTGCTTCCTTGTTTGCTTGTTTGTTTGGACTACTCCTCACAATCATGACCCACATACAGTGTACACAGATGAACTCATTCTTGCTAGTTAATCCTGCAAGGATAGGAGACTAATCTGAGCATTCTGTATCTGCCAATTAATATCTTGTGAACTCTTTTTTGTGTTTAGGATAGTGGCCACTCCATTTGTAGAAAGCAATGTCCAAACAATTAAAGTGAAGCAAATGCAGGATCAACTCAAACAAATGGAGACCAAAGCTATCGAGGCACAAGCCATCGGAGGCTTCCATGCTCCTTCAGAAGGTATGGTAGAGTAGAAAAATAATGACATATTTAAAATATGAATTTTTGTATTGTTGAAAGTGTGAATGCAATATTGGGTGTTGCTTATCTTCCTTGTGCATGTATATGTGGTAAAATCAGGTGATCTAAGTCGGTCCACTTCTTGTGCAAGTGTTGTTGTATGCGTAAGGTGTTAGCTTATGAGGTGGTGGAAGGTTTTCAAAAGATTTTCACATCATCATTTTAATAATTATGTTAACTTTCTTTCAAGGTTTGGTAGTAGAAGAAAGAAAACCAGTGAAGAGCAAATCTCTTATAGGTAACCGTGACTTTGTTACACTGTGCTGGTACATTTGCTAGAATGGTAGAAGTAGAGACCAAGAATACTACTTAGGTCGGTAAGTTATGATCGTCCGGGTGAGTGTAGTCCTGAGAAGGACTGTTTGTGATGGCATTGACTAACATTTTGACAACCTGAGCGGAAGTCATCATCAGAGTCAAGTGAACTATGATGACTTCTGATGATGTCTTCTGCTCAGGTTATCAAAATGTCACTCGATGCCATCACAACCAGGCCTTCTCAGGACTACACCGACCTGGAGGATAAAACTTACTGAGCTATGATATGACTCCAGTCCTGGGTTCAAACCATTTACGGTAATACTTCTTACTCCCTCAAAAAAAAAATCAAAGCCAGTCAGTAAGACCAGAAATAAAATGTACTTCCAGCATTCGGTTATTTGTGCCACACAGCGTGTTTGAATAAATCATTTGCATGCAAAACGCTAACTTGGCCCAGATCAGAATATGTTAATCTGACAGGTTATTGTATAACCATGGTGCTTTCTGCAAAATAACATTTGGGACTAACATTACCGCTATTTTGTGTTCGGCAATGTGTTTAGTTTCCATTGTGAAAAAGGCATCAGTCTGTAGTCATATCCTTTTTCTTCTACCGGTGACATGCTTTTGTTTAAAACAGAAATCCATGTATGTCTGCTGGTTGCAGTATCCTCCAGTTCCTTCTCCATCGTCTCTCTGTGCAAGGAAATCGAGAACTAAAAAAATACATTTCTTTCATAATAAAATGCAGCGAGGTACACTGCTGGCAGAACAGGACCAGTGTTCCGTCAGACGGAGTGTATAAACTGCCGTTTGGACTCTACAACTGTACCTTTACGTTTTGCTTTGTGTAGCTTCTGTGACTGAGCACTACCCACAGGCAATCTTTGTCTGCTGCAAAGAGGGTTATCCTGGGCCTACCAGACCTGTGCTATTTGCAGCATAAAACACCACATTAATTAGCCTGGATGTGAAATGGGTGATGGATGACACATCTACCCATTTCATTAAACCTTCCTTTTTTGTAGCAGTTGCTTGTTACTGGCACAATTTCAGTACTAAACGAAGAATAGGGTCTATTAATAAGTCACTAAAAACAATCCCATAACATATCACTCAAATCCAGGAGTGCTCCTCCCCTCCCCCATGAGCAATCCATGGGAGTTTAGCTGCGACAAGTTGAAAATTTGACTTGAAACAAGGCTTGCCAAGTCACGCATTTCACTTTCGACAGAACGTTTTTCTGCAGAGCAGGCTACATACACAGAAAGTTATCTGATCATGTACACATCAAATTTGAGGTGATGCAAATTTTAGATAGGCAGTCAACTGTCTGAATATTAAACATGAATAATTGGTCTGAAACATGGAAAAAGTTTTGTTATATACTGGCATGTATACCTTCCATTTGTGAACCCTAACCGGTAGGGCATTTGACTGTGTTTACTGGCAACATAATCAAATGCGTTGGGGGCTATGGACACACTTGGATTTGACTGACACAAACTCTAGAATGGCTTTTTTTTTTTTTTTTTTGAGGGTAATGGGCAAAGAAACTGTGCTGGAATCTACTTTTTAAATCTTAAATGATGAGGTTAACTGCTGGCTGGAAAGTGTAGGGTTTTTTCAATACTTCCACTGGCTCTTACCCAGACACCCCTGAGGAAAAAACTCTGGGAAGGTTTCATAGAGATTGCAAGTCAACAAGAGAAATCCTAATGATCCCGTGAGCCTCCCTAGAACTCCCTAGAATGAAGCAAAAGAGCTTTCACAGCTCTTGTCCAAAGGAATCGCTCGTTAACGCGCCTGACTGCACCTAAATGCAAACATTAAGTTTTGAAAGTAGGGCACAAGCAACAAAAGGATAATTGCATGTACAAACGATTAAAAATAATGAGACATCAAATACAAAATTGTCAAGTCGGGCAAAATAATGTTTACTTCAATCGCTCAGTTAGTACAAAGCAAACTCCTCAATACACAGTAAATCTTCCTCTTCTTGAGAGCTGTAGGAAAAGATGTGTTTGAGTACAAAGCAGAAACTACCTCAGAATGGGTAAGATGAACGGTTATTGGTTTGTCTCACGATGGAATCGCTTTGAGTTGTTGATTGCGACGTTTCGACTGCAATACTGCTAGTCTTCATCAGGCGATGAGGTCAATTGTTTACGTGTCGCTATTTGTAGCATGATGGCTTGCTGCTATTGGTGCATTTCGATCCTCATTATTATTCCGACTATTAGATGTTGTTCCCTCACAGGTCCGTTTTGTAGTTGGTCGGCTGTTGTGCTTTCTGATCGTAGGTATCCAAGCTTCTGGAATTTCGATTCCGCTATCTCTATTGATGTTATTAGGATGAAGTCTTATATGGATAGCCTCTTTGACCCTACGTGTGTACCAGTGAGGGTCACCATCAATAAATTTAACTTCTTTCCAAATAGGAAGATGCCCCGTTTCGTTAGCGCGTTCCGAAACTGCGGGAGGTTTGTGTACGACCAAGCCGTATATCTCTGTCATGTTCTTTTATCCTGTCTTGCATTGCTCTCCCTCTTTCCCCGATGTATACTTTGCCGCACTCACATGGAATTTTATAGACGACACCGTCTTGTTTAGTTGGTTCAAGGGTGTCTTTCGGTCGCCCTAAGTGAGACCTAAGAGTTGTGTCTGATTTGAAGACGGTGCATACGCCTTGTTGTTGTAGGCAGCGGCGGAGAACCTCTGATACACCTGTTATGTAGGGTAGAACCGCAGTAGATTTGAATTCCTGCGTAGGTTCTTTGTTGGTTGTTGGTCTTGTTGTCTGATATCCGTTCGAAACAAGTACCGATGATAAATGTTTCTTTTCTTTAGAGATAGCTGATGGTTTAGATGTGCGGTGTTTGGCTCGGTCGTATAGACACTTAACAACATCGGGGAAACAGGGAGAGCGATGCAAGACAGGATCAACAACTCAACGTGATTCCATCGTGAGACAAACGAATAAACGTTCATCTTACCTATCTTACACCACGATGAACAATAAACACATCTTTAATGACATTACCTCAGAATGATTAAAACTTATCTGTTTTTGTTATAGCTGAAAGAGTCACATATAGAAAGCTCAAAAGGAAGCATTTGATACTGGAATTTATGGAAAATTTGAAGGTTGTTGAAGGACTTTTTCCTATTCAGAAGGTAATTTCATACAGATATTGCTTGTGCTATAAGTTTGTTTGTTTTCGTTAACCAAACAACATGAATGTTAGACTTACAACAGCTTGTTTGCGAGCTAATACACATGGTCTATGATATTTGGTACTGATTTCTGGCCCTCAGTGGATCCTTTCTCCCTGCACTTGTCAGCTGTGGATTTTATTATGCACAGTAAGAAGCAGTAGACTTGCAAACAAGCAATTCTTTTCTTGTGAATGGTACATGAAATATTGTGCCATATAGCGCTGGTTGTACAATGAATTACCATGTCTGGCCTTGCAGTTTAGTCTGAAGAGCATTTTGACTTCAAGCTGGGGTTCGCGGTTTGGAATCCACCAAAGTGAGAGAAATTTTCTTTACTTCATGTGGACCATACTTCATTACCAGGGCAATGCTCAGTGGGAATATGTGCTGCCTTTTACCTCATAAATTTAGACTACAAATTTAATTCTCTGATTTGTCAATTCCTTTCTAATGGTATGATAGTTTGACTCTGGCTTGGCTGAGTACTGAGCTTTTGGTAATCTGTACAAGAGTATGCACTCTCTTCTTTCTCGTGTATTGGAATGTCTCGCCACCGATTTTGAAAACATTTAGTGTTGTTTTCTTTGGACAAGTACCCTATACTTGCAAGTAGAATACACTACAGCAAGTATACATGTATGGCATGATAGTTTGGCTGGTACTTGGTTAATAGCCTGAGAAAACAGCCGACGTTTCGCGAGGTCGCTACTTGAGCCCTCGCAAAACGACGTCTGAGTAACAAGCGCAGAAATTCCATACTGATGACGTGTCACTACCCAGATCTTGGCAGTGCTTCTGATTGGTTGAAACGAAGTTCCCGCGCGTTTCAACCAATCAGAAGCACTCCCTAGATCTGGGTAGTGACGCGTCATCAGTATGGAATTTCTGCGCTCGCTACTCAGACGTCGTTTTGCGAGGGCTCAAGTGGCAACCTCGCGAAACGTCGGCTGTTTTCTCAGGCTACTTGGTTAAGCACTCCCTTCTTTTTAAAAACATAGGCACGCAATGTGCGCAGAGCCGATGATGTTTTGTTTGACAATATGGTGAAATTTATGATGACAACGTATGGGTTTTATACCTCTGTTCGGTCCCACCCTGAACCCTCAACCCCGCCTACCTACCCTCTCCCCTCCAAAAAAGTTTGCGGTTAGCCAACATAAAACCATGTAAAAAGCTGCGTGACCTCATGGCAGTTAATTATAGCATGACATTAAAATTAAGCGCGAAGTAATTAAAGCCCTTCGTTTCCTTTTTCTTCAAAGTCAACATAAACGAAAACAAGTAGTACTTAAACTCGCTTTTGAAAAATATTGCAGGCATACACTGTAATTTACGTGGAGATCAAAGGAAAGGTAACAGTTTTAGTTCAGAAAACAAAATGTAAGATGCAGTAGTTCCAGAGATCAAGGACAGTGAACTTTCGATAGGGTTTTACTGCATGGTTTGCGTGACACGTGTCTTGTGTTACTTTGTTTAAATTTCTCGGCTTTCAGTCCATTGACAAACGTTCTTTGTATTGGAACCATTATCTGTTTGTCAAAACAGCAGTCTTTCATCAATTTTACATTTCCTGTATCCACAACATTTTTATTCGAAATCGGTGAGAACTAATTGTAGCATTTAATATGAACATGACTGAAGTAGTTTTGTTACGGTATTTTTTCTTGTAGACTGAATCCATCACATAAATGC
The DNA here is from genome assembly GCA_964030785.1 of Siderastrea siderea. Taxonomy (NCBI): domain Eukaryota; kingdom Metazoa; phylum Cnidaria; class Anthozoa; order Scleractinia; family Rhizangiidae; genus Siderastrea; species Siderastrea siderea. Next base: position 18,425,377 of record OZ034974.1, on the reverse strand, counting down.
CTTCTCCCTTTGCTGCGTTCTTCTTTGTTTACATTTCTTAACTGACATGTGACCGCTAATCAATTCCCAGCGTATTTTCCCATGGTGAAATCTATAAAATAGTAACAAGCTCACGTGTCAGCTTGTAGCCGAATAAATACGGGATGTCAAAATTCGTTTGCTTTCTCGGCTTGAAACAGTACAAAAATGTTTAAATTTCACTCCCTTGCTTGCTTTTTCGTCTCAGTAATCATCTGTGTGGAATTCGAATTGACTCAGACAAGCTGTCTGGAGATCAAAATATTCTACTATAAAACCGGGAATTCACGTATTCAAGCATTAAAGTTTGCGTTTATTGTGGCCGTTGAAGCAGTTGAAAAGAAGAAACCTGAAAAAATTCAGGCTTGAACGGGAATCGAACCCAACACCTTCACTGCGATGATCTTCACATAATTCTATCTTTATCCGCGGTTCAAATATATGAATTTCATATATTAATGTTCATTTATTCACCATCTACGGGATAAATACGAACTCTCAATTGACCAGCTCCCAGTTGGCTTGATAGCTCAGTTGGTTAGAGCTCTGCACCGGTATCGCAGAGGTCATGGGTTCGATTCCCGTTCAAGCCTGAATTTTTTCAGGTTTCTTCTTTTCAACCGCTTAGGTTGAAACACCGTCACTGCGATGATCTTCACATAATTCTATCTTTATCTGCAGTTCAAATATATGAATTTCATATACGGTCAGTACAAAACGCAGACTGCAGACCGCAGACTGCAGACTGCAGACTAGGTACAAAATGCAGACTGGGTACAAATTGCAGACTGCAGACTGCAGACTGCAGACTAAGGGTACGTTTCTTTGGGAAAATCCAAATCCGGATTCTTGTATCCAAAAACGGATTTTGCGTTTCTTTACCTAAATCCGAAAATGGATTAATCAGGGATTAGTGATTTGAAGAATCCACACTCCGAGTGGATACATCAGATCAAATCTAAGTCCGGATTTTTAGGATTCATGATCGGTGCGTTTCTTTGGGGGACGGATCCGAAAATAGTACATCTGTCAAGCGGTCTTCCATGCAAATTTACTGGTCTCGTCATATTTTCTCTCGATCTTACGTGACAAAACATTCGATCGTGAAAAAAGATTATTCCGGGTGATTATTCCTTTCCGTATATTTGAAAAGTTTTCTCCAAAAGTACAGACAGAAGCATTGACACGTCAGGATAACTTCATTTGTGTACCATTTCTGTAATTCAGGGACCAGTTTTTGCTAATTGTGAACGCAAATAGCGAGTTCACTTGAGCTGCTGCAGATACTGTCCTTGTTTATAAATTATTTCTATTCCATTCTAGCTGAATTCTAGGGAAGTACGAGAGAAATATCGTTCTGATATATGTATTGCGTGCCTCCAGCCTGTCTCGTCATGACAAAATAATCCTTTTTCGGATTTTGCGTTTCTTTGGCGTCGAAGAATCTATATGATCTGGGATCACAAATCCGTTTTCGGATTCTCCCAAAGAAACGCACCCTAAGACCAAAACGGTATATTTAACTACAAACGATATAATTTCAATCAAAGAAATAAAAAGCTCAGTCAATTGACTAGCCACCGATCACATGCGAGATAATTTTGAGAGATAAAACCACAGGAAAGTAAACAAACGGTCAATCATGAAACCACAGGTGCTTTTCCTTGCAAAAATTCGACCTATCATCCTTTTTTATATTTGTATCGGCATTAACATTTTTATTTTGTTGTTATTTTTTTCGAACATGCAGTGGAACGGCAGGGGCCAGAGCTTTACACTTTCACTACCACGATGGCACTCGTGCGGGTGCGAATCGGTCAAAAAAAGGGTAAACTAGTAATGAAAGAAAAAAACAGGGTGGCAGGGAATTTAGTTATTTATTGCTTGAAAACTGTCACTTCATCAAACACACAGTATGTTTTCAATTTTTAACTAGCCCCATGTCACGCAGTCACCTTTCCTTTCTATCCGCCGAAATTCTCATTATTCATAGAGGTCAAAGCACACGAGACTCGATTAAGTTGTTCCAGTATTAAAAACTGAAAAAAAAAACAGTCACCTCAATAGTAATGCGCCGATCAATTCGAAAGTTCAACATCCCCCCCCGGGCAACCCCCCCGGGCAACCCCCCGGGCAACCCCCTGGGCAACCCCCCGGGCATTTGAACTTTTGAAGATTGGCTTGTTCAAATTCCCTACCCTCGGGGCAAAAAAGCCGTTCAAATGCCCCACCAATTACTACTAAAATACCTCTCCTCAAAGACAGATTTCGTCTTCAATCAAACCGCTTTTCAGAGAGAGATGCCGTAATGGCACCTTCAAACGTCTTTTTAAGACCCTTTTTGAAAGAGTTATTCACTAAGAAAGGGGAAATTCTGTCTTGTAAATCCGTCAAACCCTGCAAAAACCGAAAAAACTCACGGGCGTATTACGTCAGAACAAGAGATAAATCCGGTTCAAATTCCCCACCCTTCAAACGCAACGTTCAAATTCCCCCCTCCCCGGGCATGATGCACAGTCAAATGCCCGGGGTATGCCCGGGGGGGATGTTGAAGTTTCGAATTGATCGGCGCATAACCGAAGGACCAACGCATTATATTTGTTGATGATTATAAGCGATACTTATTGAGGTTAGTGTGCTCTTTTGATAGTGCAAATTTCCGCGGATAGGTGAACTCGGAAAGGTGACTGCATACGTGACAAGGCGCAAGAAAGATTAAAAATATATATTGTGTGTTTGATTATTATGGGACAGTTCTTTTTTTAACAATAAATAAATTCACTGCCACCCTGCAGTTTAAAGTAAAAAAATCTGTGTGTGCTCCCCACGATGCCTGCCATCGTAGTAGTCTGAACTAAGCTCTGGCCTCTTCAATACCACTGCATGTTCGAAGAAAATAATAACAAAATAAAAATGTTAATGGTACAAAAAAAAGGACGATAGGACGAATTTTTTGCAAGGAAAAGCCAACTGTGGTTTCGTAATTGACCGTTTGTTTACTTTCTTGTGGTTTTATCTCGCATCTGATCGGTGGCTAGTCAATTGACCGAGCTTTTTCTTTTTTTGATTGAAATTATATCGTTTATAGTTAAATATACCGTTTTGGTCTTAGTCTGCATTTTGTACTCAGTCTGCAGTCTGCAGTCTGCAATTTGTACCCAGTCTGCATTTTGTACAGAGTCTGCAGTCTGCAGTCTGCGGTCTGCAGTCTGCATTTTGTACTGACCGATTTCATATATTAATGTTCATTTATTCACCATCTACGGGATAAATACGAACTCCTAATTGACCAGCTCCCAGTTGGCTTGATAGCTCAGTTGGTTAGAGCGCTGCACCGGTATCGCAGAGGTCATGGGTTCGATTCCTGTTCAAGCCTGAATTTTTTTAGGTTTCTTCTTTTCAACCGCTTAGGTTGAAACACCGTCACTGCGATGATCTTCACATAATTCTATCTCTATTCGCAGTTCAAATATATGAATTTCATATATTAATGTTCATTTATTCACCATCTACGGGATAAATACGAACTCTCAATCGACCAGCTCCCAGTTGGCTTGATAGCTCAGTTGGTTAGAGCGCTGTACCGGTATCGCAGAGGTCATGGGTTCGATTCCCGTTCAAGCCTGAATTTTTTCAGGTTTCTTCTTTTCAACCGCTTAGGTTGAAACACCTTCACTGCGATGATCTTCACATAATTCTATCTTTATCCGCAGTTCAAATATATGAATTTCATATATTAAGACGATTTCCGCTCAACGTTCGAGCAGTAAGTGCAAAAATTAAGTTACCAAAAAATACTTGCAGCACTGTCACATTTTGAGAACAGATAAGAAGAACTTATCGTTACTTTTGCTCCCAAGCTGACCCTGCGAGAGAAAATTGGAGTTGAAGTTATCCATATTTCAATTAAAAAGACGCTTCATGTCAGTTCAAAACAAAATGGCGCCCGTTTTTAGCATACTTTTACGAGATTTGAAATTAATTTCTTGAGAATGCTTGAGATCTAGAATTTCATCGCGGGGTCACTTGGGCAAGTGAACTAGAGTGAGATGTTTCAAATAGCATTTAAAATGTTACCGTGCTATGATTAGTTTTTTGGTAAATATTTTTTGCAGTTATTGCTCGAACGTTGAGCGGAATCCGTCTTAATGTTCATTTACAGCACTAACTAGTTTACAATAGATGCTAATACACCACATTACACCTAAATTACTGTTAACAGATGCATACTGTTACATCTAGATTTCGGTTAACATACACTTAGGCTGGACCTACTTGCAGAATTTCACATTGAAAAGTTAAGTTATAAACATTAGATGGTGGTGACCTAAATAAATGGTGACCACTTTTTAATGAAAGACTCAGTTTTGGTAGATAATACTGCTATATATCTTTCAAGGTGTGTCTTCTCTCACACCAGGGCAATAAAGTCTGCGAACTGGTATCTCAACTCGTTAAAGGCGCATTTATAAAGGAAATATTTACCAATGAGAATAAGATGTACACTATATATGATTTAATGTTTTTTTGTGAGGACGGGATTTTTCGTGCAAATCTGATCGTACCATTGAATAAAGTCCGACCAGAAAGAACTCGCGACAGGGCAGGTGACAAAAAGGTGGAGGGTGGTCTGTTCAGTATTTGCACAAAACGGGCAGTCGGGTGAGTTCACCTTTTTCATTTTGTGCAGCAAGCTATTGCTGTAAAGTATGTTGTGAGTAATTTTGTATTGGAAAATCGCCATGCAGAATCGTGTTGTCAACGGTATGTCTCCTCAATCCTCAATGTCAACATCAGATGGACCAACCTTAACAACCCACTTGGTAAAAGTCTTCAAATGATATATTCAAATGATCAACTGATCGGTTGACCACATAATTATGTAATGCTTGTTCAGTTGTTTAAATGTGACCTCTTAAAGGAGCTGTGTCCCGGCAGTCTAGTTCAGTTTGTATAGTTTTTCTAATTACTTGCCCTTAGTCGCTATGGAACCTACCGTTAGCAAAGAAATTACTTGTAACTGACAAAATCACAGCTTCGTTACAAAACACTTTTGTATCCCAAGCGTCACATTTAAATGTAGGAACAACAGAGATATACCTTGAAATTGTTAAGCTGAACAGTTTTCAAAAACCCCAATTACAGTCCATGTTAATCTTCTTCAGTTTGGCCCATCTGTGCCTTCTTTTCTTTTTGCTGCGTTATTCTATACCTTGTGTCAATGTTTTAAAAGTGGTTATTTTTTCTGTTTGGCTCAATTTGGTGGCGAGGTCTTAGTGGCTGAATTTGGCTAAATTTCATGACACAGCTCCTTCAATATTGTCCTTTTATTTTTAGGCAATATTAGGAAGTGAAGAAGAAGAAGGGCATGAAGGAAAAATTGATCGAAAAGTGCTTATAAGGTAAAAGAGCAAGTTGGGTTTTGTGGCAGCCTTTTAATATTAACTTGTCAAAGGTATTGTCCTGTCATTAAGTCCCAAATAACAGATACATTCTCCAAGTAACAGAAATTAGCAAAAAGAATAAATACAGTGTTACACATTCATGTAATTTTCGATTTACCCACAGTATAAAAAGATTTGGAAGAATTAAGAGTGATTTCAGTAAGAATCAAACATTCGGTGACAAAACATGAAAATTCAATTTCTTTCATTTTATACTTGCCTTCAGGAGTACGCTGTGTTGACCAGCGTCTTTTGTCATTCGGAAAAATGACAAAAAATGACGGTTAAGAGTGACAAATAGACCAGACATTGCAGGCGCTGATAGGTCGGTAGAATGTGTAGTTTCATTGTAAAATATGAAATTTGAGACTATTCTCGATTTTTTGAAGGCTTGGTGGTTGCTATCTCGAATAACTTTTGTATTTTCTGCAGAAAAAGTGAGGGTCTGCTGTATGGTGTTTATGTAGACACTTATATAATTGAAGGGAAAACTGTTAAACTGCTTGGAAAAAACCATCCAAAATGCCAGAAAATACAGTTGAATAGGAGATACAGCTGCTAATGGGTGTTCTCAGATATCGTGAATTAAAAAAAAAAAAGAAATTCTCTGCCATGCGGCTGTATCAAGTAAATTATGAATCGCTAGTAAACTGAAAATCCAAACCACTGAAAACGTTTAGGAGCTTAGGTGGGGCTCGATCCCATGACCTTTGGGCTACTAGACCACTGCCCTACTATCTGACCTACAAAGCCACGACGGGAACAGCGCGTGGATGAGCAGCTAAGCCACTGAATTTTTTTAGTGGCTTGGATTTTCAGTGTAGGAATTTATCATTTGTTTGATAGTGCCTGAGGATGATTCTAATATGCGACTGTATATATGTTGTGAGCAAAATACACATTTCAGTTTAAAAAGGGCTCTAAAAGAATAGGTGTGAGGGTGTACATCCGCAGTTGTATCCTTTGAGTATGTACATTGCATTTGTTGACAGAATGCTTGATGACCTCATTGCCCAAGGATTGATACGAAAAATGACAACTGTCATTCATCATGGAGCAGATTCACAAACGGTAACTGAGATACTTGAATTCGTGGCAAATAAATAACATCGAGCTTCAAATTTTTTAAAGCATTAATGCTAGACAGGCTTATGAGTAGAGCATTCCACAAAGGCCCAGGTGAAGCAAATGCTTGGTCGCCCTGGTACTTGCATGTTGTTTGAAGTCACATGCTCTGTCATTAGACTCTAGGTCTCATGCATTCACCCAGAGGGTTAGTATTGAAAGAATTGGGTGTGGATGTCCCATGAACACTTTTATGCGGTTCCAGACCAGGAGCTCCTAATTTTAATCCCTGTTTGAGACTTAATTTGTTATGCCCGAAAAGATGCCTTGTTCAGTGGACTGCAGGAATTTTCCTCGTTTCGTAAGCTTTTCCACATTCCCTCACAAGCGATGCAGTTGATGTTCAAATTGGCATTTTTCATTGACTACGACCTTTTGAGTCCTTTTGTCTTTGATCTGTTAGTTCATCCCGTATTCTAGACTAAGCAATCTTCGTCCTCACTAGTCTGAACTCTGGATAAAGGTTGTCCTTTCCCAGACCAAAAATATCATTTTGTTAGACCCTGTTCCAGGCAAAGTACCCCAAAACTGTGCCCTGTTCAGTGACGTGTACAATATACAGCCCAAATAAGGGAGCACCGCCTTATTACATGAAATGGCTAATGAATTTTTCTTGAAACACTGCTAAGTAATGTTTTACAAGGTTCCCATGAAAACATTGTGTGACACTCGTGTACCCTTATTTGCCCCCTTGTATTTTTGTAGTTTTTTAAGATCAGTTTGTGGTGTTTGATGTCTAATAATACCCCGCCATACATGCCCACCTTTTACTCGTTTTGCTTTTATGTTGTATGTTTTCTAACGTAACACATTAGTATTTAACTTAATTTGCAATTTATAGTATGTAACATTTTCAATCTGAAACTGATCTGTGTTTGTGTGTTTGTCAATATTCTTGATGTGGTATACTTCTGGTTCAGTGAGGTTTGTGTCCATACAGTTTAATCATATGTTCATTCACACAGGTGGATCTTTACCTGCATTCATCCATTACTAATGACCACCTTGCAATAGCACAGACTATCGAACAGTGTCGTGAACGCATGAGAGGTGAATGTTACAAAGCTGAAGAGGTGAGATACGAATGTATAATTTATACTATGAAAGCCTCAAATGACATGTTAGATGTACCAGAAACAACTTTAACGAGACATTTGCAAGGTTGTCAGTTGGAGTCCTCGCTTGTACAAAGGCGTCTGGACACATATTTCAAATAAATTTTCCCATGTTAACCTCATTTAACCTGCTTGAAGTTTGGAACATGCGTGGCTATTTACGCTAAAAACTGCCAGCACGTCAAATAGGTATACAACAGGTATTTAGTGGATTCTTCAACGTCATTCTACAATGTCATTCTACAGAAGATTTACAGAAGGTCTTTATTACCAGTGCAGGTTGCCATTTTATTCCATAAGTGAGATACGGCATATCCAGGTTTCAAATATCCACGCTGCAGTCATGTCCCCAAAATCTTCCCACGTTCAGATTTTAGAACTTTTGCTGCGTTTAGATATGGACCAACTCATGCCAGAAATGCACAACGATTGGGTTCACTGTGCTCACTTGAAGTATTGAAGTATTGAAGACCGTAGTGTTTCTAGATGCTTTGGTCCCATAAGGTGATATCACCTTCGTTGCTATCAGCTTAAAAAAGTAAAATGGTCTATTGAGTAAACTGTTTTCATCTGATGTCATTCCTTTACTTTAGGTAGAGTTAGCCTCTCATAAATATACTTTTGAATCACACTGCGCCTACTCGTTGTTACCCTTGCCATTAATTTTATACATAATCACTTTAATTAAAGTGTATATGACAGAATTTTTTTTTTTTTTTTTTTTTGCTTGAGAGAATCTACACACAGTGTCCTGATAACGACAGCGAAAAAATTTTTCGATATCGATTTTTCTTCTTCGCGTTTTAACTGTCTAAAAACGTGAAATTTCACTTCCGGTGGTGTACAAAACCGCGCAAGCGAAATCGGGAGACTGGGAAAGATTGTGACGTCAAAACAGGACCTAATGTCTCGCAGGAAGCAGATTTCTTAGTTGTTTTCTTATGATTGTGGCAGTGCGACAGGATATTTTGAGTTTGTTTGACCTATTTAGAGTCAACACGAAAACAACTAGCGAAACGACCGAGAAACTTGCTTGCCGCGAAACAAGAGGACCTGTTTTGACGTCACAATCTTTCCTAGTCTCCCGATTTCGCTTGCGCGGTTTTGCACCCCACCGGAAATTGCAAACGCGGGGAAGAAAACTCGTTATCGAAAATTTTTTTTCGCTGTTCTTATCGGGACACTGTGTAGATTCTATGAAGCAAATAAAAAAAATCAGTCATATACACTTTAAGTTTATAAGTTATGGAATTCCTTTCTTGAATGTTGCTGAAGAGGCTACAGTTACAAAAGAAGAAAAAAACAACAGATTTCCTCTATTGACAGTACAGCTGTCTGCATGTGAACAGACAGACGCACACAGAGATATACATACATAGAAACTGTAACACAGCGGCCGAAGTTTCCAGAAAATGTTCCAATTTGTTATTTGCAGCTGCTGTTGTTCGCAAAATAATGATTTGGAAAGGGGGGGAGGGGGGGGGGGTGCATATATCGTTTTCTTTTGTACCAGTACGAAACAAACTGGAATACGTGGGTAAGATCTTGTGAATAATTTTGAACTGGAAGATGACAAGCTTTGGTTCTTTCAAGATTCAAAAAGGGAGCTTATTGACATGTTGGGTGTTTTTTGTCGTGGGGCCGTGATTTAGAATTTCACTCTCAACGGTTGGTACTGAGTAGGTTTTGCAATTTTCGTGGTAGGAAGTGAGAGAGATTGTACCGTTTCTGAAAGAGATACCTTTGAGGAATCTACATTACGGAAATACTTTTGAGTCATGATGCACGCCCTTCATACCTAGAGAAATTCGATTGCATGTTAGTAGAAAAAGGAAAATAATAAGATCTTTTCACATTCAGTTTTTTTTTTGTTTAAATGGAGAGAATCAGTAAGGGAAGTAATCTACTGAGAAACCGAATCGCTGTCATGGAAGGGAGTATAGTACGTGCGTAGATATTACAATACCCACCACCTGTGTTTATTTGTTTACATTTCTTCCTCAGCGATCAGTGCATGATGTGGCATGAGATTGCTACGTAAGTTACCTGCAAACCAAGGACGCGTATAAACAATAAGCATGAATGTTCTTAAGGCTTACTTTTCACTTTCTAAACAAACTGAATTGTTGCTCACTGTCGTGGACATTGATTGGGTTAAAAGGCCAGTCTTGTTAGTAGTTATCTCGTCATAGGCCTATTTGTATTGAAATAAACACATCAACCTCAGCTAGAGTTCTCCGTTTTACTTTTTTAGCTGATAAAATTGAAACCGCTATCAATTTACCTGACCAAAGCATCTAGAAATAATACTGCCTGGAAACACCTGTCTGATTCAAAGCTTGATAAATTAATAAGTAGTAGAACAGTTTAAATACAAAGTTAAAGAACACTAAGAAAATAAATAGTGAGTATAGCGGTGATAGAGGTGACCTCCAGCTATCCCGTTATTACATACACGCTTTATGGCTACAAAGTTTGTGAAGTTCACTTGCCTGTCATATTCATGCAAGCAAACTAGATCTGGGGTGTTGTAAGTAAACTGCACCAGTTGAGTCACAGAAGAACACATTTAATTTAGAGTGATAAAAAACAACTTGAACTGTTATGTCATGTAAGAGTCGGAACTTAACTGACACAGCTGGCTGCCAACAATTAAAACAAGTCTTGTGATAATTATATCCGCGCTGTAAACTTAAACAAAGCAGAGCTTTTTAGGGTTCGTGCATGAGCTCTGCAACGCTGAATAAAAGGCTGTTGTCTTTTTGCTAGCGTGTCACGATCATCTATCTGTAATAAACTAATAGTATCTCGTTGAACTAAACTAACAGAAACAAGAAAAAAAAGCAAGGCAAATGGCAGTGGAAAAAGAAAAAAGAAAATTGGAGAAAGCTGAAGAAAAAGAGAAAAAGAAACTTCAAAAGGAGAAAGAGGCTCAACGGAAAGCACAGCAGGAACAAGATAAAGAGGCTTCCAAGAAAACAGTCAAGGAACAAAGCACAGCTATAAATCTGAATAATGAGGTATCAATAAACAGTAGCAAACTAACAGAAGTGGTACAGGACTTGAGGATAATGATTTGCATTTAGTAGCATTTAGTAGCGGAGCCCGCGCACTAGCGCGTCAGCGGAGCACCATTGCTTAGAAAATTTGATAACCTATCAAGCCAAGAAATTTCGGTAATGACGTAATAGACACGTGACCGTCCGTACGTCCGTCCGTCCGTCCGTCCGTCCGCATCACAGAGTCACCAATATGAAGTGGCATACACTGGATATAACCCTGTGCTGAATCCCGTGTTTGTGGCGCGAAATCACATGTGGACCCGTGTTGTAGCAAAAGAAGCAAAGACAACAAAAGTCAAAAACAAATTTGTTAAGGGAAACAAAAAGCTCAAAAGAATACTCAGTTGTCTTTTTGGTGGAAGGCGAAAAGTTCAATTTAGGGAAAAGAAATTGGGCGATAAAGTTCAGGCGAAAAGTTCAAATTTGGCTTGTCGGCTCTGTTGCGAACTCGGTCGGCACACCGCTTGAGTTCGCAGCTTTTCGCAGCGGTTTCGACGCCAAATATAGCAGAACTAGTGCTTTTTGGTTTTTTCTGTCCACAACCATGGTTTCTACAGCGGTCCGAACACGTTTTGCCAGGAAAAACACCACCATTTTCATGTTGATAGGTAGCTTGTCACGAAGAAAGAAATAAGAAGTAAAATTAACATCTGAAGATAACAGTAAACGCTCATGGCCTAGTGGAGCGCCGACATATGACGCCGACCGGCCGGATTCGGCTCTCAGCGAGGACGAATTTTTTTCTTTTTCTATTTAACGACTTGAATGAGAGTATTTTCACAAATTAATAAGTGCCAGCAAAAAACAAAACAAAAACGAAAAAGGGGGTTCCGCTTTTAGGTTTGGCTATATATTATGTGGATGGGTGTGTGTGTGTGTGTGTGTGTGTGTGTGTGTTATGCACTGAGTCAGAGTGTGTGTGTTGAAGAGTGAGATCAGTATATAATGCTGAAAACACTAACATAACTACTTGTCAATCCTATTTTCAAACCGCTAGAGGGAGGAGGGAGAAGCTAGTGAGTCACTTATTTGTTTTCATTTTGTTGGATTTTTAGCTGTTACAAGGTTGTTGCATGCATCAGGCTTACAACAAGCCGACAACACAAACGCTTTCACCCAAATCAAACTTACTCAATTTGTTTTTAATTTGTCATAAGTTTTTCGAAAAGTCTCCATGTTGATTAATGGTTAAAGCATTTTATCAGTGTGCACAAAATGAGTCGGTTTAATGAGAACAATGGCTTTGACCTTTTGGGAGTTGTAGTTTTCAGACATTATGGTACCGATGGAGCTTGTAAAATGACCTAGGTTGCCCATTACTCACTTTTAATAGACCATCCAACCTGCGTGGTGAAGTAGCAGTGTAAGAGATGTATGAAAAATTTGGTGGAAAATTGTCTCATCTCGGTGTATGTGAAATAAAATAATGGGATTAGTTTCTAAAGGAAATGGTTGTCAGCTGCGTCGGTGGGGACATGAAACACAGAAATTGGTATTTATAAACTTAATTGATTAGACATGGAAAGGTCTTGTTACAAAACAATATTTTGGCGTAGTAAGAAGATGGAAAAAGTTTCGTCCCTATTTTCCCACTTAGGTGATGGAAACACGGAAGTTGCAAAAAAATGCCACTTAAGTTATGGTAAGAAGTTGTAAAAGCGGTTGTGAAAAAAAAAACGTTTGAAGTTTCTTAAAAAAACTTTTCGGCATGGTGAAAAAGTGTAGAAAATTGTAAATTATGAGTATCTTACAGGGGGTCATAATTCGTGGGTCAATTTGTCACAAGCATGACTTCAAAGAGCAACATTCTTAGTTTTAGGTGGGAGTCAATTCTATGCACCTTACACACACACAATTCTGTCGTCTCAAAATGTACTTTTAACCCTTTAAGCCCTAGCAGTGACGAAAAGGGAATTTCTCTTAATACTATCACTACTTGTTCAAACATTCAAGTGATGAGAAGAAGAAAGTGGTCAGCAAGGATAAGAATTCTTGATATTTAGACAAATTCTCCTTACTAGTTCCATAAGAAATGTATGGAGAACAGTAAGGAGAATATGCATTTTTATATCAGGGCTTAAAGGGTTCACTCCCATGTTCATGACAAATTAATATACAGTTTGCAGTATAATGATTTTCCGGTACCTCCGAGAACAACTGAAGCAGACCAAAAACCATCCTTCTAACTTCTTTTAGTTATTGAAATTCTTGAAATAATATGTACTGTTGCACAGTTAATCTAGAACTAAACAAATGCAACATTCAGTTGTAGCCAGGTGAAAGGTAATTGAGGAAAAGTGAATGATGAAGGCACTTACTGTTGACTCTGTGAGAGCCTTGGTCTTAACCTTTCAATTAATGTTCTGCCACACATAATTGTATTTGATTTCATAAGTAAGTCGAAGTATGAAGTCTGATCGCCCAGGTGAGTGTTGGCCTGAGACTTTTTGTGATGACATTGACTGACGTTTCGACAACCTGAGTGGAAGTCATTTTTCAGGGTCAAGCCACTCAGGTTGTCGAAACGTCAGTCAATTTCGCGACAGACAGTACTTCTTAGGACTACGCTCACCCGGACGATCGTAGTTCACCAACTTATGATGGGACGCCTGATTCAAACTATTAGCGCAATATTCGCAAGTGTTCATGATTGGTTCTTGCCATTATTTTCAGCTCCCATCTCGTAAGTATGGCTTCCTTCCAAGATTTTCCAGAGCGCAGGCTCTGCATGAGCTGTTGTGGCTCCTTTCATGTGATGATGTTACTAAAGAGATATTAGACTCAGCTGATGAAAGTCAAATGAACATAGACTTGGAAGGAAGCTCTGATGATGAGTGGATGAAGCACCTCAAACCTATGACAAAAGTCTGTGATGCACAAGGTCAGCCACTCAAGGGATGGTTTCGTTTTTCTGATGTTTTTCCAGTGATGCCTTTGAATATACTTTGCAAGGCAGTAGATGTCACGGATGAGGTAGGCAGATAATTATGGTAAGGTATCTAAACTGAAGCCAATATCATGTTATTTTTCTTACCTTCACAGAAGAAATGTTATCACCTTTTCATTGGGCGTTAGTTTCCATAGAAAATGTGTTGCTCCTTTGGAATCGTGGAGTGAATCACTTCAAGTTCATAGCAACTGAGTTGGTATCAGGCAAATTCGCTGCTGGAGAGAGATCAAAAAGCTGATTTTTAGGCATTAGTCTGTCAGAGCCAACCCAATTCCTGAAAGCAACTTGATAAACTTCAATTTGTTTTGAATACTCTTTAAAACTTAAGTAAAGTACATGCATTGATTGGTTAAACAAGCATTTATTTAAAATTACCATTAGTATAATTCAACCATCTTACCAAAAATCAAACATGAAGAGGGCCTGTTAATGATTACGGCAAGCAATTTGTTGGCCTGTATTGAACAGTTTTTAAAATGGCAGAGGATTGCCCTCTGGACAACCTCGGAGAATGTATTCCAAGGAAGATATCAAGGAACTTTAGTCGGATCGAACTCAGCTTGTCAGAACACTGTCAAGCGAAAATTTCCATCAACTCTGTATTTGACAAGGGAGGGTAGGTCAATGGCATGCTTTTCGCTTACTGTAAGCAATTTATTCCCTTAAACTCGAATGTGTGTGGGTATATGTTTGTGTGTGTTGTTTATGTCCCCACTATAGCAATTCTTTGTATTGATTTTCCGTGCAGTAGTTATAATTTGAATTTTGCTTGCTATACAAATGCAATCCGCTGGAGGAAGAATTTACTCATCCAGATATCTACTTGTGTAAATGGCTGAATGCAAACTAGTTTGTCTTAACGTTCGAGGATTAAAAAATCAACGTGAGAAACGAAGCATTTTCTCCTATCTAAAAGATCAAAAAAGTGATTTTATTTACTCCAAGAAACTTACTCTGAACCAAGAGATGAGTTGATATGGAAATTAGAATGGAGAGGCGATATATTTTTCTCTCATGGGTCAAATCACCAGAAAGAGGTTTGTATTTTATTAAATCCTTTGTCTGATATAAAAATTGACAATTGTTACTGCGACCCTGCGGGAAGAATTGTGCTAATTAACGTCAATTTTAAAACAGTCAACCTATCAATTTGTAATATTTACGCGCCAAACAACCTCAGCTGTCAACAAAAATTCGCTGTGACTGTGAAGGAGCCATTAATATCGAGAACTTCGCTAACTAATTTGATCATAGGCGGCGACTGGAATGTTTCACTTGAGGCCATCGATAAGAAAGGTGGTACTCAATGGAAACCTACTGCATATCGTATAATCAGATCATTGCTATGATGAACGAATTAGACCTGGTTGACACCTTTAGAGAGAAGAATCCAAACACAAAAGGTTACACTTACGAAGCAACCGCGCGGAATATAAAATCAATAATTGATTTTTTCCTAGTTGCTAAATCGATCTCTCACCAGGTCTCCAAGGTGGATATAAAAACCTCAATAGCTCCGGATCATAAGACTGTCAAACTATGCCTAAGGCTCTCAAATAGTGTGCGTGGCCCCGGGCTTTGAAAGTTTAACAGTGCGCTCTTAAACGACGAAGCCTACGTTAATTTAATAAGAGATAGCTATTCAGGCATTAAGGAAAAACATTCAGAGGTAACTGAACCAAAACTGAAATGGGACCTCATCAAAATGGAAATCAGAACTTTGACTATCCCTTATTCCAAAAACAAAGCCTGGAAAGCTCGAGAATTCGAAAATACACTTGAAAAGCGTTTAGAGACCCTAGATAATAAAATAAGCGCCAATGATCATACAGAAAACATTGAATCTGAAATTAAAGAATACGAATAGTTAAAAAATGAACTTAAACGTCTCTACGAGAAAAAGGCAGAAGGTGCTATCTTTCGCTCCAAAGTGCGATGGATCGAGGAAGGAGAGAAACCTACCAAGTACTTTTTCAATATGGAAAAGAAAAATTCTAACAAGAAAGTCATAACAGAATTAAAAATTTCTGAGGGTCATGTCACTGCAAATGCGAGTCAAATAATGGAAGAAATGAAAACTTTTTATGCCAATTTATATACTTCATCTCACAAGGCTACAAACAAGACCTTTCTTGAATTCACAAAAAACATAGATTTACAAATTCCAAAATTATCGAAGGAGGAAAATGATGAATGCGAGGGTAAGTTAACCTTAGAAGAATGTCGGATAGCATTAAAATCGATGGGGAATGGAAAATCACCAGGAAATGATGGTTTTACCGTCGAATTTTACAAGTGTTTCTTTGAGTTCCTAGATCAGGACCTACTTAACAGTTTCAATTCAGCTTATGAAGAATGTGAGCTGTCAATCTCACAACATAGAGGAGTTATAACTGACGCTTATTCCTAAGGAAAACACAGATAGACGAGAGTTATCGAACTGGCGGCCGATTACTTTGTTAAATGTTGACTATAAAATTTTGTCAAAGGCAATTGCTTCAAGAATAGAAAAAGTTCTTCTGGGTCTAATAAACTGTAGTCAAACTGGCTTTATGAAAGGTAGATACGTAGGGCAAAATATCACACTAATTAATGACATTATGGAACCGACAGAAATCCAGAACATACCTGGTATTCTTCTCCTATTAGATTTTCAGAAAGCGTTTGACACAGTAGAATGGGATTTCATCCAGCAAACTTCAAACTTGTTCAACTTTGGCCCCTCTCTAAAGCAGTGGGTTAAGACGCTGTACACAAATACTGAAAGCACTGTCTTACGTAATGGCTATACCACAGACTACTTTAAATTGTCAAGGGGAGTTAGACAGGGGTGTCCCCTCTCCCCTTACCTTTTTATCTTAGGGGTAGAAATCTTAGCAGCTAAGGTTAGGCAAGACTGCACTATACAATGAATTAAAATATTTGAGACTGAGCACAAAATCAGTCAATTCGCTGACGATACTACACTCTTTCTAGGGAATTTAACCACAGTCGAAAACTCAATCAATCTAGTTGAACAATTTGGTGATACTTCAGGTCTAAAACTTAACGATGAAAAAACGAAAGCAATATGGCTGGGCCCCTGGAGATTTAATAGTTCTGAGCCTTTTGGTTTAATGTGGACAAAGGAACCTGTGAGAGCTCTTGGAACGTTTATCTCTGATGATGTGAAAGAAAATAAGAAAAACATAGAGGTAAAAATTGACAACATGAACACAAAACTTGATATCTGGAGGGCACGCAATCTTTCTTTACTTGGCAAGTGTCTCATCGTCAAATGCTTAGGCATTGCACACCTGGTATACTCCGCTTTGATGTTAGTCATTCCTAATACTTATATTCCTATAATTAAGAACTCTGTTTTCAACGTTATTTGGAACAACGTTATTTGGAGGTTATGTAGCAAGATTATAGTAATGGTGGCTTGCGTGCCCCCAATGTTGAAGTCTTATTTAAATCACTACATTTAGCATGGATCTCTAGATTTGTGGTCAGGGACCAAAACATCCTAGAAACTTGGAGATCAATCCCGAACTATTTCTTTGAAAAATATGGTGGCTTTAATTTTCTGCTGCGCTGCAATTTTGACAAGAAAGTCTTCGAAAAATCGAACATCCCACACTTCTACAGACAAATTCTAGCAAATTTTCTTGAATTAAAGACATTGTACGGATTGCAGAATGAATCAAAGACATCCTAATTGATGGACATACCATTTTCTATTCTAAATGGTTTAAAAAGGAAATTATTTCAGTACAGGAGATCTTAGACCATACAGGGAAATTTTTAACTTTCCATGAATTCCAGAACAAATATGGCGTTGAATGCAACTTCTTAAATTATTTACAAGTTCTCTCAGCGATTCCAAAACACCTACTTCAGAAGGCGAGAACTCTATCTCCGATTGATAAACGTAATTTATTGCATAACACGATTTACCAGCTTTCGCCATCCATTACCAGAGACCTCGCTAAAATGCGCTGCAAAGACTATTACTGGTTATATATCAATGCAGTCAAAATTGAGCCAACGGGCCCAAAAAAATAGGTTAAGGACCTCAGCCTGAAAAATTTTAATTGGAAGCGGGCCTTTCCTCAGATAAGCCAAGTTTGTAAAGAAAATAAACTAAGAGAATTTAACTTTAAACTACTTCATAGGATAATAGTAACCAGCAAAGAGCTACACATGGTATCGAAACGAACAGTAAGTGCTTATACTGCGACGAACCGGATTCAATACTACACTCTTACGTAGAATGTCAACGCTCTCAAACTTTTTTCAATGAAGTTGTGGCTTGGCTTAATAATATGAATGACTCTCGCTTTTCTCCAACTGTGATCGAAAAACTGTTTGGAGTAATGGAACAAGGCAGCAATGATCGAAAACTATCCAAACTCAACTATTGCCTTCTTTTCGCTAAATATTGTCTAGATTGTCGGAAACTTAATAAAAGCAAGTGTGACTTCAATGAGTTTATTACGAAGCTGCAGCGTAAACTTCGTATTGAATTTAGACCATAGTCTGTTTTCTTTTTCATCATTCGTAAAGAGAAAATGTTTCTGTCTCGTACTGCACTGCGTTATTGAATAATGGAATTCCTCTTATAACAACTAATATGTATTCCTCTGCACTTTAGCACGATTATTGTAATGGCAGCACCGAACTTAGTTTGTAGAAAGTATGTCTGTATGTCGCCCTTTTTGTAATTGTTTTGTGAAGCAATAAAATTTCAGTTTAAAAGAAAAATGGCAGAGGATTTGAATAACTGGTTCTTTATTGAAGAGTAAAATTCTTTACCAGACAAATTCAAACAGTAGAGGGGAGGAATATGTCTTTCAAAAAGCTAGCTATTTGTCAAGCAGTAATTTTGCGAAAATGGCTTCTTGTTTGGTTAGTAACCCAACGAAGTGATCAACCGACTCTGAACATGGCGTCTACTCAGGTTGTCGAAATCTCAGGCAAGGTTGCCAATCACAGCCTGTCAAGGCACTTCTCTCCCCAGATGATCACACCATTGCAGTGCTCGACCTTGCCTTTTTGACTTACTAGTCCTTGGGCTGGTGCGGTTTAGCCAACAGGCACCACTTGGTAGCCAAGCCTGGGCTCAATATGGCCTTGATATATCCTGTGGACCTCGCATAACGTTTTCCCTTCCGTGATTTATACCCAGGGAAACGTTGCATTTCCACTCGGGATGAAAGTGTCGGAATGCTTTAACCGCTGTAACAGGGTCTGAACTTGATTCGCTTGCACACGAATGGTTTTTCGGTTCTGAGTTGCTTGGTTGTGCCTCGTCTTTCTTGACTTCCTTGTCATCACGCTGCTTCTTCGTGGGAGTATCGCATTTCTTGAAGAAAGAGTCTATCCTCTTCATACTGATGGAGGCCCCGATCGAAAATCAAAGATGGCAGTGCACCACATTACAAGATGGCGGCCTGTTTGTGAATTACTTGGTCCCACTAGTGCTCAGTCTCCTTGCCAGTTCACAGACGTTACCGATCGCAAAATGCGAGAAAACATCATCAACTTTCTTTTATTTTTCTCAGTCCCGATCAACTAAAACCAGAAGCTTTTGATAAGCTTATGCTAAAACTGTTATTTCTTTACTTATCTTTCCAAAACCTGATGTGCTTTGACTAACCCAGTGGCTAGTTGTTCTGAAATTTTACTAGCCCAAACCCATTTTTTACTAGCTCTGGGCTAGTGGACTACCGCTAAGGTCGAGCACTGGCCATTGGATGACTAATTAAATTGAAAATTCGGAGTTGTTTATTCTGTGATACAAGCAACAACACTGTCTTAACATCTAAACATCTTAAAAGAGAGGCACCAAATTGTGTTATATGTACAGACTTTAATTTTGACTCCAAACTTCAGCCATTTTCTATTCTCTTAGATTGTAGGTCTTGATGAATATGCGCTTGATCCTGTTAAAAAGAACACACTCATCTGCGATCTCCCACAGCCACTTAGAAGCAGAGTCACAGAATATCGGTAAGTGTGAAATTTGGCCAGTCTCCCATAAGGAGCCTTCATATGATAAACTTAGAGTTCCTAAAGTCATATTGGCAAACTTGTGCGTAAACGTCATAGCAACGTACATGTATCTGTGGCAAATTTGGCAAGAAATTGAAGTGGTCCCTATTCTTGCCAACATTTTTATCGCCCTTAACGTTTTGCATTGGAGACATGGACTTTTGTTATGGACGTCTCTCCAGGAACCAGAGGAGTATTTTCAGGGGTGATAGGCTGACAATACATGGGACCGGGATCAGTAGTTTTTGCAGTTACTGTGCAGTGCATGCAGTATTTGTGGGATCCTACATCAGAGGAATTTGTCTTATAGAAATTTGCGTTTGGGATCAGGCATACGAAATGATACCTTTATACAATGCGTTAGACGTAAGCTAGATGTAACAAAAGGAATGTTCTCATTTAACACCATTTGATTTATAACTTTTTGCCTGGTGTTTGTTTTTCAGGAAAATTAGGTCATCCGCAATGGAACTTCTGTTCGTTATGTCTCAGATGGGCCTGGTTACTCCAGCTCTTCCATTCCCATATAATTTTAAAGATGTATGTGCTACTTAATTTAAATGCTGTTTATAACTACCGTAAAAGCTTATTAAGCCCCCCCCCCCCACCTCTCGGGGGGAGGGGAGGCTTATTTATTTTCAGGCCTCATGGACGGGGGGCTTATTTAGAATCTTTAAACTTGTAATCTTCAAATTATTTTTTTTGTACAGAACTCAAACATTGTTAACTTACTTCTTATCAAGAAAGACCAGCCAAGTTGATGTCTTTCAGAGAGGGTTTACTACTACTACTAATAATAACAACAGTATTTATAAAGGCATTTTGCACAGCCTTAATGCGTTTACAATCAGATACCACGCAGCTCTCAAAAACCTCTAATTTCATTGGACCTTGGTATCACGCAGCTCTATTGTTTTCAGGGCTAGGGCCCATTGTTTTCATTGTTTTGTTATTTAACAATTAATTTTACAATTACATTTTACGTTTACCAGAGAGGGGATGGCGTAATAGAGCTTTTACGGTATGATCACCATGATTTAAGGAGGTAATTCATGACGTGAAAATTATTACCTTTAAGAAATTTCTGGCAGAGTTTCTGGTACCATTTCTTGTAATGTACCAATGGGGCTTCAAACAGTCAGGAAATAGTGAAATCTTGAATGCGATTGGTTATGGCACAATCAACACTGTAAATATGGATTTAGTGTTTACAGAGTAATTAGCCAAACTGAGGTGTATGAGTTCTAAATCATTGTTTTCATTATCCTATTAGTTAGTGTTAAATGTAATTTGCTTAATTTCCCCTACAATGACTCTTCCCTTCCATACTTGCAATTTTATGGTTCTATTGGAGGTTTTGATTTGTATAATTTGTATTGTTTTACAGATTAAGATGTTTTTAAGCAAAGGTGTTAAATTATTGGACACTACATCATCTGTACGTCACTATCACACTGCTCGCCCACCAGAGGGAAAGTCGTTTACACTGCGATCTCACATGTTCACCAGTATGGCAAGTGTAAAGAATTACTGGGCTGATCTCAAATGTGTCTGTCTGAACACTCCCCTGGGTAAGTGGAGTTTATCTAATGACAGCACAATTTTAGCTCTTTCACCACGTCCTTTTCTTCACACGGGAGGCATAGAGTTGCCTAATTCTTTTTTTAAGACCAGATTTTTATCCTGCTTGAGCTTAGCCTGCCTTACGTGAATGCACACAATCCCTTAGTCTTAAAATTGTTTGACCAACAAAATTAATATTGACTGAACTGTTTGTTTTTAACTCAGTCACCGTCGTGGTATTATTAAATATTTATTTATTTATTTGTTTTTAGGACTAGTTCGTAATCGAGAAGGAAGTGGTGATAACAAGGTTGTTGTTGCCAGTAAAAACAGGAAACTTAATTCCTTTGCAAAGGAAGAAATAGATGAAGACTGGGTCGGGTTGCCACCTGGAGACCAGCTTGGAGCTGGAGGACTGGACAGGAGTTTATTCAGTCACTTACAGAAGAACTGGACACGAATGGCAAAACCTCGTGTAACAATTCAGGAGAAACGGTCAGCTTTATTGTTTTTTTTTAAACACGTTTTTCCCTCTTAGAGTACCTTAAACATGTAAACTAAGGGCAGAATCTCAATAGCGCAGACTGCGTAGCTTTTATTTGAGGAACCGTCACATTCCAGGACTCATAAGTTGAAACCAGCTGCTTATAAAATAAGAATTTTCATTTGAATTGCCACACACTTGAACTTCATCCACAGACTCAAAAGTTAGAGCCCCCTGCTCAGTATCTCTTATTTCAATGGTCACACTATGTGACCACAAACGCAAACGGGTAGCAAAGTGCTGCTCCGAGTAGCTTTCTTTCAAGTTTTAATACTTATAATTGCATTGTTTCTTCTCCATTGTCCGTCTAAGCCTGTACAGAAAAGAGGCTGGGTAGAAAAAGTTGAGCTCTGACTGTAAATATCGAGAATCAATAGACAGACTCGAAAAAACGAAAATCCTGATAACTTGCCAGAAAAACACTTTGGGGAAATATCTTCGAAAATATTACTTAAACTTTCTTGAATTCTATTGTTTTCGAGAAATTCGGAAAAACCGGTTTTGCTTAATTAATTATTTGTTCCATTAATTTTGGTAGGAAGCTACCATTGTCAACAACAATCATGGCTGCCGAGGCTGAGGCTCTGAATTCTGGCAGCAGTCTGCCACAAGATAGTGAAAAACGCTTTTTTAGTTTAGGAACAGCAGAAACCAAAAAACAGGCAAAGAAAGGAAGAGAACAAACAAAGAAGCGTAAGCGAAAAGCAGGTAATGGCATATATATAACATGTATATCTGTTATTAACCACTGCAAAATAACCTACACTTTAAACTTCATAAAACGTCTTCTGTCAAAGCTGTAAGATCCTTCAACAAATGTTCTGGTATTTAGTTTTAAAAATGATACATTATGTGCCGTATTTATATTAACTGATCAATTTGTAAAAAAACGTCTTGCGCGTAACGCCTGAAACTGTCAAGCTTAACATACTGTTTCAACTTGCTTTGTTAATTTCTTGATTATTGTTATTTGCATTGATTATTACATATAACATAGCTTATCTTCCTTGAAATGTTTTTTGCAGATTCACAAGAAAGTGATCAAGTAAAAAAACGTCGAACTGCCTCAACTGAGAAAGCTAAAAATTCAGAGGAGAAAAAAAGTCAGCCGCATCATTTCCGTAAAACTGGACACCTCGGTAAGTACTTCTCTGTAATTCCATAGAGCCTCTTTGAGAGAGATTCCATAAATTTTAATTGAAAGATCCTGTTTGTGTTCCTTAAGACTTGTTATGAGTGAATTTTTCAAGTGTGGCACATTTTTGTGATTTTGGATGTAGTTGAAAGCGTTACATAATGATAAATAAAAGGATAACATTAAGACAAGAGAAAACCATTTTCACATAATAAGTCGCATGAGAAAAGTGAAACAAAAAGTAAAGAAAAAGCCAAGACAAGTGGAAAGGCTCAAGCTGAAAAAGCACACAGCGCTCTCATTTTGAACAAGAAAAGTCAAAACGTGTGGTTTGTCAAAGAGGGGCCCTTACAAGGTGGAGTTCATTTGTGAGCCATTAGGTTCATGAGCTACATGAATTCTTAACTAGTGCGTAAATTGGAATAATATGTCTGAATTTAATGTTATTTACTCCGAAAATTTACTTTCTTGTTTTATCCAGAAGAGGCTTTAAAAAGCCTCAGGAAATCCAAGGCCCGGAAAGTGTACCTCGTTTTTCAGTTACCGACATTTAGATAAGCCTTCTCATTGAGGAAAATACTATATACTGTCCTGGACCAATGAATTCGTTGGTTTGACCCCTTCAATGTCCAGTCCATTTGAGTCGAGTCTTCTGGAGCTTTTCTATTTGTTTTCATCTTTTAATTGGCGTATTTTGATCCGTATAATGCCCAAAAACCCCATTGAAAATTGTTGCGTACAACTATCGATCGGGCCACCATTTTATAAAGGGTCCCTTAAAACCTCCAAATATAAGCGTTTTGGATGCATTGAGAAAACGAAGGTCAAAAAATAAGCCCTCTCCCATGCCCTCCCCCACAGGATATCATTACCTCGAACAACCTACTACGACGAAACTTTCGCAGAACTAAAAGGTGGCGCCCGCCATGCCCGTCTTAATTAAAACAAAGATAAAAGCAGAGGATGTCGTTGGAGAATAAGTATATTGAAATGTAGTGTGGTTAGCGTAGAAATAAAATAGTGGAGAGTATAGAGACGGTAAATGTTTTGAGAAGTTTGTTTACTAATTTAGTGGAAAGTTAGGAAACGTAGAGTTGTAGATGTAACACGTCAAACGATATCCAAATTTGTGCCTGATGTTCGAATACTGAATGATCTCCCGAGGTTGAAGGGTTTTGCTGAAACAGCAGTTCTTCAAATATGCTTTCGAAATAAAATAAATACCATCCGCGCAAAAAGTTGTAGTTACGGGTTTATTTTATCACGTTTTAAACACGTAAGTCTGTTACAAAAGGTCCTTTGCCTCATCAGTGACACTGCAGTTGTCTATCAGCCCCAGTTGAGTGCTCGTCTCGATAATATAATTACAGATTTAGTCAAGCCTAAAAGCGGAGGTCCCTAGGAATAAGTTGGTGTTCGTTTCTCAAAAACAGTCCTGAAACTTTTCGGTCCCAAATAAATTTTGGGGCTTTTTTGGCTTGTTCTCTTTCAAAAAGTGTTTCTCAAAAAGCCCGAAAGTGTTCTGAATTGTCCTCCAGTACTTTGGGGATCTGTTCTGTGAATCCGAACTCGAAAGGTCATTTTAGAGCACAGTTTTATTTATTTTTTTTTTCGGTCATCATGAACACATATTTTACTCACGAGCCGTCTTGCTTTTTTTTTTTAACGAGTCGTCTTGCTTGGTTTTTGCAATGTTTCTATATCCTGTCATTTAACTGTCAAAGCTTGTCAAATCTCGGATTATAGGCTGTTCGCTTGAATGGACTTCAAACATCGCTCATTTACAACAACAAAATATCTTACTCTGAAGTAAGTGGGTTATCTTTTTGGGTTTTCATCGTGTTCAGATATTAAACAAATAACAAAAACTGCCACTAAAAGTCTAGTCAAAAATTTAAACTAGCATTTTCCTTGGAAAAATTACCCGAAAGAAAGGTTTTCTGGGAGCTTCCAAGCACCTTTAAATTATCGAAGGAATATCGCGTAAGTTTGGCGGCGGCGAACAGTTTAAATTCGGGAAGTATTTAAATTCGAGGACCACACAGAGTTGTTTTGGGAAGCGTATCGGATAAAATAGCTTTAAACCGAAAACTGCTTCGCTTATAGTTACTTGAATAACTTTTATTTCGATCGTTAACCATAGACCATCGAGATTGTAAACAAAACAAACCAAAGCATGCTGAAAACTAAGACATAAGTTTTGCAGCCGCGAAGTGTATTAAATTCGGGCGCTTTGAGAACTGCACAGAACTGTTTTCGGGAGCTTTTCGGATAAAACAGCTTTAAACGGACAACTGCTTCGCTAAAAAAATTATTACCATTGAAGACTTCTAGGACAAGAAAATCGACAGTTGCACAAAGAGATGGACCTGACAGTCAAAATTGAAAACAGTTGTTCGCCGACATCTCACTGAAGTGATGCTTGTGCAAATTAAGTGCTGTTGTCTTACAACTGTGCTTTGACCTACACAAAATAAAGGACAGAGAAATTATTTTTGAAAAAGCTTATTGGAAAGCCCACAAGTTTATACTTGATTAAAATTCGCGTTACATCGTGCATCGTGGGTCTATCCACGCAAGTTAAATCGGCTGAGCATGGCAAAATGTTCAAGGTTACATTTGTCTCAAATCTGAACACATTTCTAATGACAAATTAAATTCCCATTTCAAAACGTAATTTCTTTGACAGCGTAATGCTCAAAACCATGTACCTTAAACCCTTTAAGAACTTCAGTCTGGTTGTGTTTCAGAACAGGACAAGCTCTCCGCCGTGAAGAAAACAAAGACGTGGTCCTCGAAGGCAAATTTCGTAACTTGAACTTTTCGCCTTCTATCAAAAAGACAACGGAGTATTCTTTTGAACTTTTTCTTTCCATTTATAGATGTTCAATATTTTTTCTCAAGCTTGCAAAAGAACGCTGGTTGCCCAAAAGCACCGCGCGATTTCCCGCCAAGAAAAGATGGCATTCTCCTCCCCCCGTCGGGTTGCCTTGGGACTCCCCTGCCACTCCTCCACAATCTGCACGGACGTACGGGCGTACGCTGACGTCACAACCAAAATTTCTCACATTGATTGGTTACCAGATTTTCTTACCCATAGTGCCGCTGGCGCACTTTGCGCTCTGGAGCCCCGCTATCCAGACGGCAGCAACTTCAATCTGCTGTGGGATCACTCAGAAGTTTAGCGTTTCAGGTGCATATTTCGTGGCGATTATGTTGGAATAAGTTTCATGAGCATTAGAAGGAACAATACTCTTTCAATAGATATTAAGAAGGTGGAAAATAGATATAAAGAAGGCGGAATTATTATTTTTTAAGCCTGTTTGTAGTTCATACGTCTTTTTAACCGGTCTATCTGTCTTCGGCCACCATTTTGTTTTAAAAAATGTAAATTCTTGGGTGAAACGGAGGCGTGAAAAGGCGAGAAGCTCATTCTTTTATACCGAAACTTCTTGTTTAGTGACATTTGTGAATCGTTTGAATTTTTTTTTTTTGTAGCTGCAATTGATGAAGAAGACAGGAATGTTCTAGCCAGGAAAGCAACCGAAAGGATATCATTTTCACCTGAAGAGGATACCTGGGTAACTGATATTTTTTTAATTTCAAATTTCATTTAATTCTAAGGTTTCCCTAATCCTTTTGGTCCATGTAACTTGGTTAGTCCCGTTAGCGCTCAGTTTTGGCGAAAAGCGTGCACGTTAAAGAAACCCGGCATTTTGACTGACTTAGAAAGCTAGCAAATGATATTTTCACTTTGATTACTTACCATACTGTTAAAAAATGCACAAAGCGTTCGTTTTCAGCAGCAACTGCAAAGTGAAGTTGCCGCTTTTAAGCATATAGTTCATGTTAGGGTTACCAACCATATAGTCTCCTGTAATGTCCATAGGTACCACTGATGGTAAGGGGACTCTATGGGAGACTATATGTTTGGTAACCGTATGCCCGCTTTTGGTTTATCGTACAAGAAACTGGGCTCCCTGTAAAAGCTTGCATTTCAAAAAACCACGACAAAGTTGTGAATCCAACAGAGAAATTACTGAAAAAAGAAACTGACACCAAATGGTCACTTGTAAAAACACATGTAACTACCATGTAACAAGCTTAAGTAAGTTATAGGTTGGTGTAACAAGCGAACAAAAATTGGCATTTTTGGGGAACAAAAAAAATACTTTGATTGTCATGGTAACAAAGTCAGAACTTGTTAGTTCCACCATCAAAGTTGTTCCTTGTGACTGAAAAAGTCCTAATTTCATGGAAGGAATTTTATGAGGAGTTTTACTTGATTAAAGTAATTTTTATAGGAGGTAGCGTGGCCGAGTGGTTAGGGTGCCGATTCAAGTCCCGGTCTGAGCACTAGCTGGAGTTGTTCTCGGTAGACTCGAGTTCAATTCGCCAACTTAAAAAACCTCAACGTTTCGACGTCGTCATGACGCCATTATTAAGAGAAAAATAATATTCTGATTGCGAGAGACCAATCAGAAAAATTATTTTTGTCTTGATAGTGGCGTCATGACGACGTCGAAACGTCGAGGTTTTTTAAGTTTGTCTTTAATATTTACTTGTCTCTGCTTCAGCAAGTCTCTCTTGATTAAGAATTAATTAATTAGTTAATTAATTAATTAATTAATTAATTTATTTATTTATTACATTGACGCTATTTACATCTTGTTTTCTTTCTGTCAGCTACTGTTGTTCCGTGTGGCTCTTGCTGTCATGAAGAATGAAACGTCGCGTTTTTATCCATTTGTCTGCATGAGGAACATCTTACACAAAGCTTGCACAGTTAGTGTTTCCCTACTATGTACTTCTGTTCATTTTCAACAAAATTGAAGATTTATCTCTGGCTGAATTCCTAATTGTCGTAGCAAAACGTATGGCTAGTAAATGGATCATCACTCGCAAAAAAATGATCTGAAACATCGCCAGAGATTTTATACTTCTTTTAAGTTGAACAAGTTTTCCACTGAGAAGACAACCTTTTGCAGGAACCATTTGACAGTCATCGCCTCCACAAGTCACCAGAGAAAACTTGAAAATGCCATTTACATGCATGGTAACTTGGAAACCACAAGAATAAGGGTGCAAACGTGACACTAGAGTGATTTATATCAAGAGTGATATAAAAGTCCTGTCCATTACAATCTAAATGGGGCGTGTAATGACTGTACTGTAGGTGGATCTAGAATGTCATCTGATTGTATTTTTCTACCCGAGTGCACTCATGTTTGCATACGTTTTTGACGTTTGCTACATTTTTTGACTTTTTCTTTTTCTTTTTCAGGAAAGTTTTGACAAAACTGCTCCAAGCATTCAACGAAGGATTTTAAGGTTGATGAAGAATCCACATTCACAGATGACTGTAAAAATTTGCTCAATAGAATGTGCTCATGATGAGGTTTGTTAACTCGGTTTATTGTGTTCTGCTGCAAAGCAGAAACACTAATTATGTAACCGGAAAAATGTGGACCGTAATTCTAGTAACCCTCGTGACAATAGAAAGCGTAACAATAGAAGCACAACAACATGTTTGAGAGATTATCTTCTTATAAGTAGCTGTGTTCTTTTGTAATTTTGTCTGATGTTTAGTTTTCTTTATGGCAGTCATTTCAAGGATTTGATGATCCAAAAGCTGAATTTGAAGCGACTTTTCAGGAAGTTGTGAGAAGGTTAAGGCAGAAGTTCAGGTAACAAAGCTATCTTTTCTTTTGCTCTTCTCTAACTCATTGATAACTCAAGTTCGTAAGCATGGTGGAGGATTGGCATAGATTCTGTCGAGTTTGTTTCTTCGTTTTCCTGTTGAGAAATACTTTTGTGAGTGTGAACTGACGGATTTGTGTGAAACCTTCCGTAATTGTAATACTTCTAGGGAGGATAAATTAGAGAGACACTTGTCGCTGGCAGATAGTGAGTAAGTAAGATATAAATAAATGAACACTGTTAATTTTTTATTTTTAGTCATAACTAAAGCTTTGACCTCCTGTGCTGTATTCAGTTATCGTTGAAACATCTTCTGCATCATTGAAAATATCCAACTGTATAATTCATTAAGCGTGACATTTTAATAGCGGTGATCTTCTAATGATAATGTGTTGTTTGTCTGCTGCAGCTCTTCAAGTCTGTCTTGTGATGGAGACCTTCCACTAGTTTCTTCACTAAAAGAACTTCATGACAAGTTTAAAGTTCAAGCCCTGGTTTCTAAGGATGTGAGTCTATCGACAGTTATCATGGAGAGCGATTGGTGTGCTTTGGATAATAGCTGTGCCATAATATTCAAACTAATTTGTAGACGGCTATTTCCATTTTCACCTACAGTTTTTTTTGTGTGTGTGCATTTATTTTATTGTTCAGTACCAATGAACCCAAATCACAAACTGCATTCAGTACTTGTTCAAGCGTGGGTGCTTGGGAAATGGTTAATTATGTACGCTACGTACCTTTCACCCGGGGGGGGGGGGGGCTCTCGACCCATATTTGGGTATAGGTGAACCGCTGAGGGTCTGAAACCCTTACCCTGTTTAGGACAACAACCTCAATTTTATTACCCTGTTTAGGACATACAATACCCCGTTTACAACTAGGACAGACTCGCGCGAAATTATATACCCTGTTTAGGACAGACTCGCACGAAATCACTACCCTGTTTAGGACAAAGAGACCAGAAACCATACCCTGTCCAGCGGCACATCCCCGTATAGACCATGTAAGGGATTACCCCCCCCCCCCCCCCCCGGGACCTTTCACTACAATACTGTGATGGTGGTGAGAGGTGTGTGTAGGTGGGGTGGAGGAAGGAGGGGTTGGTGAGGGAATAGGAATGAGTAGGGTGTGGAGGAGGATGAAAGTGACAGACTGACAGTGAAAACAAATGGTGATGACAGTGATGATAAGGAAGGAACCGTCAAGGAGGATGATTCCAGTAATGATCAAGAATGACATGGAGGAGGAGGATTTGAGTTTAACATCATTGTGACAGACAAAAAGTTGTAATAACATTGTTTTTAGACCGTTCTAGTGTTTCTTTGGCTATGCGCATGCAAATAAAAGACTGAGAAATGTTTGTGTTCAGTGCATCAGTTTTAAAATGTTTCTTTTAGTCTCAGCCACACCAACCAATTTGACTGCTTGCTTAATAATCCGTGTTCTGTCACGCATGATTACTGTTGTTATTTCAGACGATGTTATCAGATCAGAGTATTATATCACTGGGGCCAGGCATTAAATCTGTGAGCGATATAAACAAGGCAGCCATCAGAGATCAGATCCAGGTAAGTAAGTTGTCATTTGGTAGCAATATAAATCATGTTATCTTGAATGATAATTTGTTTTATTAGAAGTGGTCATTGGTAACAAGTGTTCCCAGACGTTTTGGTCATGACCCCTTCATCAGTGGATTAACAAAAAAATATTATTCAAGACTACTTGCGAAAGTGCTACACAGCATTAGATTTTTCACATAAATTATGTAGTGTTTTTTAGGCTGCTAGAATAGGGATTTGGGTGCCTCCATCTCATTTTGCGCCGCAGTAGATACTAGATTTAGCTGTTGAAGAACTACGTCGTAGGGAAGAGCAACAAGAGTTCAAGTTAGGGATTTGGTGTGCACATGTTTTATAGTTTCCATTACAAGCAGTATGTCGAGTGGCTCAAATTTTTGAAGTTGGTGATTTATCGTACCTTGACGTGTTTGCTGACGTTCCTCCCGACGTCTTCACTCTCCGCACCCTTCTCCCTGTGAGAACATGAATCCCTGATAGTATGGACCCCTTTATGTATCCCTCATTCCTTGGTCAACCATCTGTTCTAGCCTTTGCGAAGAACGTGATGAAATATTTTGACCATAACGTGACTTATTTACGTCACGTTTTTGACAACGACTGACAAGTGTAATTGTGAATAAAAAGGGCACGGAAATTTAAACAGATTTATTGTTAAAGGCAAAATTGTCTTGAGAGCTAAACGAAACGGGTATCTACCGAAAAAAAAACGTTAAAATTTTCAGCCCGTGATCAGATCGGCTTCTGAGTTTGAATGACGTAATGTTTACTTGCCACGTCTTGCTATTTCTCCATCCAAAGGCGAATTCATGCCAGCTTGAGTCGCTGGCTTTCAAAGCTCGCTAGCTCCTTCGTCCTTGCTCTCGTCGGAGAGAAGTTGAGTTCATTGAATTTTTTGTACTTTTCTACACATCTTTTCCTAAAGATTTTGGCGAAGCAAAGCAAAACTGTCAAAAATGCTTGCATTTCACTGTTGGATATTTAACCTTGTTTGTTTGGTAGTGCAGAAACCGGAAGCTCGGGTCGAGTAACCTACGAAAATAGCAAGATTCAAAGCTTGCTTTCATCTTCGTCGTTGCTGTTGTCGAAGGGATTCTTATGCCATTGCATCCCTAGTAATTTTCTACACCGACTTCTATGAAAATTTTGGCGAATCGGTGCTAAACAACTGAAGATAATGCTCGTGTTTACCGACAGTTTGCGATGAACATTTCTTTGGCCCAGCGAAAAGTCTGGGGTAAGTGACCGCCAAAAAAACGAGAGAAAAAAAATGGGTATTACTAGACCCCGTCCTGACGGCGGGGTAAAAAACCAGCCCAATTTATAAACCGGCGGTCGCCTTTTGGCGACGGCCGGTTAATTACCGAAGGGGAGGTGAATAGTGGCTGATTTTTACCAGGCTGCAAGGTAAACATCCACCACTGTTTACTGATACTTACTAGGTGAACAATTGCAGTTTATAACACACAGGTGAATAGCCGGCTCCCAATAGTTATTTATTTTCTGATAAATTGGCGAAATCTCGCACCAGACGGCCTCTGCTTTGCATGGGGGTGAAAAGCAATTGCTATCCTGAGTTGAGTAGCCAATCAGAGTGAGCAAAAAAAATCACGTGTGGTAGACTTGTATACTAATATGCAGATTTTATGGTCAAATGAAGGCTCAGTTCGAGCTTAAAACTTTGGGGCTTGCCATCTTTATTTAGTAGTATATAGTAACTGAAAGCATTCCATTTGCTCTCTGCAGATTGCTTTTACAACTCCTCAGGAAATGTATGATGCTTACAGAGTTTTTCAAATGTTTAATTCCTTCACAAGGGTAAGTTACTTTGAGTATTTCGACATCCACATCAAACTTGCGAAATAATATTTTGTTTGTCAAAAGAGTGTAGGATAGAGTTCACTTAAAAAAAATTTAATGTTGTTCAGCTTGGAAATAATTCCAAAAAATAAACTAAGATAAAGGAGGCATTTAGGTCCTCCTCCGCATAGGCTTATTTCATATTCTTTTACTGTCATATAGTCGACCTGAGGCTGAGGAAAGGGCAGCGGTGACGGCGATCATAGGCTGGGGAGAGAAAAAAACTGAAAGCAAGTCGGACACGTTTTCCCCGTTTTCTTCTCAGTTTCTAGCGTTTTTGTCTCCATTTCCCGCGCTTTCTCTCCCTTTCCCCGTTTTTATCTCGTGATTGCGATAGCAACTACGAGATATTGTAGAGAGTTGCACATTCCTGTGGTTATTTTCGTGAGCTCTCGTGAAGGTTCGCTGAAGTTCACGAGTGCGTCGGTATTCCCAAGAGAGGAACTTCACTATATCATCGGACTATGTCGGAGACACCTTCGTTATTTTTAGGCACTGATGTATCGGATAACTAGGATATCTGGGGATCCTGCTGTTTAGAGTGATAAATTATGTCGTTTATGAATGATTTCACGCTCCGTAATATTCAATATGTTGCGGTAAAATTTAAGAGAAATAGCGTTAGATCACAGCGAACAGCGTTGTGTTCTCAGAAGAGGTTTTTTGTCAGGAGCGTGTATGATTTAACTTGTGTTTATTATGAAGCATACACAGTCGATAAGAAGTTCTAAAGTAAGAGGACTACCGATTGGAAATACTTTAATCAATGGAATGATTTTAATAACTCATTCCCAGCTATATACTTGCTGCCCAGGTGCAAATGGTAGGCACATATTTCAGTAAATATAAGTTATTGCAAACTAAAAAAGAATACTGATTTGTGTTACATCTTTAAAGCCTAGCACGTGTTACACCGTATGACAAATGATTAACAACGTTTGCTGAATGTTGTAACAGTTACTCATATGATATTTTCCATAATATCCCAACTTCTTTGCTTGCCGTTGGCTTTTCTTAAGGAGGAACTTGAAGATGTGTTCAAGGAGATGCAAAAGAAGAACCTTGTATCCAGAAAGGTACCTTAATGTGCGTTGTTAATGCTCAAAATATGAGTGAATTGCTTATATTCTCACTTGGTCATTGTCTGGAAGATTTCTGTGAGTTTCGTGCAAATCACAAAATTGTAACCGCCCCCCTCCACCACCTCCTTTGAATAATAGTTTGTGACCAAGTCTACAGCTTTTCAGTTTTTCTTTCCAAGTGCATTTGTTATGTGGTAACAGATGTAGTTAAAAAACCGAGTGAAAAACCGAGTGTTCCTTGACTATGGCCACATTGTTTATAGCCGTGCGGAGGCCATATTAGCGGGAGTTCACTACACTAAGTAAAAGACATTACACTGAGTGAAGAGTAACTAAGGGGGTAACGCATGGGAGTAATCTGTGAATTTTTTGGGTGAGGGACGCTAAAATCCATGCTCAGATGCATTTTGCATCCCTATTCTAGATTACACACCAAAAATCCCTATTCCAGATTCGCCAAGGGGCACTTCCTTCATTAGATTAGATTCTTCATATCACTGCTCAGTTTCCCAATAAATGATACCCTGTTCTTGACCAAAACTCTCCGATTTTCCTACTCTATGCCGGACTGAACTGCTTCAAAACCATACCCATACACCTTATATGTGGAAATACCACTCCACCCCACCCCACCCCACCCCACCCACCCCACCCCATGGGGAGGAGTAATAGGCCATTTTCGAGTTGTCTTGTACCTTCTTTTGCAAAGCGAGTCTTGGTGCGCAACCTTTCATGTGAAAATAAGTTTTCTTTCACTTGCAAATAAAACTCAGTTCCGTATGAAAGGTTGTGCACTTGGCCATGCTTTGAAAAAGAGGTACAAGACAACTCGAAAATGGCCTGTTGGGCGAGCGATTTAGTGGTATGTCAAGCACGATCGTTTTCGAATTGTACAAACGTCAGGGAATATTCTGTCATTACCACAGTGGTTGAGGTGTACACAGCGTTGATGGCCAATAAGAGGATTACAGTTAGAAACTCGCCACACTCATAATGCATAACAAATCAGGCATGCGGGGAATCAGTTACAATTTATAAAGCATTGTGCTGTATACATGTATACGTTAAATGGTTGGGAATCCTTTCAGCTAGTTCACCAGACAGTACACAAAGTCTCGAGTCCTGACAGGTCTTTGACTCTGCGAGAGCTTCAAATAACCTGTTGGGTGATAATCAGATGTTGATTGATGTTTTGTTTGTTAATTGACAGAAATCAGGTGAAAATCCTTCCAAGCAGTTCACCAGAGCCCTGCCTTTTGCATCCATTACATTTCAGCTCAGCATAGCGTGAGTAAACTTGTGTCTTGGTTTTTAGATCAAATAGTGTATAGAGTGCGTAGGGCCCTGAATAGACATGAAGTTACACCGCTCGATAGAGTGCCAGCTAACAGCAGGCTTAAGTCAGTTTTTTTTTATGTTTAGTATTCTTGTAGAGATTTGCCGTCTTTTGGAAGAATTGTTGTCATAGTTGACTGGCGAATTTTCTTGAGCTTTTTCAATTTGGCAAATATGTTACACTTGAGACCGAACAAATTGAAAGGCTCAGGGCCAGAATGTCTTAAGTTACAGTTTGATTTTATTTTTGTTTTTGTTTATTTTACTGACAATCCATCGTGTGCTATTGTTGTTGTCGTTAGTTTTGTTTTCTTTTGTTTTTCGGTTATATTTTTATTTACACATTAAAGACGGAGCAATTATCCTGCCTTGCTGCAAAAGTGAAGAGCATTGGTTTAAGATTTTCGTAATGGTAGCTGAAATTGTCCGTAAATCTCAAACAAAACTAAGTCTTAAAAATTTATGTTTGCGCTAAACCACTGAGGACATTCTGCCCTTCAGTTACGTTCTTCAAAATGAACGATCCGTTTCCTACACGTACGGAGACTGATTTACCGGTACGTCTAAACGTTGTCACATTTAAGTAGATTGAACAATAAATATATTATAAAGGAATTACTAGTATTGACTTCATCAGGTTATAGTCAATTAGTTAAATTGTCTTCATTATTAGTCTTATCACGCGCGTCTTTTCTTAAATGCGGGGCGGCTAACATGTTAGAGAGGGTTTTTATCACAGTATACGTTTATTAGCGAGTGGGTGTGTGACTTTGTATGGAATATGAGCGCAAACTGCAGGGAATTTACCTTTAAGCCCCACTATCAACATGCAACTTTCCTCACTATTCTCCATATATTTCTTATGATACTAGTTGGGAGAATTTGCTTACACATCAAGACACCTCATCTTTAATGATCATTTCCGTAATTTTCATGACCTGTATGTTTGATCAAGTAGTGATATTGTAAGGAGAAACTAGATACTTGTCACTATTGGGGCTTAAAGGGTTAAGAAACGAGCATCGATGGAGCCCTTGGCTTTGTTCTCTTTTTTGTAAATAATTGTTCCCTTTTTTCTTTAGTTATATCAGGTTGTAATAATTGTGTGCACGTTTTCGGATCCACACAAAAAACTACAGTAGTCGTATGTTGATGGCATCTTATCTACTAACCAAGGTTTTGCAGGAGACAGATGGAAGATGAACATTCCCTTTTTCTTTTCAGATATCATCGTCTATTCTTGCAAGGTTTCAAGTTGATAACATTCTTCAGAGACTGTAAAAATTTCTGGGATCAGCTCGTGAAAGGGGAACAGCATACCTTACAGGAGCCTAGAATCAGCAGCAGCAGCAGCAGTGCTATCACAAATGAACAAACACCAGAAGTTCTGACACCAGGCACCCTGGAGGTCAAACCTAAAAGCACTCTTGGTGGCCATGTGGCTTGTATTCTGTCTCTATTGACAACAGACAAGGTACGTGTTGAATCACAGTCTAATTAGCGTTCACAGTCAACTGTATTTACTGGTTACTCCACACTTGAGTTTTTCAGACTGGTCCTCGGTGAATTCAATCAGATTCTTCAATCAGAGACTGCTTGTGTTTGGCAACTTTGCCTGTTGTGGTTTGCGACTTTGTAATGTATTGTAGTTAGGCACGACCCCACAAGCTTCTAGCTTTAAATATTATTGTGCTAAAATAAAGGTATTATGTTATGTTGTGTTGTGTTGCGTTGCGTTGCGTTGCGTTGTGTTGTTATGTTATGTTATGTTATGTTATGTCGACTTCTGGCGAGTCTAACTCCACACAAAAGTAAGCCCCTGTGCCACTTACTTTGGACACTGTACAAAATAGGATTCTGTGCTGCTCTAGCATAAGGTGAACAAATAATGGGACTGTTTTTTCCTGATTTGCTCGTTAAGGAAACGTATCCGGTGAAGTGTTTATATCTATGTGTCGTTTTCCTTTTTACGTTCACATTATGCGGAATTTTTTCATGGCGAAAAACCAAGTGGAATTATGAAAATGTAACTATTGTAGCTTTCTCTGAAAAGTAACACGTAACTATAGTGGAAACAACTATTCCAAGAAATGGAGATGTACTCTAGTTGGACGCCAAGGACGCTGACAAATTTTAAATAGTTTCAACTTACACTACAAATTCGCGAAAATTTAGCCACAAAATATCTCGGCAAATATGGCCAACATTCACTTCTGAGCTCACTCAAGTTTTATTGAAAATGTCATAAACCTATTACTAGCGCAACACCTTTGTATAATGAACTTTGATTTGAATTCAGGTGACCGTGGAAGTAAGAATCCCGGATGAAATCTTAAACATGGATCCATCTGAGTTAACAGAATCAGCAGAAAACATTGATACACAACAGCAAACAAGGCAGGAAACTACGGATGTGAGTGCAACAGTTGTTAAAAGGTTTCGCCCTTCACCTTAACATTATTGGACGGTGGTGGGTTATAAACCGTGTGCGTATTTCAGAGGTTTTGTTAATTAGTGGTGCCCATCTTGTAGATCCCAGCAACAACAATAAAGCAATTTCATCCTTGTTTTGGTGTACAAGACTGCCGTTTTCCTATGTCTCTTCCTAGAAACGTTGTTTAAAAGTGTCTTTGAAATTTTGTGAAGGACGCTAGGCTGAAGTGAACTTTTTTCTAGAGAATAACAGTTTTTGTTGAAGAGTTGAAGAGCATGGATGTTACTGTTTCCCAGCTGTTTCAAGTCGGTGCCAATTAAATGCAATGTAAATTAATGTACATTAATGTCGAAAAATGTTACCAAGATATGTCTCAAACATTTTCTAAACAAGGGCATCTTCTGTTTGTTTGTATTTTTGTGGGCAATAACATATGTTTTTGATAGTTGTTATTTAGCAGACCTTAACTTTTTGTGATAATCCATCCCGACATTCAGCCAACAGCTGTGACTTCATCTGTGAGCAGCAAACAAAAAAGCAGTACTTTATCACCAGTGAAAACAAAAGCTCTCGAGAAGGCTGCGGAAAGAAGTCAGCTGTCTTCATCTACTGGCCAGTCTTCTTCATCATCAGGGAAACTCCCAGCAGAAAGGAGTGAAACTAGGAGTGCGATGTCATCTGCTAAAGCAAAGCCGCAAAAGAAAGGAAAACCTGGTGCTGGTACATCAGTGACTATGGAGAAAAGACTGCATGTACGTGAAGTGTTTACTTTGAATTCACCTGCATCAGTAACGACAAAATTTACAAGTGCTTATAATCTAAGCTCTGTGAAAGAAAAAAATGACTACTTGACAAGTTGTATAGAGGCTGTTGAGGTAGAACAGAGCACCTCACAAACTGTCTGTAAGGTAGCTACTGTGCCAGTAGCTTCGCTGTCGTACAATAACACATCATCGCGCTCATCAAGAACAGCTCTTATGTTAGCCAGGGGTGGAAAGGATCCCTACGTGTCAATTAACCAGCTGACAGCCAGAGCTGTTAACACACACGACTTTATGACTCTCTATCCGTGTGGAAATGTTCTTAGAATAAAAGATGACAATGATGGCAAAGTACCCAACGAGAAGGGTTCTGATGAAAAGTCAGTTGAAAAGACAGAAGTAATGTCAGTGACGAAATCAAGTGATCTGGCAACTGCCACCCCAGAGCAAAGTTTGCAAAAAGCAAATGTCTTAGGTGCAGATTCTATGAAGAGTCAAGGTGCATCTCAAATTGTCAGGACTTCTTCAGTTTGCGGTGATTCCGTGACTGCTCCTGTACTTATTTCCTCGGCCGTGTCGCTGGAAGATTATATAGAACAGAAGAAAAGAGAGCTGGGCTTTAATGAAATGGATGCTGCTCTTGCTAATGACATTTATGACCTAGTTGGTGAAGGCAAGGAGTTTGGTGTTCCTGTGACAAGGTTACAGGTAGGTCACAGTGAAACTGTTTCGCGTGTTTCTGTCATGGTTACGGAGAGGCATAAGAAAATATTGATAACGTGAATGTGAGAGCAATAGGTGCTAAGGTGCGTTATTTGTAACTGCCTTGCGCAGGAACGATTCACTGCCGGCTGCCCAAGAAAATGACATTTTTCGAAACACTAAAAGCGCACACATTGAATTAGTAGTGCACGTACCGCAATCATGGAAAAGTGATCGTTCCTCTCTTCAAGCACTTCCTAGCTGGCGTAGCTGGTGGAATTATATCTGCTCTCGTAGTTTTGGTGGCGAAGCTGCCATTCTCGCGGCTTTGCCGCGAGAAGCGAGCGCCGAAGGCGCGTCTCCTCCCCATTCTCCGCGCGACTTCTTCTCCTCTACCAAGGCAAAACTTTGCGCGCGCGAACGATCCCGCCGGCTACGCAGGCTAGCACTTCCTCAAGAAAATGTGAGGGAAAACCAGTGTGTTACCAGAAGAAGTTACCAAGGCCAAGTTATCATGCATAATAAAACTGTCTCTAAAATACACCCCAGAATAAGTGGGGTGTTTTCCTGTCAAGGTTAAAAACGTTTTGTGAATTTTATTGTAGGAAAGAGTCCACAAGAGCCACGAACAAAAGTTAAACTCTTCAAAATATTCATTTGAACAACACATCAAGTTTTTGTGTGCAGCGAAATTGGTAAGTAAACGGGTCATAAAACACTGGATGGTCAATATATTTATTTTTTAACTCTGGGCTACAGGTGGACTAAGAACACTGACTGACTGACTGACTGACTGACTGACTGACTGACTGACTGACTGACTGACTGACTGACTGACTGACTGACTGACTGACTGACTGACTGACTGACTGACTGACTGATTGACTGACTGACTAACGGACTGACTGACTGACTGACTGACTGACTCACTGACTCACTGACTGACTCACTGACTGACTGACTCACTGACTGACTAACGGACTGACTCACCGGCCAACCGAACGACCGACCAACCGACCGACCGACCGACCGACCGACCGACCGAGTCAATTACATCTTAAAGGCCTTTTGTTCATCATTTTGCTGTATTTCAGCTGTACAAAGTTGGTCTCTATGAGCGTTGTCTAGTCACTGCCAGCTTTGTGAAGCCCTGGAGTATAACATTACTCAAGGTATGGGATTAGCTTTAGTATGGCTGTTTAATGTTTCCAATCTGCCTTCTCAGCATTTTGACCTGGAATAGTGTTTTCTTTTAATTTGACGCAGAGACTCAGTCAAGAGAATAACAATGAAAGGTGTGGGGGAATAGGTAGCAGAAGAAATCTGGCACGAGTGGAGACTGCCAATTGCTTAAACAAAGTCTAAGTTAGAGCCAGTTTAACGCTAAACCGTGGTTAATACTGGGTCTTCGTCAATCATGCCTAAGTGGGTCGGAATTGTGTTATTGGAACTTGATGATCCACAGACTAAAAAGGCCATGTCTACACAGAGTTAAACAAATTGTACTCAGTGTTCTGACATTGCTGAAAATCGACTAAGACCACAGTTTTCTGAACCCCTGTTTAAACACTTCATTTATGTAATCGATCTTGAAAGTTTAGTTTCTTTTGTATAGTGTGTCAACTATGGGCATTGGTTTGTTTTCGTTACTAGGAGAGAGAAAAGGTATCTACAGTGAACAACTAAATAGCTTTGCGTGAATATACTACGAGCTACTCATATATGTAATCTGTCAATGAAAGATTTGTGAATGAAAGATTTTGGAAATGAAATTTGTCTGCAAGTCAGAGACATTGCTAAATCAACGTAACTCTGTTACTGTAAATATCTTACAAACCTTTTCGCATTTAGTCCATTAGCGGTTCCCAGCAAACACTGCTGAAGGCTGCTGAACCTGGCAAAGATGATGAAGAGAAATCATTACCATGTACTAGTGATTCACTGAATACCAAGAAGAACACATCAAACCAGGAAGAAGATGCAGAAAGCAACAATTCACAAGGAATCTATCAAGGAGATAAGAATGATTTGCAAATAACAGAAATCATCACAGAAGACACAACAAGTGAAGCAAGCCAAGATGATTCTTTAACTGCGAAAGTGATAAATGAGTGCAGTGCTACATCGTCACGTGATACAGATTCAACTCACGACGAAAACAACGAAACAACTGACACAAAAGGTTTATCCAGTGATCGGTTAGGTGACCTGCCTTCTAAACAGGTGGATGAATCAAAAGCTCGAAGGAAGAAATCAAAAATAAGGTATGTAGTAAATATATGCAGGTAGCACACTGCCAAGTCTGATTGGGGATTAGAAAAATAAACAGTTCATGGCTAGCGTTGATTTTTTATGTCACACCATCCCGAATTTGAACAGCTGATACGTGACTGACAGACCTTGGCTGGACTAGCTACTTTACCCACTTACTACAAATGTCAACGCCCAAACTTAAACATTTGAAACAACCATATGTCCATTTTAACGCAGATGTAGGTCTTTGAGACTGTCACGTTAGTAGAATTCTGTGACAGTGTTGTTTTATCTAGATTTGTTTTGATGACCGGCCTATCAAGGACTGCAAGGTAACACTGAAATGTCAGTGAGATCCTTGTTTCTCTACCGTAAACCCGGATGTTATTTTATCTTATTTTATTTTATTAGAGGTTATTTTTTACGAAATACTAAGTTCGAAAAAAACTTCCATTTTCCAAACATGCAGAAAAATACAGCTCATGGACTTTTCTCTTAGTTGCTTTTATTTCGCCGTAGACTAAGAAGTTTGTACTACATCATGTTGCTCCCAAGCGTAAAAGGTTTAGGGCATCTGGATGTTTTATGTTGCAGCAACTATGAGAGTTACTCAGTGGTTTGCCGTCCGTGGATCACAATTGATGGTACCACCAGTCAACAGCTACTGCGCATGTTCAGAGAAATGGTACTGATGGTGATTCTGGACAATCCCGGCATTCCAGAGGTGAGTTGCGAACTGACATTGTTATTATTTTATGCTTTTGCTCAATGCTACGGTGTTGTCACTAAATTTCTTTCCCAGTCCAAAATAATCACTAAAAATGATGGGAATAATGTTTGTTTAACCTTTCTAATGAGGTAATCACAACAGTCGCGATTGTTTGACGAAAACAATTCAAGCAAAATCTTCTAACGTAAGACTGTCCACCACTCCAGGAAGTTTTCTGTAGGTCATTGAGCAAGATACGTAAAGCACTGAATTTATGAAACGCCGAATACTTTTTTTGATTGGTTGCAATAAACTTGACTCTTTACTCTTGACGTACTTGTCTATATTTCTTATAGAGCCAGATTGCTAAGCGTGTGTTTGAAGCCCTAAGGCCAGTGGCGTTACACGATATTCTCGAGGTAATTAGTTGTAGTCAATCAGTCAATAAAATAAGAAAAAATCGTACTTCAAACCAGATGTAAACTGGTAAGTGTTCCCTCTAAAGGGTAATGTCGAGGAGGTGAGAATTTGTGTCAGCATGGCTGGCTGAGAAGTTGAACTCAGGTCTGAGACTTCAAGTCTTGCTTGTAACCTCTCGGCCACGCTGCTTCCTGGTAGGAAAACCCACCCTTGGAAAAACAACACACACGCCGAAAACGACAAATGAAGACAGTGTCACGAGTCGTGTTTCAAATCGTTTGGCGTTCCTGCTGTTGGTTTACCATCGAATAAACGCACTCTGTTTATGTTTTGGCATAAAACCTGCAATAACTACGAACCCCTCTCTCTAAAAGTTCCACTCAGTTTAGCAAATTGAGAAAGTACGGTATATTGGGGTAGATGAGATCGAAAAGACTTTAATTAATAATTCTCATTTTTTTTCCAGAGTCTTATCCTGGATGGATGTATCGTTAAACACGTACGAAAATTACCATCTAAGCGGTCTCTTTTCTCATCATCTAAACAAGCAGGTAAGATTAATGTCACCATAGAAACCACTGATACATTTCCTTTTCACTGGTGTTTTACATCTCAAGTAGCTTCTCTTGTAGCATAAGCTGGGAAACTTTCATTGTCTCACAAACAACGCGTCTTGCTAGTAATAACTTAAGGTTACTCCGGACCTTCGCGGATGTCCTTGGGGAAAAAATTCGTATGCGCGCCATTTTAAAGGAAAACACGGAAAACTATATATCGTTGGAAAGCTTAATAAATGTAGATTTCGGGAAAAAATATAAATTGCCGCTTTCTTCAATTCCGCAAAGGAAAATCGCAAACAACCACGAAAATGACCATGTGTCATTCAATTGAATTAATAG
This sequence comes from Siderastrea siderea, assembly GCA_964030785.1. Classification (NCBI taxonomy): domain Eukaryota; kingdom Metazoa; phylum Cnidaria; class Anthozoa; order Scleractinia; family Rhizangiidae; genus Siderastrea; species Siderastrea siderea. The sequence continues at coordinate 18,382,653 of OZ034974.1, read as the reverse complement.
GGTATCGAATTCAAGCGCGTTGGCAAAATAACTGCACAGTGTTAATCACAAAGGATCAATCATCAAAAGTGTGTCAGCATTTTTCGATATTTTCCCTGCTAGCAGAGGCCCCTTTTCCTTTGTATTCGCTGAGCTGACGGACGGGACGAAAAGGGACCTCTGCCATGGGTCGAAATGAACTGTGTTGAGCATGCGCGACGGTTACTTAGCGACCAAAACGTCACGTGATTCTTTTAGCACGTGATCAGCTGACGACTCCCACCTTTCTCAACTAGCGCGCCAAAAACACACCTGCACAGTTTTGTTGTCGTCAATGGCGAGTTCATAGTCCAGTCCGTTAGCGTCGAAATTTACGAAAATCGTGACAAGTCGCGTAAAAGCACCAAATTTGGCATACATGTCCTTGAGGGCATATAAAACAAATTTAGAAGGGGTGCCACGTGATCCGAGTATCCGGGGGGCCACAGCACTCAAATTAATTTTTATTCATGGTCACAGGACTCCCACGCTCATGAAAAGACCACACACTGGCAAACTGAAGAGGATTTGATGGGCTTTTTTAACTGGCCTTGTCAGCGAACGACAGAAAATGAAAACAAACAGCCGTTAAAGTTTACCGAGCCACATATCCTTGTATTTTCCGCTCCCTTTTCGCCTGCCTGTGTTCCCTGTGGTCAAATAGACTTAAAACTGAATCGTTTCACTTCAGATAACTGTGAAGGGAACGAATAATTATTAGTTCGAATTAGTCGACAAACAGTCCCAAATCAGCAGCTCAAATCGCAAAGGAAACCATTGCCTGCTACAGCTATTCAAACATTACTTATTTCGGGTTATTTTCGTCAATCGTTCAGGAACATGTACGCCGACCCATTTAGGAGAAGGATAACTGAAAGAACTGACTTCCGTTCTTAATTGTTTTGAGTTACGTTTCTTTACAGCCTCTCCCGCATTAAGTTCCTTTAGACAATAAAAGCTAGTCGGGTTGACGAGAAATCTAAAAAATGTCAGATGTTTTAAGTGTACTGTTGAGAAAAACATCGCGAGAGACATTTTAAGGTCACTGACATCTCTGCCTTTACTTTAAAAGTCAGTTTAATTCACAGTACAATGACTGAAGAAACAAAATTAGTAACGAACATTTATATATGAAATAATCATATATTTGAACTAATGATAGAATTATATGAAGATCATCGCAGTGAAGGTGTTTCAACTTAAACAGTTGAAAAGAAGAAACCTGAAAGAATTCAGGCTTGAGCGGGGAATCGAACCTTGCATGACCTCTGCGATACCGGTGCAGCGCTCTAAAGCGCTATGATTATTTCTTATATTAATGTTCATTTCTCCATCTACGGGGTAAATACGAACTCTCGATTGACCAGCTCCCAGTTGGCTTGATAGTTCAGTTGGTTAGAGCGCTGCACCGGTATCGCAGAGGTCATGGGTCAGTTCGATTCCCGTTCAAGCCTGAATTTTTTCAGGTTTCTTCTTTTCAACAGCTTAAGTTGAAACACCTTCACTGCGATGATCTTCATATAATTCTAAAATTGGCAACGTTCAGTTCAATCTGCCATGAGTCGTGTGTCACCAGCAAGTACCATAAGAAGCACGCACCCTTGCTAAACTCTCTTTCACGGTAGTCAACCAGCTCCAACGATTAGTCACCACTTTTTCCAGCATCGTACGTTTTTCTTTCTTTTTTGTCTTGCAGTTCTTAATTCAGTACACCGCATCGGGTACTTAACTTATGCCGATAACATTAATCAAATCCCTCCCTCTTAGAAAACAGGGGCACCCAACGGTTCGTTTTCGGAGGAATATCTGTTCGGCAGACCGAAGTCGCCTGAGATATTCGGATTTAATTGCAGTGAAAAATAAAGATTTCTGTGGCGAAACATCACCTCACGGATTTTCTTAAAAAAATGACTGATTAATTCCTTTTATTTTTGGAGGGACAAATATGTCATTTAGAGTGTAAAATAAGGTCAGCTAGCATTTTCGGAATGACATTAGCAGCTCGGAAATTCGACGGATAGGATTCCGTTTCCTAAAATTGTATGCGCCTTAACTGATTTTCAGCTAAAAACGCCGAACAGTTCAACCCGTATTAGCTCACACAAATATGCCCTTAAAAAGCTCGGAAACGATCTTAGAAACCAGAAAATGGTATTTCAAGTATTTTGCTAAAAGTTTCTCTTTGGGTGCCCTTAAGAAAAGACGCCGAGTTCTGCAGAACAGGATTTTATTGTATATTTCAGGCGAGCGTTCGCCTGAAAAACGAGTAAAACATTAATCAGGCTAAATTACTTGCGACTGTTAGATTCCGAATACAACGCATAAAAGGAGAGCGAAAAGGCCTAGATATGGTGACGAGCTCAATCTTTCGCCCTAGAATAGCGAGGGACGTAAATAATTACCGTCTTAGAGTTTCAGTGTAGGTCTTTTAAATAACGCGTAGATCAGGGGATGGTTATTAGCTGTTATTGTAATAGGCCAGAATCTTCTCTGACAACATTACGTGTTCTTCACGATTAACGTAAAAAACGCTATTGCTTCCTTATTTTATTTTTACCATCACTTGTTTTTGTTTTTCCTCTGAATGTAGCTAGCAGCCTTAGCAGCTCACACCTACAACCGCCTGCAGAACAGGCGTTTCTAATTAATGCCTGTCTTGCGCGCAGGCTCCTATTTACACCCGAGAGAATGGCTGATTAACCCATAAAAATCCCCTTCTCCAGTTTGGTGAAAAAATTCTGAAGTTCGCCAGGTCATTCTAGCTAACTGATGCCTTTTGATGTTTTTGTTGTCGAGCTTTGTCGGCCTTTATCTCTTATAACGATCGATCTCGAGATCTACAGTATGCGTGGCTGAGTGATCACAAATTGAATTATTGAATGTGTTGGTTTATTTGTAACACTTTTTAATTAGAAAAGAAATTTCTCTCCCAGATATGTCTTTGTCAAAAGAAAGCTTGAACTAAGACTTAGATAAGCTGCTTAACCCTTTTGGGATAAGCTTTATTTTCCATTAGTCCGGCTTATGGTTGTTGTCCACCAGTCACGGCCAGTAATCTATTTGACCACAGGATCCCCAGGCTCATGAGCAGATCTCTTGGTAGACAAATGTACATACAGTATGTGGATTTGATGTGGCAAGTAACTCTAATGACTGTTTATTATCATTTGTTCCGTTCGCTGATGAAATCAGTTAAAAAGTTCCCTACAATAATTATATTTTGGTATTAGTGATTTGTTAGTGAGCCTGGTTGTCCTGTGACCAAGTTATTGACAATAGATTTGCGTTCCACGGCCCCCCGGATGCTCGGATCTCGTGGCACCCCTTCTCAATTAGTTTTATACGGTCTCAAGAATATGTGTGCCAAATTTGATGCTTTTACGCGATTTGTCACGATTTTTCCCTTAACGGACCGGACTACAGAACCCTAAAAAAAGTAGACAGTTCGTCTAGAGATAGTTGTTGTCTAATCTACGGTATTAATTTCAAGTTATCTGCACAAGGAAGCTTTTTTAACATGACCACAACTCCAGGAATCAAAGAGAATTTAACCCATTGAAGGCTGCGTGTTTTATGATCGCTTCACTAAATTAGCAGTTGGTAATAAACAACCCATGTGCAGTACGAAAGGACAATTTATAGGTTCGAAAAAACAACACACACTTGATCTAGAATAGTTAAAATTTCTTACTTTTAAATAAAATACACCAGTTGTCAATTAAGAATTAGCCAAAAATACAATCTCAAAGTCAAAATTTTGAAAATTTCCGCAAGAGATTTCTCATGCTGTCTCGCGCGTGAAATCAAACAACAACAGAGCATTTGTGTCTGTTTAGGTCAGATTACTACTTTTCGAACTTTTATGAATGAAGGTACACAGAAGAAGAGACAGTAAACTTTTCTAAATAACACATTTATTAAAACACGCCTTTACTTGTTTCTGAAGACCAAACGCGTTCAATTCTTTCTTCGAGGGAAGCTACGCGCAAGCGATTTCGCTCGATGTGCAAGTTATTTTGAAGAACATTTGGTGAGACGAACTGTGCACGTTTTTCAAAACTTTTACGAAAACTGTAAGGAAGATGAAGAATCCCTCAATCAAAACGCGATTTCGATACAAATTTACAATCAAATGTGTTATTTACTCTACCGTCGACTCGTCGACCCGTCGACTGGAGCATTTCACAGAAAGTCCGCAGCTCGAAAAGTTCTTTGGAGGTGGAAGGTTGTCCTTCGCCTTGACAGATGTTTTCTTCGCTCTAAATTCCATTTCTTAACTTGTCGAGTGTTTCTTAGAGCTTCTTCTTTCGATTGTTTATCTTTCCGTCGTCCATGTTAACAAAAACGCGAGAAAGTAAACGTTGTAACTCTTCACGAGTTTAGTTCTCTTTCCAGGACGGCAGGTTACTATGCGGGCTCACTAAATGACAGCGGAATAACTGTAAAAGCTTGTAAAGGAATGCGCGAAATACAGTGGGCTCAAGTCACGGTCAGCATACAATACAGGGAGCATGCGTTTCGGAAACCGCCGTCCACGATCATGGACGGCGGTTAAATCAAAGGGAGTTTCGACCCATGGCAGAGGTCCCTTTTTGTGCCGCCCGTCAGCTCAGCGAATACAAAGGAAAAGGGGCCTCTGCTAGCAGGGAATCGATATTCTGACTGGTTATTTTTTAATTAATTTGTCAAGTTCGAGCAGCAAAGAATGCGCGATGGGCGTTGCATTGAAGATCGCCACGGGCGAATTATTATAGATTTCAAGATTCCCCGACACACTTTTGTTTCACAACATCTAAGGAAGGTTCAGGCCAAATTTCACAGAAATCTGCCGAATTTGGTACCCTATTAATTCATTTTTTTAACTGAATGACGCATGGTCATTTTGGCGGTCATTTTTGCAATTTTCTTTTATGGAATTAAAAAAACTGGCAGTTCATATTTTTTCCCGAAATCTATATAGTTTGCCATGTTTTCCTTTAATATGGCGTGCATATGAATTTTTTTCCAGAGGACACGAGAGGATACCCGCGAAGGTCCGGAGTAACCTTAAGTACTCGGACAGACTGGCTCATCATTTTCATTTAATACTGTTCATCAATGTTGCATTCAACATGATAAACGTGTTTGGCCACGCTGTCATATGATGTTATCAGTTTCAGCTTCTGTTTTCAGATGTGAACAATAATGTTAAATCCCTTTTGCCACCTCGCTCAACATCGTACAACAAAGTTGCATTCAATAATAGTGCGTGATTTTGAATGCGTGTAACCGAGGCTTGAAAACCCCGTTATCAGCGCTCCCTGGGCTTGTACAAAATATTGTGCTAGTGAACAGTTCTTTTGGTTGATGTAGATGTGGTATGCTTAAATTAGGGAGGTTGAGGAGGGGTGTGAATGAAATTTTGTTTTGTTACCATACTGTTAGGCCCATATAACCGGGTGTGCTTATACCGTAATTTTCAGGTATGTCAGTCCAAGAAGCATATGCAAAGTTCTAGAATCTGTTAACTGCTAAACCTGCAGTTGACTTGAATTCGTCTTTTCTAAAAATGTTCCTCTTACCTTGCAGAGCCAACACAGACCATGACTTTCTACACCCCAACAATTGATTGTATATTTAAACTAGCCACAATCGGACCGGCAATACGTGAGTTTCCACACTCCAACAGTTGATCGTACAAGCAAGCGCACTGGCTTTTCCTGACTTGGTTTCCCAGCTGCAGAATGCTCTTCAGAGCCAAAAACGTTTCTCTTTGTTTGACCAGGAAATTCCAAAGGAACTTAAGAATCTCTAGTAACACAACGGATCCTGGTGGTTAATCAGTCAAACAACTGGCTGCAGTGAAAGCTGGCCACAAGAATAGAATGAAATATGGCAATCATTCTTACATGCTGTTCGTTAAAAATATTTATTGACTTCTCAAAATAGAAGCAGTAATTGTCTTTTTAACTTCTTTGTTCAATAAACCTACCCTAATCCATGTTCACATAATTGACTTTTTTATATCTTTGAGGATACCATCATTAGCGCAACTTGATTTGTCAAATTTGGCGTTTTTTTGCAGAGTTAGGAATTGTTTAAATAAAAAAACTAAACAGCTATGTTGATCTGTGATCTGTTTTTCTCAAAGTTCTAACGCTTACGTGCAGTTACAGAGAAGGTCATTCTAGAAAAAGTAAAGTTATCTTAATTTAACGTAGGGTGTGCGTGTTAAAACCTCACCGGGAAGTCTTCAGAACCCCGTTTTGTTGCTTTACAAGTGCATTTAACTTGGAATTTTTTTCTTCAACATGATAAAAAAGTTTCCTTTGATTTATGTCTGAGGGGCGCTGTTGACGGTTTTTCTTACGTTTGTCACATATGGCTTGCTTACAGCTCAAATAGTGTCATGTAAGTGAAACCTACGGCAGTCGCAATTGTTATGCCTGTTTTACAAGGAACGATTCAGTTTGCAAAAAAACCCGCTGATGTTGTTGAGATCACGTGCCAATTTTCAGTCCACTTGGGGGGCAAGGTGTTGCAGTGGTTAGCGCGTTGGACTTCAGATGTGAAGTTCGGTGGTTCGAGGCCCAGTCCCCGCCATCGTGTTGTTTCCTTAGCCAAGAATTATTGTCTCTCTCCACTCAGGTGTATGAAATGGGTACCGGCGACCTACTACTGGGGTTAACCCTGCGATGGACTAGCATCCCATCCAGAGGGGGGGGGGGGGGGTGGTATAGCAATACTCTCAGTTGCTTCATGCTACAGAAACCGGGATAAGCTCCGGCCGTGTGGGCCTCCTTGGCTCGTGTGCGACTTAACTTACCCGACCTAGAAAACTTTTCATCATGCTGCCAAGGAATGGGTGGGAGGGGCATGAAGGTTTCAAGCAACTCGTAAAGTTACGGGCCTTAGTAACAAACGGTGAACACGCAGATTAACGGGAATACCAGTAACCGACGTTTATTTACACTGAAGGTGTCGAACATATTTTTAGAAAATTATATTTGCAGAAAAGATAGTTGTATAAAGGTACACCTGAGCACTTCAGTAGTGTACAATTGCATTTCTTTGTCCATCGAGGTTTTGGAGAAGATGAGAAGATAACGAAACTCGCACACGTTTTTTCGGAAAATGTAGCCACTGATGGCTGATAGTTTTGGTGGTAAAGGGATAAGGAACAAAATTACATTCGTCAACTTTCAAAATGATGTAGATATCAAACACACTATTCTTTCTAGTCTGGAATGTCATGCGTTTTCTTGCTCTAATTTGCTGACTTGTCACACTGTTGAAATTCAAAACGACCTCGGTCAGTTCTGAGTTAACTCTTCTCCTTTGCTTGGGAGGCAATCTTCCTTTTCCTTTTCGTTAGAAGGTACTTCTTGTGATTTTGATCCTAAAAAGAGGAATAATACAAAACACGTTTCCAATTGTATATGCAAGGTTAAACGAAAGCAGTAACAATTTTATTAGCGTTCAGTTCAAAATACCTTTGTCGTCTTCAAAGGTGACATTTTCACGATCTCTTCTTCTCAAAACTCTGTAAGAGAACGAGAGCAGTGTAAGCTTCTGATACCGTCCAAGGATCCAACGCAACCTTGAACAGATCTGTTCTGTTATTCACTCTTCTACCACTGAAAGTGCCATGAACCGTATAAACCCACGTAACAGTGTTAACTTGCCACATTAGCTCTCACTCCGTTAGTATGAGGCACCTACCACTGAACTTGAAAGCCATGACAAGGAAATAAGACCCATATAGACCCACATTTCATTCGCCCATCATTTCAGTACTTACTCCGTTAGTATGAGAGCAGCTATCATTAATGCAGCCATGACCAGGAAACAAAACCCATTCAGTCCCACATGGAGAAACAGCGGATAAATGGAGTTAAATATGGCCGCTCCAAATAACGTGCAGAGTGTCTCCAAAGTAGCCACAGCTGCAAACAAAGCTCCTAACAACAGAACAAAATCATCCGGTGAGTTTCTAGGCACCATCACAGCTTAACTTACACTGCGTCGTCCTCATCGTTGTCATCATCAGCAGTATAATCCACTCGTCCTTTGGGCTCCCAGAAATTCTTAGTTGGTCATTGCAAAAGTTCTTAACTACATACTGAGAGGATAAATCGCATTTTAGGTATAATTGATGCGCCCACATTGAGATCAGATCAGATTGCAAGAGATTTTAAAAAAGCGATTATTGATTTTATACGCGTTCACTATTTACTTCACTATTTAAACAATAGAGTTCTTCTGTCGAAGGCACTATCGTGTGATAGGTTGCCCGAGGAAATTTGATGCTCACAACAAATATTAGCCCGAGAACGTAGTTCGAGGGCTTATATGAAGTTTGAACATCAAATTTCCGAGTGAACCTATCACACATAGGGCCTGAGACAGGAGGACCCTTATTGTTTTTATTGTACAACGCTAAGTTTTGAGCGAAAATTGCCAAAAATGGGCACTATGCGATGATAGGCGCCTGCTGAGGAGAGACACTATCGCGTCACGTGATCGATTTCGACCAATGGAAGCACGCCAAAATTTAGTATTGTTCAATAATGAGTATTGGTACGCCTTTCACTTTTCCAGAGCATGCTCTCCTCACCTGTGCGGACCAGTAAAGAAGAAATTAGTTTGTAACGTGACAGTCTTAGGGGCTATTTACGCGGAGGGAGGAAGATCCTAGCGCTAGGAAGATCCTAGAAGGCGGATCATCCTAGCACAGTATTTTTTCTGTATTTAGTTTACATGCAAAATATTGTTCTTGGCCGTAGCGCTAGGATCTTCTTAGCTGAGAGATAGGAGGATACTAGCACCATGTAAACTACCATCGCTCGGAAGATCCTAGTTCTAGGGACAGAAAAACAAATATGGCGGCGGCCGAGCATTCAGCTGCTAAAGGTCGACAGTTTTATTCGATTTCCAGCAACCACCCGGACCGAAATTTCTGCACGTAAACCAAAAGAAAATTTGATTCGCCTTCTAAGATCTTCCTAGTGCTAGAATTTTCCTCTCTCCATGTAAACAGCCCCTTAGGCAAGCGTACCAGGTCTTAAAGTCATGCCCGTGCTCAATCACGAACTCATAGTCCTTGTTATTAAAAGAGACAACAGAGATATATGAGTAGTAAAAAACTAGGCTGCGTGCACACGTTTCCTATTTCCTTCATGCGGCGGAACAAGGAAACGGGATACGTCTGCACCCAGGCTTGATGAAAACTAGAAAAACCGGTTATTCACCCTGCTCATCCGGATCCACCATCTTGGACATCATTGCTCTGATGATTGGTGTAGGGATGCCCGCAAGACATGCTACTAAAGGAACTAATAACAACACAAACATTAACAATCTCACTACCTCTGATCACTTACGAAAATTAATGATAAATAAAACTAGTAATCCGTAAGTAATCAACGCTACAAAATTTAGAAAGTGTGCCCAATTTGAAATTTCTCTGCGTGTATAATTCAGGAATTGTTGCATACAGCAATTTTGACGTAGAATGATGGTTTGGAGTAGTATGAGGGATGGCTAGACGCTACAACCTTATCATGCGCAATTTAAACAAGTTTATTTTGAGATATAACGGGATCTGCTATTTGCGTCGCCATTTTGAATACCGAGAACTCCTTGCGCAGGCCCGGGCCGAACGTTAGTCGAATCAAAACCTCCAGTACTTGTAATAGGATTAATTAAACTTACCCAAGAATAAATGTGTTTTAGTCTTTACAAACGCCATCATAAGTAAAGAGCAAGTCACTGATATCATTCCTGCTTGCATGAGAGCGAGTTCGGATAAAACTATACTCAAAAACTTGAGACCCAATACAGCTCCAACAGCTTGAACGAAAAAGCTTGTTGCCAGGTAGTAGCCAATGAGAATTGAGTTACAGCACAATGGTCGGTCTATGGCGTACAACACAATAACACTCCCAAACCCAATCGAGGACACGATCATAAGGCCAGAGGTCAGCATTAATATGCACATGCGCCATCGCTTACCAGATCGTGGGTTTGTAAAAATGTAGATAATAACCCGGATGTGCTGTAGACTGAAAACTTTGACGTTTGAATTTTCCATTAAGTGCTTTGCTCTTGACTCTGGAAGCTTAAAAACAACGTAGAACAACGCAAAGGTGTGGAGAGAAAATATTATCATGTAAGGTGCTTTGTAACCAGTTTTATTTATCAACCAACCGCTGCTCAAGTGACTCAACATTCCACTGATAAAAGCAGTAGCTTCCAAGATTCCCAAGCGAAAAGCACGCTGGGATTCCTCTGTGATGTCCGCCATGTACGAGAACATAGACAAGACCATGGTAGGAAAGAAACCACAAATCCCATTAATAAATCCCGCTAAGAGTAGCGTTTGAACAGGAAGATTGAAGTAAATAACCCACAGTAAAATGGCTGATTCTATGGCACTACCAAATATAGAAAGACCCATGACTCTTCGCCGTCCTGCGCGGTCGGACCAGGCCCCTAAAAATAGCGCGACAAACAGCGACGGGGCGCTGGCAGAGAAGACCATGCCTAGTTGCATAAATGACGCCTCCGATTGAACCTCTTTCTGTATTTTTAGAGTCTCCATGTTTCTCGCGACAGGTGTGTAATCACAGTTACTCAAACTTGCAGTTGTGTTGTACATAACTCCTTTCTCGTCTGCTATCCTCTTATGTATGTACTGTTGAATCACTGGTACATGGAGGATTATCCCAAATGCGTAACAAAATATCACTGGTTCAACAGTGATTTTGCTTATGCAGGATTCTGGCTCGTCTTCTTGTAACGTATTGCCTCTCATTTCTTCGCAGATTTCTTTATGAAGTTTCCAGAGGCAGAAATCTTGCTTCAAACCAGCACACGCAATGTGTGTGAATCCTGCCGAAGTCTAAATAAACGAAACAATTATTAATTTACTTACGCATCACTGCAAAGAACAAGGACAAAGCTATCAACATAATGACTTTTGTTTTGTTTATTGAGAAAACTGGAGCACTTAGACGTTTTCCGGCAGACCACATCCGGGGCCTGAAAACTAAATCAGGGTGCTACTTGGGACCAGGCAAAGGAACAGCACGACAGCAGAGACCAGGACTGGGAGTGTTACGAGTGATCAAAATCAAATTACTCATGAAAATGTCAGTACTGAACGACAAACAAACAGGTCATGAGAATTTACCGACTGACCTTGAAGGAAGAAATTTTCGTTACATTTGATCCAAGTTCCCTCCAACTATGATATAACGAAAGAGAAATTAAACTAGGGGTCGGTAAGAAGAATTTGTATCTTTTATATTTATTGTTTATGATAAGGTTGTTGTCCGATAGAAATGTTTTTACATGGAATCGAGACCGGTAAAGAATAATTACTGTTGTGTTTTCTCGTTTATTCTGGGCTTCCTTTCAATCGGCGAGCAAACTCTACACTATATTTAAAGTATCTATCTAATGACACTGCTACATCAGTTTAGAATCGTATCATTCATACACGTATTTAGTTTGCTAACTGTTTCTAATCACATCCGGCCGCGAAGCCTTCTGTTGCGCCATTATTATAGCAGGCAGTTACTCAAAACAACGAAAAACATAGAGTCACTGTGTAATCAACAAAACCTCTTTGTTTCTGATAATATAGACACACCTGTTAAATTCTAGGGTTACGATGTCAGCGTAAAACAGTAGCCTAAAAAAATGGTTAGCCGATTAAGTCTAACAAATGAATATAGTTGACACGCACACAAACGTAAATATTCAAATCATTGCCATTGCTTACTATGGACGATTTACCTTTCTCTTCAGTTCACTTAATTAACCCCTCGCCAATTTTTGACCTCGCACATTAAAATGATATTAGTTTGTTCAATCTTCTGGTAAATAAAACCGCAAATATCAGTTTACCTAACTTGAAAAAGTTCCCGATTTGAAGATCAGGAAAAATTGTCCTTGTTTACAGCCATTTTCCAAGAAACGCCAACGGTGCCATTAAGAGGAAGTTTTGACAACTTAGCTCGGAATTTACTAGTAATATTTACAAGCTTTTAATGATTGGCTTTGTTTGTTTGGACTGCCCACCCGTAAAAATACTTGCTCTTGCGCGATTAAACAAGACGTTTACATGCAGGTACCAGCCTGTACTTCTATATCAACAACATGCTGTGCAATAATTGGTTAGGAGGCTTCATAACGGCGACGAAGGTTTTTTTTTTTTTCTTACAGTACGCTAGTCCGGCCTAAGCAAAATAGGACGTGTAGGACATTTTCTGTTCTTCGCTTTCTTTTCTGTTTTTGTGACGTTTTCCAAGGAGCACAGTTTTGTCACATAATCAAGATCATCTCAAAACTAGCGAAGTTAGACTACTGCAAAGCGTTGGAATTGGGTCCCTGACGAAAGACTTTATTCAGGAAAGCGTGTGCTTCGTAGCGTAATATAAATGCAAGCAGCTTGGTTGGAAAGTCCAGAGGGCTTCTTGTTGGTTGTTTACCATTTTCCGGTTGGAAAGTAAATGGTACACGAAATTTCGGGTCGTTCCAGTGGAAAACTTCCGGGAGCAACGTAACGTCTGAAAAGGTAGTCCTGTTTTTCCGGACAAAATGTTCCAAACGGAAATTCGTGTTCCATTTGTTCAAACCTAATCTTTGATAGCAGTTGCAGGCTCTCGCAGCCATTTTCTGTCCCAAAATTAGAGAGCTATAGGCAACCACGACGGCGACGGGAAGGAAAATGTCACTTTTAAAATGATTTCACAATCTTTTAAACTTCTTGGCGATTATTCCGACTCGTTTTTGTAGTCGAATTATCCAGGAGCTGAATTTGTAAGGACAGCGTTTCAATAGAAAATTCATTAGAAAATAGCTAAGTGTCCCCAGTTAGCGCCTTGTCTTTACAGGGTGCTAGATCACCTTGACCCGTAAATAAAGTTATTGTTATTATGTTATTAATTATTATTATCAAAACGAAATTCACCGTCGTGTGTTCGCGTTCTACACCAGACTTTGAATTTTGGCATTTCACGTTGTTGTTGTGCACAGAACGGCAAAGAAATGTACCAAGAATATCGCACGTGCAGAGTCGTTGTTTTGATGTTTAAAGCTTTTGTTTTGTGACCTTTCCTGCAAAGTTTTTCGTAAATGGGAGGGATTTCTGCAAATAGTAAGCGCCAGTCCCGAAGGAAATTTCCGAATACGGAAATTTGCTTACCATTTGCCCAAACTGTAAACCGACCGGTTTGCCCATGTAAATGGTAAATAACCGTTGTCTCGTCACCAAGGAACTTGGTGACGAGTTGCATCATCTGTCCGATGAGCTACGGTCAGCGGCTATAGTAGTCCAAGATGGCGGACGCACAGAGCGGAGACGTGACCGAAGGTAGAAATTGTAGTTTCTTGATAAATGAACAAGTGGAATAATGTTATACGAAAGTCGCAACTCCTGCTTAACCTATTGTTATTTCAAATTAAGGTCAAAAGGACGAAAAACAACCAGTTAGGCAGCCAAGTCTCGCCGAAGGAGGAAGTAGTGTAAGTCAGTAAGATAACATAAGTTTAATAGACTATCTGGACATATAAATCTTAAGCCTGTTAAACAACGACTAAATTATCGAACTTAATAAACACACATCTTCTCCTTTAAGGTCGACTAGAGCAACTATAGAGTGCAGAGCCAGGGTAACATTGGGCGAATTAGCAATCAGTTGACAACACATCAAATAGTGAAATTAAATACTTGACTGTGTATTTTTTTAAAAACTTAAGCTTAATTGATTGTTGCCAGTGTTCAGTTTTAGCAATTAATTTTATTGTAATTGTCATTAATTGGCTTTCTGTCACTTGAGATGCATTTGCTCACGCTTTATGTCTCCATAAAATTAATTCTAACAAAAATGGTCCTAAAGAGACAAGAAGGCCCTTGGATAATTTTAAGGGACCATTTCCTTAAAGTTGGGTGGGTCTTTCTATCAAAATTGGTGAAAAGTTATATTCAGAAGGATTTTGTCCCTGTTGGTTGGGTTTCAAATTTTACAAAACAAGGCAGTGTGTTATTGCATTATTTCATTCTACACCCAATTTTTTGCTTAAATCTCACCGTTGAAATAATGAAAAAAAAAATCACAAATCACTCAGTCTACTAAAAAAAGAATTAAGAAACAAGCAATTCTCTTCAGATTTAACTTTTTTGTTTAAATGAGAGGTGTTTTTCCACCTTTTAGAATCAAGTCCAGCACAGGTAATACATTACCGGTAACATATATTTGTCTGTTGTCTTATATGTATATTTTAGGCTCAAGCACCCAGCCAATCAAAAGGTGAAAAAAGCCATCCACAGAGTAAAGGACCCAAGCAACAGAAAAGTGGCAAAAAACAAGAGAAGCAAAAACAACAATCAACAATCCAACAACAAAAAGCTGATCCACAGCTTGGTGGGAAAAAAATTGAAAAACCTGCTGCAGTATCAAGCAAGGACGAGAAACAGTCTGTTGCCGGGGCTGATGGTGGCAGTGAACAGCCACAAAAAACCAAGGCAGAGCTTAAAGCTGAACGCAGAGCTAAGCAGGTTTCCTGTTTATTCCTTGTCTTCTTAGTATTACAAATACATTTAAAGAATCCAACAACAAAGAAGGCCTGTGAACCTGTAACAGTCCTTAAACTTAAGTGGTATTCATATCGGTATTCAGACGTGATAACTAAGATCATTACCTCACCCTAAATACCAGTGCCTCAGACAGCCTCAGAAAAAAGAAGATCACATGCTTTTTATTGGTGTGGTATTATGTTGTGGCATTAAGAAAAAAGTTTTGAGACAAAACCAACTCAAACAATCAGCCAGCTTAATTGTAAATTTATGTCATGTTATTACCTCTATTCTTGTTCAAAAACTCACCTGAAAACCGACCTAACCTAAACCTAAACTAACCCAAAATGTTCAACATTGAAACTGCTTAATATATACTAGCAAAAATAGCTTACATTGGAAATTTTTTTTATCATGTAATTTAAAGTAATATTAACGTTACTGTAAATTTGACTGGAAATATACATACACATCAGTTTCAGAATATCTGAAGGTAAGTATAGTAACACTGGGTGGAGGTGTCTACCCAGTCCATTCTACATTGATTTTAATGCTTACTGTTTGTTTGCTTTTTATTCAAACAAGCTCTAGCCTGAGAAAACAGCTGACATCTCGCGAGGTTGCCACTTGAGCCCTCGCAAAACGACGTCTGAGTAAGGAGTGCAGAAATTCCATTCTGATGATGCGTCACTACCCAGATCTAGGTAGTGCTTCTGATTGGTTGAAACGAAATTCCCTCGCATTTCAACCAATCAGAAGCACTTCCTAGATCTGGGTAGTGAGGCGTCATCAGTATGGAATTTCTGCGCTTGTTACTCATAGACCTGGGTAGTGAGGCGTCATCAGTATGGAATTTCTGCGCTTGTTACTCAGACGTCGTTTTGCGAGGGTTCAAGTCACGACCTCAAAAACATCAGCTGTTTTCTCAGGCTAAACAAGCTCAAATTTGGTAATGAAAACCTTTTAAGGGTTCTGTTTTAACTTGGTGCTTAACTTGACTATAAATAAATATTATTTGTAACATGGCATTTGAACATCACCACCCAGTTGCTGTCCTTCCTATACAATGCAGTTTCCAGAGTGGAGATTTCTTACCACAGGATGAAAGTATTACAGTCAACCCTTCATTTTCCAGTCCTGAGCACTTTGTAAGATAGACAAAGAAAATCAAAAAAATACCATTTCAGTTGTGTTGACCAGTACAGTGGATATAAATGTTCATTCATTGTCACAGTTTTCACAAAATTTTGAGCTTAGTGCTGAGTGCAAAGTAATGTTTGAACCCTAGCATGAGTGCTAACAAAGAATACCGGTAAATTTATCCTTAACTAGGAAGCACAAAGAGCAGCAAAAGCCCAGAAGCAGGGTGATGCAGGAAATAAACACAAAACAAGCACTGAAGGTTTGTTCAGGATGAATGAATTTGCAAATTTAAGAAGTGTCAGAACAAGTTCTCTTCTGAATAGGTGAATTTTAACCAAAATGATAGTTTACAAGGCTTTTTGTTGTTTCATGGATTTGTGTACTAGACAACGAATGCCAAAGAATGGGCAGGCAGCAAGCCTATTTGAAGCACGTTTTCATGTCACAGTAATTATGATTTGAATGAACATAAAACCCCTTCTTGCAATCTGGGTGAATTGAAGCTTTCAAACTCTAACAACTCAGTCTCATGGATGGCAGCCATTTTCTAGACTGTCTCGGGGGTGATTGTTTAATGTTTTGTTCAACTGTTCATGTACCTGTAGGTCATCGTGTTATGGTTGCACATGATCTCCAAGCAGATGACGAGAAAGTTCAAAAGAAGGTTGCCAAAAAATTAGCAAGACAACAGGTCTGGATACTTATTTTAACATTGAGTAGTATATTAAATGGAATGATCTCCCTTAATTAATGTTTTGTGTACTCTCATTATTAGTTCACAAAGCTTAATTTAGTTTCATGGATTTGCATTTATTTACACATGCCAAAGATTGGGTGGGTACCAAACCCACGTGAAGCTGGTTTTTGTGTCACACAGTAGTTACCATAAAAATTCGTGCATAAGCCACACTCAATGATAAGCTGTACTCCCAACTTTCAAGCTACAACGTTTGTCAGAAGTTGTTGGGAAGTTCAACCATGAACAGAATTATAGTAAGATTCATTGTGTCTAAATGTGCCACCATAAATTACGGTAGTCTCTGTCTCTATTTGTCAATCACCCCACCCCCACCCCCCCCCCCATTTCAATGTAGAATGTTTGCCAGACAATACTGCAGAAGAAGGGTCTGTTGAAATCCAACATTGCAAAGGGGGGAGGGAAACTAAAGCATGGTAAAATGTGACGACCTTCCCAACAATATTGGGTAAGGTTGTAAATGTTGAGAAAAAATAAAATTTAAAAATGTACTGAAGTTTGCTGATTCTTCATCTGCTGTGCATTTGGTGCAAGCTTTAACTCATTGACTCCTGCTTGTTTTTGCATGTTTTGCATGCGGTAAATTAGAATTTGTCAAGAGTAGAAAAAATATTATAAAAATTATATATAAAATGTGCAGTACATAACTAAACATTTTTGCTTCGCAAATTAACTTCTTTTTACACTGGAATAGTTTAAATACATTCTGATGTAAAAAAACTATGGTTATGTATCAAGTATTAAACAGAACACAACCTTAAAAATCAAAATTGCTAAAATTTTCTGCATGTTGGTGAAAGCTGCCCGCATATCAAATTTCAACCCAGTTATGCAAGTTAGTCCATGTTTCCTAAACCCAACTATCAATTTAAAAAGACAATAATTGACAGACAGCTTTCCCAGCCAAGAATTTTATTCAGATAAACAACACATTTGCTTTTAGAAGCAAAAAACTTTCGATTTTTTTGCATGCTTGCACACACACATGTATTTTTTGCAGACACTTGAGCTCTGTTCATGGCTATCGCTTGATCGGAAGTGGAGTGGCTTTGTGAACAAAATTACAAATTAAATTATAAGAACCTGGATCGAACAATCGTTAAAGCATTGATCAACAACAAAAAGGTTTTCAGTAATGTTTATTTTACTTATTCATTAAATTATTTGACATACTATTTCTGACCCCAAACTAGGCAATTCACACCAACCAAAAAAGATTGTCTTGCAGATAAGCCGCACCCACAATTTTGAGCCCAAAATTTATGCAAAAAGGTGCAGCGTTTACATGAGTTTTAACCGTGTAATTGTCTATCACTATCATTTTATAATATAATAAGTCGATGACGTATGATCGTCTGGGTGAGTGTAGTCCTGAGAAGGACTGTTGGTGATGACATTGACTGATGTTTCGACAACCTGAGTGGAAGTTATCATCAGAGTCAAGTCGTTTCACTCACTTTGTCGAAACGTCAGTCAGTGTCATCACAAACAGTCCTTCTCAGGACTACACTCACCCGGATGATCATACTTAAATACCGACTTATGATACGACTCCTTTGTTCAAACCATTTACAGTGTGTTGTGGAGTAATAAACTAGCTACTATACATTTACTAGCTGGCAAAATTTGGAGGAACATAGTGAGTTCCCCTTCAATTGTGACACATTTTGATTATTTATTGTCATGAATTATTCATAAGAGACCTTGAACAAAGAAATTTGATCCACACATGAAATTTTTGACCCTCTAATTAAAACACTAACTAAAAGTTGCATGCAAAGTTAACGCAATTTATTACGTTTTCATTCTGGTCAAAGGACATTCATTGACAATTGGATGATGAAATTATTTCTTTCAGTAGGTTTTTCAATAAGTTTTATTCATATTATTATGTAATTAGGAATACTCACTGGTCATCAAAGACCCTGTTAATTTTTTGTTGCAAACTTTAAACAACAAATCTGAAAAAAGAAATAAATATACCATTCAACTTCAGGTTTGTCTCCCAAGCAGGGAGAGTAGTCATACTACCCTTGGCTAAAAGTTACAGAAATTGTTCAATCGATATTTTGTACTGCAATTTGTTGTCAACTTGTGGCCCAAGAACTCCTGGCCATTGTGCCTGATTACAAGTTAGCAGTATAACATGTCCTATGTTGCAATTTCTGTGAGCCATATTTCATTGAGATGCACATACTATAAAATAACACACATGTATTTAATGCATCAATGGAATAGCACCTTCTTATCTGCTGATGAATTTAGGCATGCTCACCAAATCCACTCTCAGTTCACCAGACAACGTGTATGATCAGTTGCGGCTGCCTTTGGCTAAAACCAAATACCAGGGCAGTTTTAGGATCAATGGTGCACGTACTTATAATTCCTTGCCCTCTAATATTAGATCTGCAACGGACTTTAATACATTCAAGTCCCTGGTGAAACCGCACTTCAAACGCCAGTGTGTCCAGACTCTTTAATAGTCCCGTGTCTCTATATGTTTTATTAGTGTGCTACTTTCTGTATTGATTTTCCTTGTATCTGTTTATTTGTTTTTTACAGGACTTTGTTTAAACTTAGCTCTATTTTAATGCTAAACCAGATGTTCCTGTATAAATAAATAAATAAATAAATGAATAAATAAATAAATAGATAAATGGCATGAAAGGGAACATCACTGTGACATAAGCATGATGGAGGACTTCCATTGCATGGCTTTAGAATCTGAATCTGAATCAATTTGTCGGGTCACATTCAAAATGACATTTTCCTTGTGAATGTGATGCAACAAACTGAGAAGTGGAAAGTGGGAATACTATTGATTTGTTTTGCGAATTTTCTTTCATCATCCAGGTTCCTCAACGCACCACACCACAAAAGAAAGTTGGTTTGTTTTCTCATCTTCATCAATATGAAAAGGACTTGTCTTTAACACAAGAAATTAGGTACAGTTTTATACAATGTCTTATTTTTGCATGCTTCCCCAAGTTTGTCTTAACTATATACTTGCTTTCTGCATCCTTTTTTATTCACATGATTGTTGCCTAGCAGTGGAAATCAGGTACTGAATCCCCACATGTTTACAAAGAATTCTATCCTATGACTCTGCAACTCTACAGCACTCTTTATTCATCACACTGATCTGCGAAAAAAACATTCTCTTGACTGAAAAATACTTGATTGTTGAATTATATTCTAGAACCTGTCAGTACCTGTCACTTTTATTGTTTTACTTGCATTTTCTTTGGCTTCCTGGAATATATAACTTCAGTGCATAAGAATTCCATAACAATTGAAGAAATTGTGGGAGAATAATTATTAGCAGTTTGGAGACATTTTTGCAACAAACCCTGTTGGGAGTAGTCTCCTGAGTGTGGAAACATACTTTGGGAGTATCAATTATTCCTTCCTCAAAGAAGTTTAAGCCCCCCTACTTCAAGATTTTGAGGGACCTAAAGGACAGGTACGAAATGTGCAACTTCAACATGTATACCTTCTCTGATAATGTCATTTTGAGGAAACTAAAAACTTAGTAAAAGTTCTCAGGGTAAACATTCTTTCAAAATCTCACCAAGAGCCAGCAACAAATGCCTTTTTGGCTGAAGGTGTCCTCATTTTGTTTTGCTAACTAAAGTAGTTTTATTTGAAATGTAGTTTGGGGAGTGTAGGGAACATTCATCCAGCTATCATCACCCTTGGAGTACAGTATGCAAAGGGAATCATTTGTGGATCAAATGCCAGATGTGTGGCTCTTTTGTTAGCCTTTAAAAAGGTCAGGTTTCCATTTAAAACATGTGTGTGCAGTTGTTAAATTAATCTGTTCAGCGTGTTCCAAATACATGTAAAAGGAAGGTCTCAGGTCTTAAATCTGATAAGGCCTCTTTACATGTGTATGAAGCTCTTGCCATTTCTCAGTGACTTCCTGACTTTTAAAATGCATTTGGAACACTGTTAAATGTAACAACTGAGGACTTCAAAGAAAGCAGTCATTTGCCATTATATTTTAATGAAGCTAGCATTAAAAGTCCTCACAATCATAGCTTTCTTAAAGGGTATAACAGGCTTGTCCCTAACAGCCGGCTGCCAGCAGAATTAACTGGCTACTTGGATCGTTTGTGGGGGCTACTTTTGGGGTACATATTTTTTTAAAAGACAAATTATTAGTTCATTAAGTTGAAGTCTGGGAATTACATGTAGAAAGCCACTGAAGGCATGAGTTTATACAAATAAAATTGAAAAGTTATGATTACTCTTGGAACAGACATTATTGAACACTTGTGCTCAGAATCAAGGAAATTCCGTTTCTGGGGACTTAAAACGTAAAAATTTCCTGGGTGGGCATGCCCCCAGTCCCCCCTGGAAGGGATCGCCTTCAGTGCTCGATAATCACTTTCTGGCTATTTAGAAATTTTTGGCAGCTACCTGAAAAGTTGTGGACAACCCTAGTATAAGAGCAAGAAATGTACTCATTGGGAGATAAGCAGGCCCAAAATAAAGCTGTGGGAATCAGAAGGACGTTTTTTATGTGACTTAACTGTTGCTTTGTGTATTATTTTGGTATGGATGTGGGTTAAAGAGATGCTGCAGACCACTATGCAGATTACACCAAGAGATTTCTCATCCAATACCTCAAAAACCACAGTATTGGCCGGCATTTCTCTTCTTAAAAAATCTTGGCTTGTTGAAATAGATTTGATTGTTCACTTAACCAGTGGAAAATGGTTCCAACAAATGTCAATCACCATCTCTGAACTTCTAACGGCCTGTGTACATCATTTGTGTTTTGTTGCCCACCATTCATGTTTTCATATCAAGCTACATTGAATTACACTATCTGATACAGCTGGATTTGAAACCTTTTTATATTTTTACTCATAGTTAAAATAGGAATTAAAAAAGAGTACTCTGTGAACTTTATATTTTAATGCTATAGGAACTGTGAGTTATTGCATAATGATTCGTATCTTTTATTACTGCATAAAATATTCACATTGTGTGAAATATTCACATTTTTTGCACAGTTGATTGCAGATTATGTTACTCCACCTCAAAAGGAACTGTGCAGAGATCTGGATGCTAAGATTAAACCCAATATCAGGTCCTAACACTTAGATGTACCAAATGTATATGTATTTGCTTGATTTACTAATCCAGCCTGGTGAAATGTCCACCAACATTTTTCTTTGGCATTTTCTTCTGGGAATTTTAAGTTACAGTTCAAGATTAGCCAGGTACCTTTAATTGAACAGTCCAGATAATTCCTGTCATCTTCCTCTACAAGCTACAAAACCTATTCCAAATGAAAAGTATAAATTCTATGCAATAATAATGATAATAATAATAATAATAATAATAATATTAATAATGATAATAATAATAATAATAACAATAATAACAATAATTTTGAACTTATATAGCGCATTTTCTTTGTGAATATAATCAAATGCGCTTTACAAGCAGGTGGAATTGGAATTTGGAAATGTTGGTTTTTATGCATGGACGAATACCGGAGAACCTGGAGAAAAACCCTAAGAGCAAGGACAAGAACCAAACTTCAAACTAAGATTGATCCAGTTTTAAACAACAAAACAACTAGGTCATCACTATTATAAAGTTGAATGAAGAGAAGAGACTAGTCTTTGTTTCCAATAAAATGCCATATTTAAATGTTAAAGCAAAGACAAACAATAGCTAACAATAAAATAATATTAATAATGTTAAAACCAACGTTTCGAATTATTCATGATGCCATTGTCAAGGTAACCACAACATGAAATATTCTGCAAGTTTGAGAAACAGCATCCTGTCCTCTAAAATGGCATCATGATGACTCCGAAACGTCAGTTTTGATGGTCAGTTTTTGCTTGTGTTTGCCTTGCTAAACCGTTATTTAAATATTGCTACCCAAAATTTTCCCTAATTAAGACTTGACTAAACACACGAGGATAATTAATTTATTGATGTGTTTGATGATGAATTGCAGTTTCTTGACACAGTGCCGACCTCTGTCTGTTAGTATGGGTAACGCCATTAAATACCTCAAGTTACAGATTACTCATTCACCACCTGATATGCCTGAAGAGCAGGTACAGTTCATGACTCTATGATATGAAGTATGTAGTGGGAGATTTGTGTTAAGAAATGAATAGGGACTTGGGTACAAATCAAAAGTGCAAGTTTAAGAAAGTTTGGAAGAAAATTCACCAATGTACAAGTTTTCAAAAATAGAGAAATCCCATGCAAACGTCTCCATTTTTAGAAGTGTGTCCTTCTTAACCATACAAACTCTGTAAGTTGTCTGTTTTTAGAAGCCATTTTATGCAGTGCCTATTCAACCGATTGGTTCCATGCTTGGCAGGATTATCATTGTTTGAGAAAAAACAATAAGTTAATTTGTCGAATTTAAGCTGTCGGGTCAAGAAATAAATGCAGAACTATGTTTCTTACATGAAAACCACCTGTGTGCCAAAGTTGAGATAAATTGGAGAATTAAAGTAATTTAGATTTCAATGTCGAGCCCTTCACTGTTCCTTTCCCCAAAGATAAATAAGCCCCCCCCCAACCCCCCCCCCCCCTTCCCCTGCGTCAAAATTTTGAGGGTTGTGAAGGGCATGTGTGAAATGCACAACTTCTACATCCCTTCTCTGTTGATTCCATTTCTGGTAATTGAGAAAACTGAAAACTTTTAAAATAACGTTTTAACTTTCAAAATCTCGCCAAGAACTATACAAACCGTGTAAGTTGTCTGTTCTTTAGAATCCATTTATTCAGTTTTTATTCGATCGATTATTTCCCAATTTGGCAGGATTATCATATTTGAGGGACTTTCTAAATCCTGATGTGTCTCCAGGCAATTGCGGGTTAATTGTCTTAGATGGAGCCAGTAAGCATACAGTTTCCAGGGCCAAACCAAAAGCCTATCGCATGACAAGCTTCTGTGGAAAAGAGCTTCAAATACGTTCAGGGCTTTTTTTAACAACAGTTTGTAAGGTTGATTTAATTTAACTTTCATAACCAAGTTATATTAAATAAGGGCTGTGCTTCTTCAAGAACGGCCGAGGGATTTTCATGCGATTTAATTTTGTGTTGCATTTAGGCAAAGAGGGATCTCATCAAGAGCATCGATAAGTTCATCCAGGAAAAAATAGTACTTGCAGGTGTTGCGATCTCACAGACATATGCGAAAACCAAGATTAATGACGGTGATGTAATACTTACATATGCTTGGTGAGTTCATTTGACTTTTCACTGTTATGTAGATGTTTGTATTGTGTTCTATTGTGTGTGGAAAGTATTTTAAACAATTTGGAGTTATCAAGTTGAAGTTGAAAGTCGATAAGGTAAATTGGCCACCGTAAAAGTTAAAATTCAAACGTACGAAGGGCTAACGCTCGAAACGTCCCCTTTAAGTTTATTATTATTATTATTTTTTTCCTTCCCCACCGACGCAGCAGCAGTTTCTTTAGTAACTAACCCTGTTATTTTAGGAGCCGTTTAGTGCTGATGTGGAAGGAGCGATTTTTTGTCCTTGTTAAAGACATAGCGCAAAGTTCAGAAAGTAACGACCGTCGTTTTTTTCGGATTTAGCTCCCATTTTATATCGCTACGTTCGGGTAACAAGACGTTGTACCATATTTGGACGTGCTTTCATTTTTTTATTGAAAGGTAGTTGTTGAAGAAAGTCAAGTCATTTTTGAAGTCGCGTCTTTCGGTGGGTCGCTCCATTGGGGATTTACTAACAACCGTTAAATTTTGTCGCTATTGTTCGGGGGATGGTTGCTTTCCCAACTTTACGGGTATTTCTTCTTGGTCGTATGAACGCCCACGTCGCGAGTGGAGGTTAGGTGCCCAAGGGGCCCCGGGGCTGAAATCGCAATCACACCCCCAAGGCGCCAGAACACCCGACTGGCCTGCCCAAACCCGCAACCCAGCCACGAGCCCCCCGCATTCGGCCCCGAACCCGAGCACCCGTCACACTCAAGCCCAAATGGCTCAGCGGAAGAGAACTATACACTAGGACCCAGATAAATGGCCCGGTCATAGGGGAGGGAGGGAAGGGAACGCTGAGAAAGCTACTCCACACTAAACAACACCTAGCCTCCCACGCAGTCATTTTTAGGGGAGTCGTATTACCCTCCTCGGAGGAGGGTAATACGACTCCCCTAAAAACGACTGCGTGGGAGGCTAAACAACACCACGCCGATCGAACAACGAACAACAAACGCAAGCACATGGGATAGCTACGCATGTACCAAACGGAAACACCGCTGGACGGAATTCGGCCCCACCACTCCTGCAACCATATGAGCGTCACTAACGCTACAAACATACGCCAAGCGCTAAACGCTACAAACAAACGCCAAAACGCTAAGCGCTTGAAACACGCTACTGACAAGGCACTTGCTCCTTGTCGTTAACTATGTTAAATTACATTTAACTGTATTTAATTACATTCTGTTTCTTGAATTACCCAGCTCCTCGTTAGTATTGAAGATTCTGAAGGATGCGTACGACGCTGGAAAGAAGTTCAAAGTAGTTGTTGTTGACTCGAGACCAAAGTTTGAAGGTACATTATTTCTTTTTGTCGTGAGGTTATCTGTTAGATAGATTCTACTACACAAGAGATGTAAGTTTTTAAATAGGCCTGTGTTCTTCCTCTTCTTAGGTCGAGAGTGTTTGAGAAGACTAGTAAAGCACGGGATAAGGTGTTCATATGTGTTAATCAGCGCCGTGTCTTACGTCATAAAAGAGGTTTGTGCTGCATTTTAGACGCGTGTAGTTTCGCATGATTAATTTTGAGCGAATAACTTTGGGACAAAAATTTTTCTGTGCTTTCAGATAAAATGTGGTCAAATGTTTCGGTACTATGATCTACTGTAAACTGTCTGAATAAACTTCTTTGTAAAAAGGTGTACTTCAAGGTAGACTACATCAAAATACACGAGATGTAACAGCACTATTCCGCACAAACGTGTCTTGCTATTGCAACATGGGTCTCTCAGTTAATCGTGATATCTATTCACGGGTTTGCCACAGTTAAAATCTTTTTCTTTTGCTTTGTCGTTTCTGCATGTTGTCGTTATTGTTTTGTTATTTTTTGAGCACCGTTAGATTTTAGGAAGTTACTGAAATCTTCGGTAAACTAAAAATCTCGGACAAGTATGTGTCCTAATGTAACAAGTCCGAAACTTTTCGGGTTTATGGTAAATAGTAACCAGGTAACTGTTATCCAGTACGGGAAGGCAGCTCAGAAAACCTGTCATGACTCTGTATCTTTAATTATCCCACTGGACGTTCTTGTTTTTTTTCCAAGTGCTTTAGACGAATTTTCTTATGTTCTCTTTAATCCCTCCCTAGGTGTCTAAAGTGTTCCTTGGTGCCCATGCCCTGCTCGCCAATGGATATGTAAAGTCACGTGTTGGTTCGTCCATGGTTGCTATGATGGCACACGCGTCAAACGTGCCAGTTCTGGTTTGCTGTGAGACTTACAAGTTCTGTGAAAGAGTACAGACTGACTCGTTTGTTTCCAATGAACTCAGTAAGTCTGCTGAAATAATTCCTTTCTTTCAAACCTTGGTCAACCATTTTTTGGCGTTTGTTCTACAAATTCCCTGCAATTTATATTTCTTTTTTCACGAATTTTACATTTTACATTTTTCGGTATTAAAACGGCACACGTATGACTTTCTTTTTCCGAAGGATACCCGCGAAGTTATGGAGTAACCTTCAATGGTGGAGGCGCGCTGTTGTAGTGGTTAGCGCGTTGGACTTAGGTCGAACTTTGATCGGAAAGTTCATAAGATCGGTGGTTCTGGGAACTGGCGACATACTGCTGGGGGTACCCCTGCGATCAAGTACTTGCATCCCATCTAGGGGGGAAGCAGTAATACCGTATGTACCGGAAAAAAGCTCCGCGACGCTTATCAAAATTCTTCGACTCTTTACTGCACCGCTTATTTGAGGATCGCGCTTAATCGAGGGCGGCGCTTATTTAAAACTTCAAAAAACAACATTTTGAATAAAACATAACTAACCTTTACTTTTGTCCAAAAACTATTACAACAGCGTAATTAAACCACAACATGGTAAAAGTTAGTATGAAATGTCTATATCACTATGTTCTTCGCAATCGGAATGAAATGAGCTGCATGGAATCATTGGTCTTAAAAGGATTGTCTTCCGGTTTGCTCAAGATTCCAATTGTGAGCTCTGAAGATTCCAACTGTGAGCTAAGCATTTCTCTTTCACTACCACGGGGCTGCCCCCCCCCCCCCCCCTTCCCCACTCCCCGATATCTAGTGAAGAACTCTTTGGAAGCAAACACTGAAAACAAACTGTTCGCACAGGGTATTGGCAAGGGAAAGAGCGAGGTTGGCTTGTTATGTCGGCGAAGTTTGTAGCGTTGATGGTTAACTTGGCATTGCAATAATTTGAGCTAAAGGGGAAAGTGAGTAACTTCACACATCTCGAACTGAAAGATACTGTGATAAATGAGAATAAATTACCCCAGTTGGTTTAAAACGGACTATATCGTTTTTACATTTTCACTTTAACACCTCGAAAAAACGCCGCTCTAGAACTTAAAATGCTCCGAATAAGCGCTGCGTTGTCGTTGATGGGTGCGGCACTTATTCAAGGGCGGCCCTTTTTTGAGTAAATACGGTACTCCTAATTATGCTACAGAAAACGGAGTTAACGGTTGGGACGTGTGTGTGACGTTACCGTTACTCTAAAACCTAAGGACCCGTTCTAAGGTAGACCTAATTTTAGAGCATCCAAAGAACTGTTTTTGTTTGTGGGAACTAGGATATAAAGCGAGTATTTCAAACAAACATAACCCTGAAAGACCTCGATCTTTACATGCGATTGTGTTCTGTTTTCGCAGGTGACCCTGATGATCTAGTACCGCTGACCAGAGAAAGCGCAGATGTTCTATCTGATTGGAGAGACATCAGTTCGCTTCACTTATTGAACTTAGTATATGACGTCACACCGCCTCATTTCGTTTCCATGGTGATCACGGAAGTTGGAATGATCCCCTGTACGTCTGTTCCAGTCGTGCTCAGAGTGCAGAATCCTGACACACAGTAATTCACCGACTATTTGAGCCAGAGGATTTGCAAGAACGTCATGCTAACCCACATATAAGGCACTAATAACATTACAATCCTATATGAATATATAAACCAACTGATTAACGCACCTACCTCCACTAACACACACTTTCCTTCACTTGTACTCACTTTCCTTCATTTGTACTCACTTTCCTTCATTTGTACTCACTTTCCTTCATTTGTACTCACCTTCCTTCACTTGTACTCACTTACCTTCACATTAGTGCCTTATATGTGGGCTAGCGTGACGTTCTTGCCCTATATGTGGGCTACCATGACGTTCTGGCCAGAGGATTTATCAGCGTATGCGAGAACTTTCGGAATGTTCGGGTGTTGGTCGAAAACTCGTCGGGTGTTCGGCCCTTTGTTTGCAAAGCCAGTCGGCATCACCTAACGATAAACGTTAAGACTTTGATTACTAGAAGGGGTAGTTCCTTCTCATGTATTGATACGAAAACACGACAAAAGTTTTATTTAATCCAAGATATGACGTTTTAGTAATGGACATGTACAGAATCATAGTGCGAAAAAAAAGAAACGTCAGATATCACCAAACAGGTCAAACTGGCCATTTTCTCTGCAGCAAGAAAACGTTTTTTTTTTGTCTTTTTTCAAAAGAAACTTTTTGTAAGTTGTGGTCAAAGACCATTACTTTAACGTCTATATCAGTTACAAAATCTGGCCAATTTACCCCAAGTAAAAGTGAAATGAAGAAAACTAACGTAATTGTCATAAGATTGTTATGAAACGAACAAAGTCCGTAATTTATTCAACAGCAATCTAAAGATTTTTTGTCCTTTGTTTTCGTAAATCACCGAGAGCTACTAAATGAAATAAAATGCTGCTCTGAACAGAGAAATAACTCTCAGTCTCTGTTTTTATTCTTGATGTAATTTACAAAACAGTCTAAATTCGTCTTGAAGGCTATGATTCCCTCGAAAACACAAAATGTTGGATTATTGCTTCAAAAGTTCGACTGAAATGTCTTTGAAGAACAGAAAATATATTTTGTTGAATTTCGTCTTCATCGTAGCTATCAGAAGACGCAAAATCTATCTTCCATTCGTTCGATTATTCTTTCAAGGATCCTACAATAAATTTGTGGCTCTACAAGATCACACAGTTCAACGTAATCTTGTTTAAGTTCTTTTAAACTGAGCTCACGAGTTTCATGAAGACAAGCTGCTATGAGCTTCTCCATTTTGTACTCCTGGGCGAGAATTAATAAAGCCAGAGCTTGTTCCTTCTCGTTTTTGAACCTCTCCGTTGTCAAAAGTGGAAAAATTCTCTGTATGCTCATTTGGCCAGCGCAGATGGATCCACAGACAGTGACCAGAAAGTCTTCGCATTTGTGAGTAACCAACGCCATTTGATATTCATCGGCGAGTTTTAACAAGATGAAGCAGTTGTCGACAGTCACTGGCCTCTCTGCGTTGGAATACGCCATCAACAGAATCTCCTTAAATTCATTGCTCCTTTTCCAGGGAAGACGGATTTCTCTTTTTCCCCTTTCAGAAAAGTTCGATGTGAACATTGTTTCAAAGACGGGAGACCACTTTGCGAGTACCCAACGGTGAACGTAAAACCTTTGTTCTTCAACCAGAAATACCACATCGCTTGATTTCCAGGGTTTGGAAAAGTCGCTGCCATTTAACACAAGTTGTCTCTCCATTTCCTCTCTGCTTTCTTCGATAGATCGCATTAAATGGCCTGTTTCAGCCTCCATATTCTGCTTTCCAACACTACAGCGATCGCCGGCTTACGTGTGCGCTTTGCTTATAGTTTTGTGTATTACGTGTTGGGACCTGTACACATTACGTTTATGCAAAAAGAGTCATGGGCTAATTGGCTCCTGTGACAATGGCGTCAAGGTAACGTATTTTTGTGCTTTTTTCATTTAGTTGCTAATTACATCTACTTTCAATGGAATATATGTTTGTTCCTTTTTCTTTCTGGAAGTCTGGATAACGCAAAACATTAACGCTCGTTGTGTGCCGACTGTTTTATGATTGTGAACGCATTTTTTCTTTCGATTAATTTAATTTTCCATCTTTGCTTCATCTCTATAGATCCATCCACTGTGCGGGGAGGTCAAGTAGCTATCACACTGAATGCGTGTGGAAACTAATGTACAGTTGATAAGATAAATTGGCCACCGTAAAGAGATTGAAAGCTGACGTTTCGAGCGTTAGCCCTTCGTCAGAGCGAATTCAGAGTGGACTTTCACGCAATTCACGATTCCCTTGCCTTGACAGAACCGAAGGTCGCTGCCGCTCATTGGCTAATCATTGATATTTCTGGTTTAAAAAAATTCCAGTTTTTTTGTTTTGATGGCTTGTTGGGGTGCAAAAGACAGGTGGGCTTGAACAAAACAAAACAAAACAAAAATAGTAATAAAACGTGGCCCCATGGCTACTTTGAATAAGAATAGTTTTTTCATTGTTTTAAACACCCATTACGAAATGATTGGCTGTTAGCACGCTTTATTTGTAGGCAGCGCTTAGCTAGAATTTCAATGCAAGCATGACTGAAGCATGACTAAACATCGTTGGATCACAGGCTTTCTGTTTGTGTTGTGGACCTGTGCTAGCTGTATATTAATGGCCGCTTCGGTTGTGTACAAAGGATTTTGTTAATACGATAATTAAGGCTTTTTGAAGGATGAATGTCAAATAAAAATGCTTAAAAACATGAACACTGTGTCGATGTCTGTTATTATCATAGGAAGCCCAAGCATAATATTGAATATCATTAAAAATGGCGTTTCAAAATATAAGACTTTGTATGGGATTTCGAACCGAACACTTTGAGCACTACATAACAACGAACTAACTGAATAAAGTTCATGAAACATTACATGGTCTTGTTTGCAATCCTTACAACGCATTTTGAGCAATTTGAGGTCCATTTACTTAACTGTGTTAGTACGTGTATAATACATTGACAAGTGTCAATGTATTATATACGCTCTAACACAGTTAAGTAAATGGACCTCAAATTGCTCAAAATGCGTTGTAAGTATTGCAAACAACGCCATGTAATGTTTCATGAACTTTATTCAGTTAGTTCGTTGTTATGTAGTGCTCAAAATGTTCGGTTCGAAATCCCATACAAAGTCTTATATTTTGAAACGCCATTTTTAATAATATTCAAATATTATGCTTGGGTGTCCTGTGGTTATTATGGGGTTGGTTTGTCAATTTGAAGCTCCGGAAGGGGGTTTTAGAAACTTGAAGTTTGACCTTCTGTATAAATACATATACACTCACAAGGCTTGCAACTTCAAGAACCTCATATTCCCGACCGGCTTGAGATTTCGCCAAAATTAATACACTAAACCTCGTGCCTTTGACAAAAGAGTCCCGGTTTCCGAAAGAACAGTCTTTGTAGTTTGATTTGGCCTAACTTTGATTCATTCGAGTCCGCGGACTGACCCTCAAAATCCAGCACAAACTTTCGAATCTGATGGAAAATTTGTTTCTGCCTATGATCTACACAAGTTGCCTACTCAAAGAGTAGGAATGTAGTTTTTGCACGCATCGCAGCGCAACAATATGGTGATAAAAATAAATTAGAATGGTGAAATAAATTTTGCTATTTCCTACAATTTGCACGTGTTTCTCGTGTGCCAAACAAGCCGCTTGGGACTCGCGAAACCGGGAAACCGGGACTCTTGTCAAAGGCACGAGATTAAGTGTATTAATTTTGGCGAAATCCCAAGCCGGTCGGAAATTCGAGGTTCTTGAAGTTGCAAGCCTTGTGAGTGTATATATACAGCTATTTCAATTAAGGTTGTCGGATCAACTTAAGCTTACGCGACAAGACCGAAGGGTAGTGTTGGTAGTTGCAAATCAGACTTAGTTTAACGGTTGTCAGAAGTTGGTCGGGAACCTTGAATTTCTTTTTTTTTTCTTTTTTTTTTTTTTGAACCTTGAATTTCTTAGTATGAAGTAATAAATAGGCACCATCCGATTATTGTCAGCGGCAATTCTGACTTGGCTTTTTATTTTCAGTTGTTAGTTCTTGTCATGAAGTGTAAAAATACGTGTTCCATATTTTTCACGATGCTGTTTTTCCTACTTCTAATTTACAAACCATGCACATGCTCCACGTGTTCCACATATTTTAAATTTGTCCGGTAAACAAAAAGATGAGTGGGATTGAAAATTGTTTTAAACGAAAACTCTATCTGAAAATAACTCTGTCAGGTTTTTTGTTTAATTTTTATGCTTCAAAAACTATTCCATATACTTTGCTATTGCACATTTATAGAATAGGTCAGACTTGAAATTTCTAAAACCGCCTCCAGGAGCTTTAAATTGACAAACCAAGCCCATAATAACATACATTAACACAGTGTTCATGTTTCTAAGCGTTTTTATTTGACTTTCATCCGTTCAAAAAGCCTTAATTATCGTATTCACAAAATCCTTTGTACACAACCGAAGCGGCAATTAATATACAGCTAGCACAGGTCCGCAACACAAACAGAGGATCGTGAGCCTGTATTGGGACGACTACGAAACACGGCAGCTGATTTCGGCTTCTTCGCGTGTTTCGCTACTCGCGTGCAAATGTGCTTAAATTTTCTTTCGTACTACATACTGCAACATGTGGACTGTCCTGTCCGTGTCCAGGATTTCGCAAGTAAACAATACAGATGCAGATTCCATGGAGACGAGATAGAGACTGCTTCACATTTTTCACTAATGGCCGGTCCCTTCGGTCATGGCGGGCTGACACAAAAAACTTCATAGACCCGGACATATATATGGAGAGAATCAGAAGTCAATCTAGGCTCGAGTTCCAGCCGTTTTGTGCACCTGCGTTCATCTGCGCAGGGGAGGAGGATTTGTGAAAGAGGAGGATAATCACCACCTTCATTGAAAGACTGGAAATCGATCCCGATTGAAGATTTCAGTATTCCAGATTCACGCAATCTCTCTTTTTGAACCTGCGATCAAACGCGCTCGAAAACGCAGGCATCACGTGACTGTTTTGGACTTGGGGCTTAGGGCTTTTATGGCGGTGTGAAGAAAAGGTTATAATTAAAGGAATGTAAAGTGAACAATCATACCCCGTTTACATGATTCCAGTATGAGTTTTCGAAGCGGAATTTTTGATCCGGTAGAGCAACCGGGGTGAACCACAGGAAGCCCAAGCTAAATATAAGAGGTTATAAGGAAAATCGAACTGGAATTTCCCATCGATAAAAAAAACAAGCTTTTCAAAATAAAGTATAGGTGCTTCATAAAGAAGATGAAATGTTACCTGGGGCCCGTTTCTCGAAAGTTCCGATAACTTTTCGTACTCGGAAAGTTACTTTATGAGTGTAAAATTTACCTTAAAGTTTGATTTTTAAAAGCTAAGAAGTAAAATTCTAAGGGGCCGTTCACATGATACCGGAATGACTTTCATTCCAGAACGAGTTCATTCCATCCCCATATATTTCTCTGTATCTGTTTACATGATACCGAGACAAAAGTTAGATCCCGCAAAAGTCATTCCGGAATGAGTTCATTCCGGTTTTCAATCCGAATGAAATTCTCGTCCTGGTATGACATTTCATTCTGGTATCATGTAAACTGAAAACGAACTCCGTTCCGAGATGAAAACGCAAACTGTGTAGTCTGGGGCGAGTGGCGCATGCGTATCGTTTTCAAAATGGCGGACAAAACGGTCGTTTTCAAGATGGCTGAGTCGGTCGATTTTGTCATGTGAATGCAGTACGAACCTCATTCTGGAACGAAACACATTCCGGAATGAAACTCATTCTGGTATCATGTGAACAGCCCCTAAGCTGGCGAAACAAGTCGAGGTGGTTTGCGCGATATAAGCTACACCACCATTCTACAGATTTTAATCTACCTCGTGTTGTTTTCTGTCTTTCTGTGGAAGTTGAGCATGTTGGACAACCAAAAACCTCTCCACTAAACCTTTACACAACATTTTGCTCGTCTAGCCTCGCAGTGAAAAACTTGAAAACGAGTTTAGACGTGCAAAAAAAGCTTTTTATTCTCCGGGGACTCAACATGGCCGCGTGACAAAGGTCTATGGCGCTTAACTTCCACAGAAAGACGGAAAACAACACCAGGTAACATTTCATCTTCTTTATTAAGCACCTTTACTTTTTAAAGCTTATTTATTTATCGATTGGAATTCACAATAACAATTTGCCTTACAAACTTTTATACTACGCTTGGGCTACCTGCGGGTGAACTCGCGGGTTTACCTCGGTGTAAGAACCTGACAAGATTTTCTTTGTTTGTTAGCTTTTGTTTTGCTGTACGGTATTGTTTAAAATGTTTTGTTTCCTTTGTTTTACGTCATCCGTGAGTTTCACAGGTTCTTACACCGAGGTAAAGCCGAACTCGCACCGCCGGTGTCATGCCGAAATGAAAATCGTACATATGTAGCGGTATCATGTAAACACCCCCTCGGGTTCAACGCTTTTATGGGCTCCATAAAGTCTAGCCTGCGTAGCAGGCGAAAACGGGGGAAGGGCAAGGGGAGCAAGGACACGGGAGAAAAATGGCTACATAAAGTCAGGCAGCGGCACCCTGGGCCAACGGCTTGGGTTCCAGTCCTTCCCCAATCTACTCGTCACAAAACCGCGGGAAATTTCGCCGCCATTTATACTGTTTGTGTTGCGCTGATCGTTCATCTTCCGTGAAAGAAGAATGACTGAAGCAAAACGTGCGAGAACCGATGATCCAGTAGGGGATTTGGACTTCTCAAAGCCATGGAAGATGAGCGATGTTATTTTGATCGTGGAAGATCAAAGGTTTCATGTGCATCGCAATGTACTCGCGTTGTGGTCGCCCGTATTCGAGAAGATGTTTACGTCAAATTTCAGGGAGAAGAACAAAGGTGAAATCACTCTGCCGGGAAAACAAGCTGAAAGTGTTAAAGCTCTGTTACTGATGATTTATCCTCCTGCAAATGAAGAAGTTACCCTCGAAAATTACAACGCCATCTTGGAACTTGCACACGAGTATCAAATTGCCTCCATTGTTGAGAAGTGTGAAGATTTTCTGGTTGAAGAGCTGGACTTTGAAACACAGCATAGAGATGTTAAACATCACGATCCCATTTCTTTGCTCATCTTGGCGCAGAAATACGAGTTAGAGAAGTTAAAGAAGATGTGTGTGAAATGCACTGCTCGGTACAACTTAAATGAACTCAAGGAACACGAACTGTGTGATTCAATCGAGCCTGAAAACTATTTACGCATTCTGGAATCAATCATCGCAAGGATGGACCGTGCACAAGTTTCTTTGCCATCAAAGGAGGCGTTGAAGGGTATCAAAGCTAAAGGAATCAAGAAAATAGATGCTATAGTCAAGCAGCTGTTAAAACATGCGTCACACAAAAATTTCGTGCCCGGTCGTGACCTGAACACACAGGATGATGCTGTGGAAGCATACCTTCTGGCACTCAAGCTAGACAGCACACATCACAGCTGTCCAGATAGAAACAATAACATCTGTCCAGGACTGAGTCCAGTTTCACCGCTTCTCAGACAGCTGAAAGGGATTTTAGAGTCTCTTGCTGAAGGGTAATCCACACCTACTATCCTCTAGAGATGTTCAAAGAGGATCATATTAAAATCTATCATATATCAGGAGACCCTTACTCAGTTTCAGTTACAGTCAAAATACTCAGCACAGCAGTGGTATAGATAGGTTTTCTCATTTGGGGGAGATGGGTCCATAGAGTTTCAGTTTAGAACAAATGGCCATTGAAAGCCTATCACTGAACTTACAAATCCAAGAAGGATAACTGTTTAGATGAGTGTCCATAGCACGGCTCACCTTATGTCAACATGCTTTAAGTGTACTTCTGTTTTTCTTGCTGGCTTAATTTTTTTATTTTTTATTTTTTGACACTTTGCTCCATGGCATAATGTAGAAGCAATGATGTTTTCTAGAAAAGCGTGCTCATATGCACATTCCGGTCATGCACGACGAACCAGTCATGCAAGGAAAAAATGTGACTTGTCAAAATTGGTCATTGAAGCTTTTTATAGAAGTTGAACCATTATATGTAAAACGTTTAGATATATCGAGTTAGCAAGATTTTCAAGGTGCTAAGGTTTGAGTTGTCAAGATACTCACTTTATTACTTTCGAGTATGACCACATGTCAACCAACACATTCCATCATGCTCACAACATGTCGAAATGTTTTGGCATTTATGAATGGTGAAAACCTGTACTTTCTGAATTTTTAAAATAGCAATCACAGTATTTTGTATCTATGACATTATCAGAACATATTAAAAGCCACAAAAGTTTATTCTCATCCCAAGTCTGCATGAGGATGATTCTTTTTTCAGAAGATATCTGGTTTGCTGTAATATTATTATTATTCCCATTATTTTTTTCATTTCCAACGGGGCTTATGGGCACCTTTGTCATTTTATTGGTGAAATTTTTGCTCAAGGCAGAGGCATCTCAAAGTAACTTTAGGCTAGCTTCCAAATTTATTGTAAACATTTTGATCCACTGCTCGAAATGGTTTATTTGCTGGACAGTAACAAGTTTTTTTTAGTGAAAGAAACACATTTCAAAACTGGTCATAGTTGACTGCATTTGCTATAACAGTACAAAGATTTTCATAATGAAGTTCATGTTGCAAGGTCTAACTCTCAATTGTTGATAGAGGCTGGTTTGTTTGGTATCTGTAAATTGTTATTTGATGTTGACTTGTAACTTTTAGAGATGCAAACATGTAGATTTGGAGAAATCTTCATCTGCTGATGTTCTGTGATAACAATGTAATACAGTCGAACCTCTGCTTGCGGACACCTCCCATGAGCAGACACTTCCCATAATTATTATTATTATGTGGACAATAAACTGTGGTCCCAGTGATTTCTTCAGTAAACCTTTACATTTATCACCTCCCGTAAAAAGACACCTCTTGTAAGGCATAGCAGTGGCCTTTTTGAAACTCCAGGAGCTAAAAGAACCTACCATGAAAGGACAGACCTCTGAAATTTGAGCGCACTCGACAGTTGTAATTCATTTACACTGCACCTCTGTCGATTTGCTTGCTTGTTAACGCTGACCGCATTAAAAAAATATTATTATTATTATTATTATTATTTGAGAATCTAATGTGACAGCACCAACTAGGCTAAACCCTCTCTTGGCTAAACTAAGAGTTTTATAACTGGTAAGACCACAGCATCAAGACGTTGAGAGTTGCCAGATCTTGTGTAGACCTGGATCACCAGTCAAACACATGCCTGGAGAAGGTTTGTTTTGCAATTGAAATATTGGGAATTTTTGTTACATTGTATTTTTAACTTTATGTATCAGGCCCATAGCAAGGCTGAAATAACTGGGGGGCCAAGCAAATTGGTCTAGTCAAAGCCCCACCCTGTCAAAATTAACAAAAAGGTCAAAAGGCATACAAAAATTCATGTCAGATGGATACTAACACTGTTCACAATGCCACAGTTTTTGTCGATTTTGTCAAAAAGGACACCTTTATGGGGACATTGTTCGTTGAAAATTGCCAAAAAGCTTCTTCCTGTTTACTTTTTCGCCAACAAAGTTGTTGACAACATCCACCAGATTTATAGCATCAGTTTTAAGAAGTATCCTTGAAGTTACAAGGGTTGTTAAAATTCAAACATTTCCACAGCTACGTTACAAGTTTCAGATCTGTTTTACCTAACTCATAAACGTTTGCCAAGCATTTTGACACTCCGTTGGTGAGATAAATATAATTTTGTTCCTTAGACTTGTTTTACGACAGTGGCCTTAAAGCTTGCAGCAAATGCACAGCAGTCGCTTAGCTATTTAAGGTATTGGGGTCCTTCACAGTCTTAAGCTATACTGCCAGGTTCAAGGTGATATGGGTGAAGAAAGACATTGGTAAGGAACCTGGGCAACTGAAATGTGCGGTAGGCCAGTAGAGTTTTGAAGTCCACTTGCCCAGTGGCTAGTGATTCAACAGATGTTTAACCCTGTTAAAGGTTGTGAAATTATAAAAGGCACTTTTAGCATCAGCATTCAAGACTGATCGTTCATGTTGATTTGTGTTAATTATATACAATCTTTGGCACATTATTGTAATGTTTTTCAACTTCCAAAAATTGTGAGGGGGGGGGATGCTCGAGCCTGCCCTTCCCCCTGCTACGGGCCTGTGCATCCCATCTTTCTTTCACTGCCACAAGGATCAGTCTTACCGTGTATTTTTTTTAAACTAACAGTGATTTGGTCAATTGTTTACGCCTCAAATGGTAAATTCTGTTTGTGACTTATTGCTGTGGATATAACTGAAAAAAGAATGATAAAAAGAGGCAATACATTCCTGAAGCCTGCACACAGGAGTCTCTTAATATTTCCTTTGTTTCACAAGGTTAAGGGAAGTGAAGCAAAGGTAATAAGAGACGTCTGCAGGCAGGCTAGGCTAGACATGTACGTTCTTGCTGTATGAGTATTTCACAAAAGCTTCACAATAAACTCTGTTAATTTCTGTTTCAGTCAGTTGCATGAAAATTTTAAGTCTCCTTGAAAAAATATACTCACAGGTTAGAATCATACCGTATCGGGCACCTCAGTTGATCAGTTTCCTAGCTAGTGATGATTACTTTTGTTGAGTTTGTTGGTTGCTGTAGAGACTTAACAGCCACAAAGCCAATAGCTTTTGGTTAAAACATGCCGACAAAATTTAGAAGGCATGACTTTCACACCTTACCCCCTATGAATCTTTAAATCTTTCAATCCCCTGTAAGTGGACATCTCCCATAAGCGGACACCCAAACTTGGTCCCAAAGGTGTCTGCTTAGGGGGTTCCACTGTCTTCTGTGCTTACTTATGGGATAGGTCAAGCTTTTCCTTATCCTTTTAATGGCCAATTTAGACAGCGTAACTTTTGCTTAACACTGTTGCAAACAACTTTTTTAGCATGCGCATTATTGAAAAAATTGTAAACAACTCGCATGATTTACCATGCATTCTCTGTGGCTAGGTAAGGTTTTAAAACATCGATGTCTCAAAATTCCTACAACATTTTTTTGATGCTGTGAGCAAGTTGTAGGTTTGATTCACACACTAGCAAAGGGCATTGTAGGCTTTACATCAGCATGTTGCATACAACAATGTACCAATAAAAATTGGCCCTCAGAAGCCTTATCATGTACCAACTGCTTGATAACTTGTACTTTCAGCACATAAATCAATGCTGCAAAATTAAAATGTTCCCCCAAGGAGGGTTACAAAGGTGTGGTGCAAACTCCCCCCCTCCCCCACAGCATGGGGTATATTAAAGCCCAACATCCTCTACCCGTCAAATGTTCAATGCATTAACTGTAGACGTTTGCAATCCATAAAGATCTACTTGCGTAGTTTACCAGTGCTGTCACTGTGAATTGTTTCATTGAAAATTACTGACCTCTGCCTCTGCATTCTCTCTGTTCTATTGTAAATAATGCAGTACCTCAACTTTTTACCTACCAGAAAAAAAAAACCTTCTATCAACCTAGTACATATAACTATTGATACACTTCGAATCAGACAAATATTGAAATCAACATCTAAACTTGAGCCAAACTACATAACTCTTAGATATCCAAAAGAGGAGCCTACGTGAGATGACCTGAGATGTTTGTCAATTCATGATCAACTTCTTTTTTAATTTATTAATTTTTGGTCATTTTTTAATAACTGTTTGTTTGTTTGCTTCGTTTTTTCTAGTTATTGTTGTTGCTGTTGTAGCTTGTTGTTTTTGTTTTCTTTTTCTTGTACACGTTTCGGATTGTTCCAGAGCATTCTGGTTCTGAGGTGTTCCGCTGTTCCTATTCCATCGTTCCTGATTTTCAGTACATGCAGCTTGTGCCCCCTGTCACGCCTCCAACTACTCCTCCATTTGCTGTGTCATCTTTCGGCCACCAAAATCGTGTCAGCGGTCGTTTCTTTAGAGGGAGTTTTCAGTTGTTTTGGACGCTGTTTTGGACGTTGTTTGGTACTGTAACAATGGGTCTGTGATACTCAGGATAGCGGATCATGGCTGAAGGAATCAACAGTTTTGCATTTAAATATTGCCTATCTTCCCTGGCCGCCACAGTCGCAGAAATAGGTAATAAATAGTCATGAAGTCTGGAGCTTTTATGAGACGAGAAACAGAATTAATTCACGCCGTGTCTGATTCGTCTCAGTGCACATCGGGTGCTAAAAAAGGTTAAAGCTCAAAATTTGTTTATAAGTGAGTAACTCTCACGAAACGTAAGCTTGAATCAGGGGTAAAAAGGGGAATATTGCAACTTATATTCTGCAACATTTGCAGATGTGCCGGGGAAGCGCTCCTGGCCGAATTCGCGAATGGGCTGTTAAAAGCTCAGGACTTTAAGTAAAATCTTAATCTGAATTTACTTAAAAATGTAGCATTTTAATACTGACTCGAGCTTTTGTGAGCTTCAAGGTGAAAAAATAAAGCAATATTTTTTAACATCCGATCATATTCTACTTTGTTTCATTTGTTAAGTAAGTGCGTGGGTTCGTATTAAGGAATGGAAGCCTCTGTTGGACTTTGATCTCATTTAGTGGAGTCACTGTATACACCTGTTGAGAGGGATCGCTGCCTTTCTGTCTTTTCTCACCAAAATGGTGACAAGAAAAAAGTAAAATTTACTAGAAAATAATATTTTTTGTTAACACAGTAATCAGTTTATAATTTTGTTAGATAATTTATAAGTTAACTTATTTAATTAAAAATAATTATAAGCTTAGAAGTTTACCTTGTAGAGAAACTGGAAATTATCCATACTCTGTGCCTTAGTGCCAAGGTTTTTATTTGTGTTTCTTCTCAAACAAAATTTAACCCTCTGGTATCAATGCACTTGAATCTCATTTTCATGGTGACATGTTCTGGTAAGGGTCGGTAAGGAATTGTGTATTGCAATTCAGGCCTTTGAGTGGTCGATGTTAACACCTTACATGTGGCATCTGGAATCGGCATGAAAGCACTTTTCCTCCCCTCCACGTTCTATTCTTTGTACAATGAACTTACATTATAGGGTAGCAAAATGGACACCTTGCATGACCAGTATGATTTGAGGTAATTAGATATCTTGACGAGGTCTCCCAAGTCTGATCATTTTACAACAAGAAAACAGCGAGAGAAAGACAAGGAGCTGATAGGAAGTTTTGTGTACATTTATTCAAGACAAAATTACCTTTTCAAGGATGTTTTCTTTACTCATACATTGCTTTTCTTCTGACAATATTGTGTTTGGTACTGATTGGTGCATGTTTATTTCTAGATCATTTTCAGAATAATTCCTTCATTGTTTATTATTATTTTTTAGTGACCTTTCCTCTTGATATTACCAAGACCCGTCTTCAAATTCAAGGAGAGAGGGCATCCACTCTTTCTACCACAACAGGGACAAATGTGCCTTACCGTGGCATGATAAGGACGGCTGTGGGTATAGGTGAGGGTTAACATTGTTCAAGTTTAGTATTTTTATTAATACGAATAGTGTTCCTGATAATTAGTGCCAATCTGAACACAGTGAATTTAAATTTGTTTTCAAGGATTTCAAATAAATGTTAGCAGATATAAATTAAAGCAGACTGTGAAACATTGCCATTCAAGGGAAACAAAAACCAGTCATCCAGTTAAACTCAAGTTAAAACCACAGAAGGAAACAAGAGGTGGCAGACTATTTTTATTTAACAAATGCAAAATTCAAAATATTTAATTGTATTAGTTAATTAGAGGCAAGCTGCCCAAGCTCTTCCTGAAAAAGTTGTTCTGACCGGATGTTTCACTAGCTGTTTTCAATTTTGACCTTGAGGTGTCTAGTAGATGAAAGTGCAATTTCATAACTACAATAGATAATGTTGTTTTGTTTTACTTGGCAGTTGAAGAAGAAGGATTGAGAAATCTCTGGAGTGGTGTTACTCCTGCTGTACTAAGACATGTTGGTAAGTATATTTATAACAACACGTCAACACTGAATATATATCTATCCTGAAGGCTGGGTAATTGTACGAATGTATCAACTGATGGTATTTATATAAAGAAACATTATGATTAGAAGGTAGAAAGTAGCCTAGCTCTTTTATTGTAAAAAAGCAATGTTTACATA
Organism: Siderastrea siderea; assembly: GCA_964030785.1. Lineage (NCBI taxonomy): Eukaryota > Metazoa > Cnidaria > Anthozoa > Scleractinia > Rhizangiidae > Siderastrea > Siderastrea siderea. Next base: position 18,340,952 of record OZ034974.1, on the reverse strand, counting down.
TTAACATTTATGTAGTACATTACATCTGTAGCTGTATCAATAATATGAAATCAATGTAATATTTCAGCTGATGTAATGCATATACCAGTAATTATATGCCTGTATTAAGGCTTTTAACAGACTGCTACGTTGTAAAACAGGAGCCAATAAACTTCCAAAACCAGTGAATAATTTTCTTTTCTAGATTTATGTGTGTTACTTAATACAGAAATTTACATTCACCTCTCCTAGGACAATGTTCTTGCAGATTTTGAACAATTTCAATAATTATTTCCACTTAATATGCTACTAAACATTATTGTCTTTTAGTGTACACTGGTTCAAGAATGACTGCCTATGAATTTTTACGGAACAAAGTGTTGAAAAGAAATCCAGATGGCAAATTTGCTCTATGGTATGTCTTTTTAATATTTTTTATAAATAAATGTCTTCTGATTTCTGTTTTTACATGCTGTGACTGCTAATGGAATTTATTTTTTAATTTATTTGATGGAATAGGGTTGTGCATTAACTTATGACTTATTGATTAATCAGACATACAAATTATGAAATATTTAATTTTAACATTGAATGCAAATAAAGATGCCCTGGCATGACTGACATTCAAAGGGTGCCTTGAGCAAAGCAGGTTTGCCTTTTGTGGGATTGAATTTTTAAATATTGTCTCATGAAGTATCTGTTAAATCTGCAGGAAATGCATCCATTGAAGCCATAAAAGATGTACATTGCAAGCAGAATTTATTATGTTTACTTAGTAATACATTATCCAAACTGAACTGTGAAAGAGCTGTGCAAAACCACTAGGTTTCAGTCAATTTTATCTCAATGTTCATGATATTTGTGTTTCTAATAACCTACCTGTTTTTTCTAGACTTATAGATAGATAGATTGAATTTTTATTTACGTGTCAATACCATATAGCCTGGGAAGATCTCATACTAATTTGGGGACACAAAATAACTAGATACTAAAATTAAAATTGAAAAAATCTAATAGTACTGTCTATAAAAATCTTAAACTAAACATACTAATCTAACAAACTGGTAGTAGGTTATCTGATAATCTAATAATTGAATAATAATCGCTGAAAGGTTGATGGAGATTTAATGATTTATATAAAATTATAAATGTTTTACTTAAGTTCCTGGAATAGGTGGAATAAGAATTGTTGAACATGGGATAACAGTAAACGTTAAGATATTAAACTTAAGTCTGACACTGCTGTTGTTAATGGCATATAGGAAATCAGTGATTGCAGGGATGACAGCTGGTGCATTTGGTCAGTTTATAGCTAGTCCAACTGATTTAGTCAAGGTACAGATGCAAATGGAGGGGAAAAGAGTTCTTGTAGAGGGAAGACAACCAAGGTATGACATCATAATTTACGAAAGTATATGCACAATCTAATTTACTGTGTAAAAATGTTTTTTTTTTTTGCAAGTAAATACAGGTATGTTTGATTCTGTTAAGACCTTAAGTATTTTTGGCTCGTTTGTTTGCTCTTTTTCATTTGTGTGAGTGTGCATTTATGTTTGTGCCCTATTTAATGGTACAAGAACTGTTTTTTAATGTTTGCTTTGGTTGTTAACAACATTTGTTGCAAGTGGTTGGATGCCCAGGAGAAACCAAAGGCTGAGGGTACAACCTCAGCTCCCACTGTGGAAGACTGCCTGTATGCATGGCTGGCACTGCTTGCAACCAGCCACAAGCCCCCACACCCAAATCTACGAAAACTGATTAACATTGAAACTATTAGAACATGACCTCATGTCACAACCATCACAAAAATAATTATTTATGCATTGAATGTAAAATTTCTTGCATGCTTATCAGCTAAGAGACCAGTGTTGTCTGTAAGAGTACACTCAACTGATGAGTGCCTACTACCAAGGAAATTTGGCTTCAAAGGTGTCTGCTTAACGCTGTTAGCTTTAGTGGCCATGTTCAATATTTTATTATGTGACAGGGTACGCAACACTTCACATGCCTTTTCCAACATCATCAATAAACATGGAGTGCGAGGACTTTGGAAAGGATGGGCTCCTAATGTACAAAGAGCAGCACTGGTCAATATGGGGGGTAAGTGCATGCTATGACTTGACTTCTCACACGCTGAGGATTCTTGCATCTGCCTTGTGACGTCAGTGGGAGGCTTCACATGACTGTTTCTGATACACATCCACTTCTGTGTTTTTACACATGTGCACTGAAGATTCTTCTTTGCTGCCACATCCCCAGAACAGTGTTCTCCTTATCAGCCGGTAACCGGTAAAATTTACCGCTTGTAGCACCGCTTGTTACCGGTTAGCCGGAACCACAATTATAGAAACGTCCAACAGTTTGGGATCGTGAAAGATTTATTATCGGATTGAATTATGAAAAGATTTATGTCAGTTGTACTACGTACTACGTAACGTTTCTAATTGCCCATGCGTTTGTACAATATTAGACGAAGCCTTATTGTCTCGATATTGCTAAGTTTGTTAGATAATGGTTTCATCTTCTCTACGTTTCTCCACACGTTTCTACCTTAGTAAGATGTTAGTCGTATCTTTTTAACATTTCTCCGTATGCTAGTACATTCCTAGACATTTTCTGTGCAATACTTTGTTCGTTAGTGTTGTAAGGTCTTATCTTCTCGACTGTCGACAATTCTCTGTACGTTAGAATATTCAAGAAATATTATTGTTATCTTCTCGACGTTTGTCCGTGTGCTAGTGTATCTGTAATTAAAATGTTGTTAGTTGTATCTCCTTAACATTTCTCCATACGTTAGCATTGTCGTAAGATCTTAGTATTATCTTCATGACTTCTATATCCGTACCCTGGTTTGTTCGTAAGGTCCTCTTAGTATTGTCTTCTCCTCGACGTTCTTCGTCTACGCCTTTGTAAGGAGTACAATGTATGCCTTAATCTTTTAGGCGTTTCTCCGTACGTTTTTTAGGTTGCTGTAAGCTTTTTCTTTTCGACATTTATCTGTACGTTAATACGTTCCTTGTAACAGGAATCGCAAACGTCAACCGTTTTGAAGGGTTTTCGAGACGTGTGTCAGCCTAGTGTCAAGCCGGCAACATTACGGGTCTCATGACGACAATTCCACTCCAGGGCAGAAAAAAGATTCTCAACAGGGCTGCTTTACCGGTCTAAAAAACTGACTTACCTGTTACCCTAAAAACTAGGGAGAACACTGCCAGAAGAGACAGAGACGTGGACTGATGAATGCCTGAAGTTTGCTGATAATGCTGTTTGTCAGCCACTCGGTTTATTGCCACTTAAAAAAATTTAAGTCCAAATTTAGGCTGGAGTTCCACACCATTGACTGTTCCATGATGATGCTCAATGTGGCAGTTGAATCAAAACATGATCCCTCCTTCCAGAATCGTGCTTATTCATACTTCCTTTCAACACCTTCGCTTTTCTTGCTCAGGATCATTTTGCAGAGGACTTAGCTTGCAAATGAAAGCAACGTAGTCTTGCGTCAGATTTTACACTGAAGATCATCTTTCTTGGATAGCTTGACGAGCAGGCCATTGCTCTAGTTGTTCAGAATGTTCTCCACCTCCCAGTTATCCGATTACTCCACTGATGTAATGCTACCTCAATAACTGTTCAATACCACCTCTTCATTTGCCAGACTATTTCATTTGATGGTACCTGCATGTCATGTCTTCATTTTTCCGATTGCTCCATCCAATGCTTCCTCTATACCACCTCTCCATTGCCAGATTATTCCATCCAATGCTACCTCAATACCACCTCGACATTGCCAGGTTATTCCATCCGGTGCTACCTCAATACCCCCTCTTCATTGCCAGAGTATTCCATCCAGTGCTACCTCAATATCACCTCTTCTAAGCCAGATTGTTCTATCCAGTGCTACTTCAATACCCCCCTCTTCATTGCCAGATTATACCATCCGATGCTACCTCAATACCACCTCGACATTGCCAGGTTATTCCATCCGGTGCTACCTCAATACCACCTCGACATTGCCAGGTTATTCCATCCTGTGCTACCTCGATACCCGCTCTTCATTGCCAGATTATTCCATTCAATGCTACCTCAATACCACCTCTTCATTACCAGGTTATTCTATCCTGTGCTACCTCAATACCACCTCTTCATTGCCAGATATATTCCATCCAGTGCTACCTTAATACCACCTCTTCATTGCCAGATTATTCCATTCAATGCTACCTCAATACCACCTCTCTATTGCCAGATTATTCCATCCAATGCTACCTCAATACCACCTCTTCATTGCCAGGTTCTTCCATCCAATGCTACCTCAATACCACCTCCCTATTGCCAGGTTATTCGATCTTGTGCTACCTCAATACCACCTCTTCATTGCCAGGTTATTCCATTCAATGCTACCTTAATACCACCTCCTCATTGCCAGGTTATTCCATCCAATGCTACCTTAATGCCACCTCTTCATTGCCAGATTATTCCATCCAATGCTACCTTAATACCACCTCGTCATTGCCAGATTATTCCATCCAATGCTACTTCAATGCCACTTCTTCATTGCCAGATTAATCCATCCAATGCTACGTCATTACCCTCTCTTCATTGCCACATTATTCCATCCAATGCTACCTCAATACCACCTCTTCATTGCCAAGTTCTTCCATCCAATGCTACCTCAATACCACCTCCCTATTGCCAGGTTATTCGATCTTGTGCTACCTCAATACCACTTCTTCATTGCCAGGTTATTCCATTCAATGCTACCTTAATACCACCTCTTCATTGCCAGGTTATTCCATCCAATGCTACCTTAATGCCACCTCTTCATTGCCAGATTATTCCATCCAATGCTACCTCAATACCACCTCTTCATTGCCAGATTATTCCATCCAATGCTACCTTAACACCACCTCGTCATTGCCAGATTATTCCATCCAATGCTACCTTAACACCACCTCGTCATTGCCAGATTAATCCATCCAATGCTACGTCATTACCCTCTCTTCATTGCCAGATTATTCCATCCAATGCTACCTCAATACCACCTCTTCGTTGCCAGATTATTCCGTCCAATGTGACCTCAATACCACCTCTTCGTTGCCAGATTACTCCGTCCGATGCTACCTCAATACCTCCTCTTCGTTGCCAGATTATTTCATCTAATGCTACCTCAATACCACATCTTCATTGCCAGGTTATTCCATCCAATCCTACCTCAATACCACCTCTTCATTGCCAGGTTATTCCATCCAATGCTACCTTAATGCCACCTCTTCATTGCCAGATTATTCCATCCAATGCTACCTCAATACCACCTCTTCATTGCCAGATTATTCCATCCAATGCTACCTTAATACCACCTCAACATTGCCAGGTTATTCCATCCAATGCTACTTCAATGCCACTTCTTCATTGCCAGATTAATCCATCCAATGCTACGTCATTACCCTCTCTTCATTGCCAGATTATTCCATCCAATGCTACCTCAATACCACCTCTTCGTTGCCAGATTATTCCGTCCAATGTGACCTCAATACCACCTCTTCGTTGCCAGATTACTCCGTCCGATGCTACCTCAATACCCCCTCTTCGTTGCCAGATTATGTCATCTAATGCTACCTCAATACCACATCTTCATTGCCAGGTTATTCCATCCAATGCTACCTCAATACCACCTCTTCATTGCCAGGTTATTCCATCCAATCCTACCTCAATACCACCTCTTCATTGCCAGGTTATTCCATCCAATGCTACCTCAATACCCCCTTTTCATTTCCAGATTATTTCATCCAATGCTACCTCAATACCACCTCTTTGTTGCCAGATGATTCCGTCCGATGCTTCCTAGATACTCCCTCTTCGTTGCCAGGTTATTCCATCCAATGCTACCTCAATACCCCCTCTCTGTTGCCAGGTTATTCCATCCAGTGCTACCTCAATACCCTTTTTTCGTTGCCAGGTTATTCCATCTAATGCTACCTTAATACTACCTCTTCATTGCCAGATTATGCTATCCTGTGCTACTTCAATACCACCTCTTCATTGCCAAAGTATTCCATCCAATGCTACCTCAATACCCCCTCTTCATTGCCAGGTTATTCCATCCAATGCTACCTCAATACCCCGTCTTCGTTGCCAGGTTATTCCATCCAATGTTACCTCAATACCCCGTCTCCGTTGCCAGGTTATTCCATCCAATGCTACCTCAATACCCCGTCTTCGTTGCCAGGTTATTCCATCCAATGCTGCCTCAATACCACCTCTTCATTGCCAAAGTATTCCATCCAATGCTACGTCAATACCACCCCTTCATTGCCAAAGTATTCCATCCAATGCTACGTCAATACCACCTCTTCATTGCCAGATTATGCTATCCTGTGCTACCTCAATACCACCTCTTCATTACCAGATTATTCCATCCAATGCTACCTCAATACCACCTCTTCATTGCCCGATTATTCCATCCAGGGCTACCTCAACGCCACTTCTTCATTGGCAGATTAATCCTTCCAATGCTACCTCAATGCCACCTCTTTCTTGGCCGGTTGTTTCATGCGATGCCATACCTCAATGTCATGTCTTCAGTAACAAATTACTCCATATGCCACCTTTTTATTACCTGATTACTTCATGCAGGGTTGGCTGTTCTCTGTCCGATTATTCCTTTTAATGTTTCCTCAATGCCAATTCTTTATTACTCGATTACTTCATGCAACGCTACCTCAGTGCCACCTGATTACACTATTCAGTAGTGCGTCAGTACCACGTATTTTCTGATCACTCAATGCTATTTCAACTATTTCAATGCTTCAACTCAATCATACGCTTCTTCTTTACCTCATCACTTTACTATGAACATGTTCTGGGTTAAAGGCGTGCGTCTCCATTACCTGCAATGTTCCATTTATCAAACAGTTGGTGTGCGCTTACTTTTTAACCGGCCGTCGCCATATGGCGACCCGCCGGTTTATAAAATGAACACGGTGTGATTTTTTTGTGTCAGTTGGCTTAACATACGAACAAAGTGCTGTAAAGCTTGTGGTACGGGAACTCAAGAGCGATACTGCTTAGATAAGACGCATGTGCATATTAGTCTGCTGAATGTTACCTTCCTGTGTTCTTGTCTTTTAATTTACAGTATTTAAGATATGAACTGCAAAGGGTTGTTAAGTATGGGGTTTCAGTATTTGTCTCGTATAATGCATGCGCAACTGAGTAAAGCAGCTAATAGGATTGAATGCGAAATTGGCTGTGTTGTCTGATCTAGTTAGTGGTTATGGTGAAATTTTTTTTAGCGGAGTATTGTTATGGGGATTGACATTTTGAGGGATGTAAAAATGTGGGAGTGGAAGGATTTGTGAATGTGAGGAGCATATCACGCTTCTGTGAATGTCATTTGCTTTGAAAGTTGCGTTTTGTATAGCAGCGGTGTAATATTGTGCTGCGTGAGAGGCAGTTTCCCTTGGCGTTTTATGGGGGGACGGTTTCCAAAGTGGATTGTAAGTTTTCTCATTGGGTAACCTGTATTTCACAGAGGAGAGAAACGACAGCTGTGTTTGGAGCTTATAAGCGCGGTAAGGAACGGTGACTTAAGAAGAGAAGGGATTGGCACTAGTATGATGATGCAATTAGTGGATTGCACTATCGATTCATTATAGAAGGGAGAGAGATGAGTGTTTATTTGACGCGAGAAGTTGATTTTAATTGCATAAAGACGAAGGAATCGGTCATTAATAAGGAGATCAATTAATAAGGTAGCTGTTACGAGTCTTTAAGTTAGAAAATAAGTGAATATTATCAAGCGATGCGTGTGGTTTGCGTGTGGTGTTGGTTGGGTTTGAGGTTATTTTGTAAGTGCGTAGTCTGGTACGTAGCCGTTCCGAGTCAACTTGTTTACTTTGCATGGGGATTCCCGGGTTAGCAAACCGGATTTAAACATCACGTCATGAGATATGTCTTAACGTGCCCCAGACTCTGACGATCTGCTGGAGCTCGTGTTTATCAAGCGTTATATTTTGATTCTACTGCTATGTTCACTGTTTGTTTTCACGATCTAGGCACAACAGTAAATATTTCGTCACCCTTTGTAAGCATCCTCAGTTGTGGGCAAATTTATACCAACATTCAACGTTTGAGTGAATTTGCGTTTTTCAGGAGAAATAAAAGCGATAGGAAAGATAAGCTGAGTCATCAGAGTTTAAAGATTGCGTCATCCAGTAACGCTATAGTCAAAATATTGTGTCGCACAATCACACTTTTCGTCACGCCGGTTCGTACAAATACAGGATCACGCTAACATTTATGAAACTTAGGGGTGGGGAGGGTCAGAACGGCAGGTTAAAATGCCCATTGGGCCTTCTTGTCATTATTTGATTTAATTTGGTATCTCCCTTACCAACAACACCGCTTTTCACAAAAAGATTGATCATATGCATTTTGTTTACTGCCTGCAGATCTTACAACCTATGACACTGTAAAACATTTACTGCTTCGTCACACAAGATTACAAGACAACTGGGTCACTCATACTATTTCAAGGTATGCCATTACAAATGTTTCGCTTTTGCTGTTTTTCGCCCTATGTAATTGGACTTTTTGTATTTTTTCCTTACGTAAAGATAGTAGCTTGTAAAATTTTGTGGAATGATTGATCAAAACTCCTGTTTTAAAGACGTAAAAAAGACCGGCATATATTAGCAGAGGATGAGTCTGATTCATCAGAGAACTCAGTTAAGAGAAGTAATGTGGACCTTGTTTGTATTTTTCAGTGGCTGTGCTGGGCTGATTGCTGCTACCATCAGCACTCCGGCAGATGTCGTGAAAACAAGAATTATGAACAACCCAAAAGTATACAGAGGAACACTTGACTGTTTTATGAGTGCGGTTCGTAGATTTATCTTTATTGCCATAATATTTACATCATAGTCATGTTCAGTAACTGATCTATGTGCAATCTTACACCTTTGAAATGTTCATCACACAGTCATAAAAAAGGACACAACAAACAAATGTTCTAAATGAAGGGGTATTTGTAATTCCTCCTTCATGCGGCTGGAAGTAAGTCCAAAGATGCCAAGGGTGATGGATAAAGTGTTGAAAGTCATCTAAGTTAGGATTGAGGAGGTTACCGATACCTTTTGGACTTATGCACCACTTTGGCATTAAAGGATGAGAGAGCGGGATTTGTGTTAGGAAGGTTTCATCTGCTGATATAAAGAATACGATGATTAACTGTTTATGACCTTTTTCCATGCTTTAGGTCCGCGAGGAAGGTTTCTTTTCTTTATACAAGGGTTGGCTTCCGACATGGACTAGAATGGTGAGTAACAGTTACGTTTTTCAGACCATTTAGCCACTGGACACCCAAAAGAACGACAAAAAACACAGGAAGTAAATGGTGTAAAAACAAAAGGCATGCACGTGTTCCCAATTCAAAATTCAAGACTGGGATATTTTTGAGAAACTGATTTATATGTGAGGATTAAGTGCTTTGCTAACACGGCGTCTGATTAGAGAAACATCAGTTTCTCTTCTCCGTTTATTTCCATCCTTGTGTGTTATATTTCAGAGAAACAAAATTTGCTTTTCCCCACTCAAAGCAGAGGCAACTAATTATGAAATAATAAATCAGCAGTTTAGTTACAACCTTGTTTTCACGTTTCATTGAGTAATAGTTTATCGTTATTATGATACAATCACTTCTTTTACTAACTAGCATCTGCTGGTTTTGCACTCGATTAATTTGACTTACTCGTATTTCAGGCCCCCTGGTCACTCACATTCTGGCTTGTGTATGAAAGAATTAGAAATGTTACAGGAATGGCAGGATTTTGATGGTGTTGATTGATTAGTCAACTAAATAACTGGGAAACAGTGATAAAGCGAGGAGTGGTTTCTGCGTGATCTTCTCTGACAGGGCTGACGGCCTTCACAGAGTCGAAAACAAGACAGCAGCCATCTTGGCATCAAGGAGTGGAAAGAGTGCATTTATGGACTGGCAGCAGGCACGGCTACAGTGCGTTGACTTGAAAGCAAGAAAGTTGAAGAAAAGTGTTGAAAATGAATGGTGGACAAAGAACAGGACGTCATTATGGACCAAGTCAAGTCACTTTTCTCTTAACGCCTCCTTCTTTACTGTAGGCTACCATTATTTGACACACCTGTGAATGTGACCACCCCAACAGGCCAAGTCTTTACATAGGGTTCCACTGAAGTGAACATCTGGGAACTTTGTGCCACGGACGTCAACTGGAAGTTGGATGTTTAAGTGAACAATAACAGGAAGTTGAAAGTCCACAGTCGTTTTATGAGCCACGGAAGTTGAATGTTCACTTTGTTTCCTTGTTCCTGCTCACCATCAAAGGCTAAAAACTCCTGTATTGGTGCTCGGTGGCTTTTACAACTGATGGGCGTGTTCACTTCCAGATGGCGTGAAATTGCGCCAAAAGGCAAACTTTCAACTTCCGGTTGCCGTCAAACGACTGGCTCTTCAACAGTAATTTTTTATTCATTACTTGTGCCTAATCACCACTCGAGGCTGAGGCTTGGGTAAATCTGGGTGAAATTTTTATTCGCTACTGTATACCATAATGAGATCATTGCGTTTTGACAGGACATTATTTATTGATCAACAATGAAGTTGTAAAGAAGTGTACAGGAATTCTTACAGGGCTACAAATTGGGAAATCTAGAAAGGTTTATATTTTAAATGAAGAAATAAATATCGTTATTCACTTTTCTTCACTGTATATTTGGTTCACATTATTCAGATCTGATCACAGTCAAACGTCCGCTAGCAGACACCTCATACAGCTCATACAATTGACTTTCCCTAACTCGAATCTTCAAGGAAATCGTAAAAGGATCGAGTTATCGGGACATGCCATCAAGGTTGTTTACCCTTTTACTTCAAAATTCCGGAAATGTTGGTTGGAATGCAAATGGAGGTAGCTTTTCGTTTGCCCCGGCAAACGGAAAGTTTCAGAAGAAACGGAATTTCTTGAAAGGTAGTCAAAAAATTCCCAAACGGTCCACACTAAAACGCGTTAGTTTGTGGACGTTTCCAAACAGGACTTTAGAAAATGCCGCCTTTGCTATCGTTTTAGTGTCGTCGACAGACGAAATCGCATTAAAGATACGTTTTCAAACGAAAACACGTAAGTTTGGACAGGTGAAAACGATACGGAACAAGAATATTTTCCTGTATTTTCGAGCAAATGAAAGCTGAGACTTGAAAACGCATTGGCGTGGACAGCCTTAAGCGGACACTTGAGAATGATCTTAAAAGTGCGCACTTTTGGACAGTTCGACTGTACAGTTTGGTAATGTCTTCAACTTGAATCAAGCTGTTCTTGTTTTTTGTTTTGTTTTACGCTGTCCTTTAAGCATGCCAGTTCTCGTTTTCTTTCTCGGTAGTTTTTGTTGTGATGTTTTGTGTTTAGCTCGCTTCTCTTCTAGTGGCACACCCTAAAACAACAACAAATCAGAACATTCAGTAAACAACTTCAGTTTTCAACACAAATACTGTAAATACACACTGTACTTCTCAACAAGACTTTGTAAAAGTGGGCGTTCAATTAATAAGTGAAGGGTCGGTTGAAAAATACACCAAATAACGATTTGGCCCTTAAATCCAAATTGCTCCTAATTAACTCTTCTTCGTCACAGACTAGTTATCGTGCAAGTCAGAAACATAGTTCACTATTTTTTTCTTTTCTCCTGAAGGCTTTATTTCGAAAATTACCTTACTACTTTTGCCAAAAAATCAAGTGACTAAAATGCGACACTTGGTTGATCTTGTATTAGTTCATTCAAAAAAGAAATGATTCATGCTTCGCTTCGGGTAATTCAGTTTTTAGGGAAAAAAGGTGATAAGCTTTTTCTTCAATTTTAAGCCTTCAGGCCAAAAAATAAATGTAGAGCTGTATTTATTATTACATGATTATGCCAAAGACGAGTTTATTGCTTTGTTTTCATTTTGGCAAGGGTTTTCTTCTTTTTCTTATTGAAAACTATCTTACAGCCGCGGTAACTGGGAGATTGATCACGGCTAGAACTTATTTTTCACTTGAAAACATGAAGAAGAAATAGTATCGAATAAGGGGTAAGAGAAATCAGTAGATACACAAAACTAGTGGATAATTTCGTTAAAGGTCGAAGAAAGGTTTCGTGCACAGCGGTTTTATTACGGTTTCTAATTACCTCCACTTGCTTCTTTGTTTTCCCGTTTTTTCTCGAGATATCAGTGTTTGTTTCTTCTTGACCGTTTAGTGTAATTTCCTGAGTGATTGTTCCACTCTGATTGTTTTCATCGATTTCTTCATCTTCTTCTGAATTACTCTCAGTATGTCCATTTGTGTGGGAGAAGCCTTGGGCGGAAGATACCTCGAGCCCTTCCGGTGTCCCAGACTCCGGTGAACTGTCACCTAATCTTGTGAGCCTGCAATCCTCAGTACCGTCGCTAGTAGAAGCAGCCTGGGATGCTTGCCCAACAGTTCTGTGAGGGAGTAATATGTACTTTAAGTATGCTATCACGAAGTATCGACAGACTTCAAATAACTGCGTAGACTTCAAATAACTGCCACTTACTGTAGAACACTGACTGAGGGGCCCGATAGCTTCATTGACTGCCATGTATACTCTGTGAATTCCATTTGCTATCAAAGAACGTTGAAAAATACTCAGTTTCCTTGCAAGATAAAAGTAGGCCCTTCATTTCAAAAGAATTACACTGTGACTTACAAAGCCTCAGGCTTCCATTCCCGCAAATGATATCTACAAGTTGCATATATCCCTTTAAATCTTCTCTCCCCATCCCTGCACCATTTCAAACTACTCAAACTTCCACGTTATCATCTTTCCTCTCTCCTTTATATACACCTTATCTACGCAAGTCTCATATTACCCTAAAAGCCCCCCTTTTTCTCCTAATAAAACCTGTTCTCTACGAGTGTCTCATATTTTCCTTTCTCTCACAACCAAACCATTTCACGTCAAGAGTCCCATATCATCCTATCATCCAAAGCTATTTCCTTCCTCTCTCGTCTCCACCACCCACATAAACAACTACTGTAACAGTAGCATCGTCCAAAATGCCGCGACATACATCCGGGACCTCCCTACGGTCCAGGGCGCTCAATTTGAAAAGCTTCTTACGACAAAGGCACCAAAATACAAAGAAAATGGAGGGAAATAGCGTTACAAAAAACCTAGGTTCTTTGGCCACGTGAAACTCAAGATACCTGTAGTAATAAACAACCTAACTACACAGCTTGCCCCTTATGACATTACATATTTTACCTTATCAACTCAGTTGATAAATCCAAATTTCCTGCGTAGCAAGCGTTGCTTTTTCTCATATTTTTGTTTTGTCTTTGCTGAGCGAAAGCTGGGTCTCGTCTCCACACTTCTTCCATTGTTTTTGTTTGTGTTTGTTTTTGCTTTTGTCCCAGCTTTCGCGCGGCCATAACCTAAAAAATGCTTCCAAAATGCGGGAAAAACCGAGGGAAACGCTTTCTCTCTGTGATGAACTATGAGCGTCAAGTAAAGGACGTACCTGTAAAAGTCGATTCATCCTTTGAAAATGTTTTTCTGAAAACAAATTACTTGTAGTTTAGTGAATGAAACAACAAAAGGTAGTCTAGTTCCACTTGCACAAGCAAGGTCACAGATTATATATGTTGTAGTTCAATTTTATCCTTGGTTCAATTTTTATTTTCCTTTGTTCTTTTTTATGTTTATATATGATAATAACAAAAGAACTAAGATCTCATGTGACCTGAGATCACCACTGACTGCAAGACCAGTCATAGAAAGTTGGCAAAGGAGGGACGGCAATATCTCAGTTAATGCTACAATATCCCTTTTAAATGTAAAGAAGATCCCCGCAGTTATTAACGCAACTTATGCAGTTGCGAAAAGAAAGCCTGAAAAAATCAGGCTTGTCGGGATTTTTTCAGGCAAGCCTGATTTTTTCCGCAACTGCATAAGTTGCGTTAAGAACTGCGAGGATCTTTTTTACATTTATTTCTTTATTCCGCAGTTCAAATATATGAATTTCATATATTCATAATTTCAATATCCATTTTCAAAGTTATTTTTCTCGCTTGCAACACAGAGCAAACGAACGTGGACTCGCGGCAATTTCGGGCAATTTTGCAGCTGCTACCCGAAATTGCCTCCATCCACGCAGAAAACACTCATTAACTGGGGAATAATGCTCTTAAAATTTTTAGCGGAGCTCGCGGAGCACCATGGGTAAGCAAATTTGGTAGCCTGTTGATCCGAAAAATTTTGGTTCTGACGTCAGCGTACGTCCATCCATCCGTCCGTCCGTCCGTCCGTACAGACTCTGGGGGAGGGTGACGGGAGTCCCAAGACAGCCTGACCAGGGGAGGTGGAATACCATCTTTTCTTGTAGCTGAAGTAAACAATGTGGCGGCTGGTTCCTCGTTCGCTCGATTTTCAATACAATAATTGTAATACATTCTTGGAATGAAGACTTGTAGCAGTTCATCATGAAAGGGAAAAAGAGCTGCTTCAATCTCGATGGCGCATATGGAAGGTATTGGAGAGCTTGAAGGCAAGAAATCCTTGTTCGAGGACATACTTGTTTTTTTCAAAGCTAAGGAGATCTGGAAAGAACCCGGCGACTTTTGTTTAGATTTTCAAGTCCTTCTTTCAGTTCAGTGGCAAAGTAAATTACAGATTTGATTGTGAATTTACTTGTAAAAATTGTTTAATTGAGCGACTTTACATGTTTAGTAAAATACGGTAATTTTCTTGAAATGTTTTGAAAACTTCTTTAAAATAGCTCGTAGTTCCCGTTTGCCAGCTTGCGAGTAACTTCACTCGAGGGAAAAATTGAATGCAGTTTGCTTTCCTAGGCAAACAAGGGCTTCGTAGGTGAATGATATTTCATGTTTTTGAAGGTTTCTTGTTCTTTTTTCTGTGCTTATTCATTAAAGGAATTTTCATTAGTGAGCAATCTGATATTTAGGCTTCTGAACTTTAGTGCGTAATTTTCAATATTTTTCTTACAGCAATTCTACTGTATTTTATTCGAAAAGTGGAAATCGTGACTATAGTGGACTGAGTCTGTGTTGTTTTGTTGTTTTTCTTCGGCGATGCATATTGGGTTGTTTTTGTGTTTAGTATTCAACACCTGAAGAGTCGCTCTGTCGTCATTTTTAAGTTTATAGTCTTAGTGTAAAGTTCCTTATGTTTTTGTTCAGTTGTAGCATATTTTATCTTCCTTATATTGTTATATTTTTTGGTTTCTCCATTTGAAGTGAATGACATTTCTCTCCCAATTTAGCGACTAAACTTAGAATCGCCGTTTCAGTAATTGAGTTCAGTGTGGCATGTTTTCGTGTTCCTTTTGTTTTTATAAAACCGCTAAGCCATTTCAGTGTGTCTTTAGTTACAGGTCGAAATGAAATCTTTATTTTAGTAACCATAAACAAAGCATTTCTCGGTTTAAGTCTATTTTGTCTAAAATGAGACTCTGAATTCTTCCTAAAATTAGTTCAGGGTGTGTTCTTGAAAGCGCCCGATTAATACTTCGCGGTTGAAAAACTTGTGCCATTTTCTCTTGATAATTATACGCGTGCTTGAAAGATTCCGAAAACATTTTTGGAGAATTTTTGTCAGTAAACGGTTTGATGCCGGAAAAATATTATTTATTTTAGCAAGATATATTTCGAAAAATGTTTCATGGTTAACAGAACTAAACAGCCAGAGGGATGCATTGAAATCAGTGAGAAATGTGTATTTGCATGTAAAAGTCTCTCGAGTCGCTACCGGGAGCAACTTAAGTCAGTTTTTTTTAGCAATTGTAGTTTTACAGGTGCTCTTCTTGAACTTAAAAGAATAAGCTAGCATTCGAAAGAATGCTACAAGCAGAGCTGTCGGTGAAAGTCGTGCTGAAGTCTTCTCTTTGAGGAAAAATAAGCCACCTCACAGTTTCCTCAGCGGTCCGCATGTTTTACCTTGCTGTTTTTCACCTCTTGGGGAATAACTGCACAACTAAAATTTACTGTATTTTACGGGCCAATTGGCATGAAAGAGAGATGTGGAGCTCCGCTTTTAGGCTTGGCTAAATCTATATATTATCTAACAAGCTCCTAACCAGAGTTACTTCTGACCTATAGCAACCAAACCCACCAAATCCCACCGAGCCCAAATAAATTTTCTTTGCCTTGTCTGATCCACATTTCATTACTAGGCCAACATATGAGGAAATCAATGAGTTTTGTTCCAGTACTTGAATTTATACTACAGAGTTAATACTCAGCTTTCTCAGTTAGTTTTAAACAAGCTCCAGTAAAGGACTGAGACAAATACCATCAACTGAGGAGACACCAACTAGCTAGTCTCCTACGCAGCCGTTTTTAGTGTTGTCACGCAATGCTCCTTCCCGCAAAGGGGAAGAACGTTGCGTGACGACACCAAAAACAGCTGCGTAGGAGACTATCAACTATCTGACTGATTATGATTTATCTAGTTATCCGGCAGCCAAATTCTGGAACGCAATTCCATATCACTACCGCACTACAACCGATTTCAACTCATTTCGCAAACTAATTTTGTCCTACAATAATCAAATATTGTGTAGATTTGTCTGTATGGTTTAAATTTCTTTCTTTTAATTTTTATTATATGTATTTTATTCATTTTGTAACTTTAGCTACAACCTTGGACAAAACTCTTGAGACAGATCCGCCTGTTTTCCAATAGCGACGCCTTAATTGGACACTACAAGACCTGTACAAATTGCTCCCCTCCCCACCCCCGTACAATGTTGTTTTGGCCATGACGCTTGTTCATACAAATCCTGTGGTCTTCAAAACAACATTGAAAGAGGGGAGGGGGGAGGACAGATACTTATGCAGTAGTGTGAGAGGTTTAATTAAAAACAATAGGAAAATACGGGTGTGTTTTCAATTTGTCTCAAGTAGTTTTGTCCGAGGTTGTCGACAGGTCGCTGGTATGTATTTTTAACGTTGACAACTTGCAGTCAACTTTATTGTCGTTTTTTCTTGTCTAATTCACCTAGGTTATAGTTTTTATGCATATTTCCGTGAGGGTTAGTAGGAAATAAACATTTGACAGCCAAATTTAAAGCTGAGGAGCTCCCAATACATAAGTTGTCAACAGCTTTTTGCTGCTAGCGTTACTATGGGTACGGCTTGTAAACAACTTAAGCGACTATTACGCTTACGTTGGTGGATTTATCACTACATCTAACCCTCAGCGGTTAAAGTGGATCTTTTAAGAAGTTATGATAGCGACCAAACATCGTCAGAATATTGAGAATACGCTCGTGAACCGCTTGGCGACAAAGAGGTTAGAGCTGTTTAGATGCTGACGTAAAGCCAGGCAAATCTTCACCTGTTCCCGTCGCGCGAAGATTTTGCATTAGCTGTGATTAGATCGTTCAGCAGTGGCACAGCAAACATTCTTCAGTGGTGCTGTTTCCGTGGGAAACCTGAAAATTCTTTAGAGCATTACCACCTAGCGGTGAGGCTAGATCGCAGTCAACGGTCGCATGGCTGACATTAATAACATGAAGCAATGGCGAAAGGCTGAAATATTAAATTAGTACTTTCTAACTGTGAAGCGCACTTGAAGTGTGTTTAATGAAAATTTGACGTTTCAGTTACGGTTTAAGAAATGTTTCATAGGATTTAAGGTTGTTTTAAGACTCCTTGTAACGGTTTATCACGGTTTAACGGCTAATTAAAATAAAGGTGACTTAATGTTTGTTACTTTACTGTCCAAGCGACAAAATCGTGGAAAATCGATAAAATCGTTGGTAGTAACCTGTAAATCGTATCAATCGACATCTTTGTCCACGTAAATCGTGTTCGGTTTTCTAGCCTGAAAAAACTACTGTATACTATGTTGAGAAAGCATCGCCAATGAATATCGGCGATAGTAGTAACACCTCTTAGAAAGAGCATTTAGGCAGCAGCATGTAGATGAGTTGCGCACAGACTTTGGGCGCGTTAAACGAGTGTGCCGAGCGTGTCCGGGATTTCGTTTAGCAGGTTCGAGTCTCGTTTTCGACCATTGATCTTTTTTCTCTTTTATTTCTTGGCCGAGACAATTTCAAGGCACTAGAAGAGAACTTTTACTGCAACAAGTATTTTAGGAGCCATGTTACATAACGCTGATGTAATTATCACGCGATGCGTGAGACTGTCACACCCAAATGCAGTCGCGTGACATTGTACTAATTGTTTCAACCATTTCTTTTGCAGTCTTCAGAAACAACTATACATGTAGAATATCTGTGGAAAAAATGAAGGCGAATTGTCTTTTAATCTTGAAGCTAGAGCGATTTAAGCAAGCCCATATCGTAGACAACCTTGGACAAAACTCTTGAGACAGATCCGCCTGTTTTCCAATAGCGACGCCTTAATTGGACACTGCAAGACCTGTACAAATTACTCCCCTCCCCAACCCCGTGCAATGTTGTTTTGGCCATGATACTTGCCCATACAAATCCTGTGGTCTTCAAAACAACATTGAAAGAGGGCAGGGGAGAGGACAGATACTTATGCAGTAGTTTGCGAGGTTTAATTAAAAACAATACGGGTGTGTTTTCAATTTGTCTCAAGTAGTTTTGTCCGAGGTTGTAGCTCGAAGAAATTAGCAGAGACGCTTCTCTGTAAATTCGAGATCAGATAAAGTTTATTTTATGTTGTTATGTTATGTCGAAACGTCAGTCCTTCTCCGGGCTACTCGCGTCCAGACGATCACACTTCACACACTACTGAGTCTCCTGGGTTTAAACCATTTACTTTGCTCCGTTAGAGCATTTTGATATTGACGTACCACTGTATGGTATGAGTGCCTCCACAGTGTCCTTCATATTTGGCCTGTTCATCAAGTCATAAGGGGATTTGCTTTTTAAGATAATTGACAAAACTGAAAAACAAATAGCAAACAGGGCAGCAGGTCAAGTGAATACCAAGCAATTCCTTGATACTACCGTGTTAATGGCTGTCTCCTTCCCCAATGGACTTCCATGCATTTTTGTAACGAAAGAATGTACGTCAATACAATATAGTGTTTTACTCACTAACAAATTTAGAATCTAATTACGGTTAAGATCACGGCATATCTTTTGGAGGGTCGTTACATTCGGTAGCGGAAAACTTCATATTGATAACTGTTAGATCTACTTTACCTGTCTGAGCAACATGGCAGTTCTTGGAGTTTGTATTCCATTCTACAAGAAACCTCAAAATGGTATCTGCAACATAAATTTTAAATGAATTGAAGGGATCTGTCTCGAATTTGAAAGCTACCATAGTTCCAAGTCTACTGGGGTTATTGGCCATCGCCATGGCGACATTCCAGCAAATTCAATTTGGAAGAAAAGCACTTTAACTCGACGCAGCAGCCGTCTCATCTGGAACACCACTGCATGAAGACATCATTGAATACTGTTCGGCATGCACTAAACCCAGGAACACCGAAAGAATCAAGAACACCGAACTAAAGCTAACCAAAAGAGTACTACGAAGCCTTAAATCGGGCATATTCGGCATAATTAACCCTGATCTCGTCCCCGATAGGCAACAATTATTCACCCAAGTGGAGGTGAATAGTGGTGGATATTTGCCGAGCCGCCAAGCGGCGAGTTAAATATCTACCACGTTTCACCGACTAAGGTGAATAATTGTTTTAGTATAAACGGAACCAGTGGATAGCCAACACCAAATTGTTCCTTTTTTTCCTGAGAAAAAATCCAGAAAAATGCCAGAAGGTGAATAGCAGATACTATCCTGAGTTTGAGTAGCCAATCACAGCGCGCGAAAAACACTATCCACTGGTTTTGTAGCCAATCACAGCGCGCGAAAAACACTATCCACTGGTTTTGTAGCCAATCACAGCGTGCGAAAAACACTATCCACTGGTTTTGTGCTGCTTAACCTGTGTTCTTCTTTAGGACACCAACGTAGACCGGGAGCACTACTTATAAACTGATGTTTAACATACACTGCGTCAAAACATGGCTGTAACCGAAAAATACAGGCATTTTGAAGAACATTTCCATCACTTCGGCCAAAATCACCACTTACACTTAATTGCTACGCCCTACGACTAATCACAACAAGATTCTCTTTTTCGAATAAAATAAATGTTATCTTTACAAAGAGAACAGTCATCAGTTCTTTTTATTAAGAAAGGCAGTCAATAGATAAGTATTCATCACAGAATTGAAGTGCAGAAACAAGGGCTCAAAATCGCATCTTAGAAATTTAGGGAATTAGCCCTTCATTCTAATAACAACGCACAGTCAGACAAGCTGGCATATATTTATTGAGACTTCTTATAGACGTGACTCAAAATGGCAGACAAGGCGCTTTTAGGAAAGGTACAGCGACTTGTTTTCGTGCGAAACGTCAAGGAGCCCAAGATTCACGTTTCCCATATTTTTTTAAAATTGAATGTTACATAACTTTTCAGCCTCAAAAGCTAAATACGCTACGTGTCCACAATGATGTTTTTAGAAAGCTTTTTCAGGCGATATTATTGATTTCTTCACAAGCCTTCATCATAAACGGTTAGGGGGCAAGAGATCATAATTTTGTGCAACCCATAACTTACCCCTTAAAACAAAAAATGCCCATACTTTCAAGTACAGCAGCAGACTTCGTGAACGGGATCGCGTGTTTGCTGCAGCCTTTTCACTCTCTCTTGATAATATTTAATGTCAACGAATGTAAGACCAAATAGACTGTGTTCATGGCGACCATGTTGGAGGAGCAAAACAACAAAAACTATTTGCATAAAAATAAAACTTTTTTCCCAATGAAAAGGAATTCAATTGTTTTTCCCCTCCAGCATGGCCGCTGCGAACACACTCTATACAATAATCATTCCACCTCACTGTTTTGAGAAGTGACGAAAACTTATCTCCTGTAACTTTATATGAACACAATGAAGAAATAACTGAAGAGTTTCAAACCAAAACTAATTTTAAAACAAATAATGTTAACTCTATACCTTGTTGATCTTCTCTAAGAAACTTGATGGCTTCTGTTAATTCTTCTAAACCATTTTGAACTAGAAGAACATCTACGGGAAAGATGAATAATTACCACAACTAGCACAAAATTATTCCCATATGAGCCTTGTG
This sequence comes from Siderastrea siderea, assembly GCA_964030785.1. Lineage (NCBI taxonomy): Eukaryota > Metazoa > Cnidaria > Anthozoa > Scleractinia > Rhizangiidae > Siderastrea > Siderastrea siderea. The sequence goes on along the minus strand of OZ034974.1, from coordinate 18,319,825 downwards.
TATTGCGTGTTCCTGGATGTGAGTATTTTGGCCAAATGACACAATGCTAACTACACACTTCCACCAAATCTTAAATTCAACTGCAATTCATGAGCTTGGGAACAAATGTCTGAAAAGGGTGGAGCCCAAAGGACAGTGGATTGAAGCACAGCAACGGACCATGGCAACCCTAAGAGCGCCAAGCACTGTCACACTGATAGAATCAACGCAATATTTTCACTACTTATTTTGCCTAACTGGGTGGGAAGAGAGGAATATCGTACTCGGAGAGGCAACTGCTGACTGTAGCACTGTGCTTCGAGGTTAACTTCGCCCAAATTGCGATTAGCGACATTAAAATATGTGGTCATGCTTGTCTTCCTACAGCAGTTAATATTACTAACAAAAGACAAGTCAATTGATGTTGCTAATCTGAATAATACCGTACGTTTAGACAGAAGGGTAAAAAGTTTTGAAATCACCAAAAATATGTGTCGATGAGTTCCAGCATAAAGCGTCATGTAAGTATTTTTTTATTTCTCACTAAAAGCACGTCTGTGGAGTGACACATTAAAGTGTTAACTTCCAGCCCCCATTGGAAGCTGAAACTTACGTTTGAGTTTAATATTACAATTAACTGGCATCTACAAAATAGATCATAATTCTATACCTTTAATTATGTTCAGAACTCTGAAAGGTTGATCCAGTGTAATTGCCAAACCAATGGCTTCAAGGTATTTTTTGTCACTGATAAGGTTGGACAACTCTTGCTGTCTGTGAGTGAAAAAAACATTTAAGACATGCAATCAGGGAAAAAGGACCAAAACATAAATAAGTAAATAAATAGACAAAAAAGCAAGTAAGGAAACTTAAGATATTCAGTAAAACAACCCTAGAAGGAAATAAAGAACCAACCGAGACAAAAAAAAAAGAATACTTGACCAAGATGGTTTATTATGGGCTACAAAGTTATGAGTTCACATTTGTCCAAGGGTAAAAAGTGACACTTAATTTGCAGGAAATGTGTGTAACAACAGCAAGGTGACCCCATCTGAAGCTGGATTTCAGCTAGTAAATCAAACTATGAAGCACTAAGAAAGCAGTGCCAAGTGGTGAAAAGAGCTTGTGTTTAAAGGAGAAAATGTCGCACTTCTCTGCACATTCTAACAACAAAAGTCTAACAAAGTTGACTGAAACATCTTGTTGTAATTAAAATGTCTTATCTTTAGGCAATTACAAGCAGATATACGGAACAAAAACTTACTTTAAAATATCCTCTTCGGCAGCGGCTTGTGCCGCCTCCCGTTCTACTTCAGTAACATCCTTTCAAACAGCAAAACGAAAACAAATTTAAAAAACAAAACAAAAACAACAACAACAGAATGTACTGATATAACAATACGCGCTTGTGCCAGGAAGGATGGTCACCTACCCGGCACAGGTTGCCCCGTAACCCTTAAAGCCCCAACTTTAACGTGCATGTTCTCCTCACTTTTTCTTGCATATTTCTTATGTTTTACTTGGGAGAATTTGCTTAAACATCACGGCATTTTATCTTTGGTGATCATTTCTTTTATTCTCATGACCGATACGTTTGATGTAGCAGTGATATTGTAAGGAGAAATTAGTTGCTTGACCAATTGGGTCTTAAGAGAGGTCTCGAACATATTGACTTCACTGATGAGAAGATATTGGGCAGGATAGACAGGCAGTCGCTTAAATAAAATAGGTAGTCGCTTATAAGGAGCTTTAACTGCATTAATTTTATAATTGGAAGTCATTCTTACCTTCCAAATGTTAATTACTGAGTCAGCGCCTCCAGAAACAACTTCATCTTGCTTTTTATTAACTGCAATACTCCAGACCTACATTGTACAAACCAAATAAATAACGATCCCAGCGTCAAGAAAGGATAAAAACACTTATTTTGTAAACACTGGAAAACAAACAGCACTAGCATAATTCTGAGACCTCAACAGCTACCTGGATTTAGTTTTAATTAATGTATTTTAAAGATAACAGTAGGATTTCTAGTATCAAGCTTTGCATTGAATGAGACGCACGTTGAGTAAGAATCTGTAAGTCAGGAGTAGTTCACTGTTGGGTGTGTATCAACTAATTGACATATGAGTAAAATTTGACAAATTTGGCACAACAGTTGTTTTTCTTTTTCTACTTGGACTGGAATGCCTTTCCAACGAATTCAGCACCTGACTAGAAACAACAGGTTCACATACACTTTGAAAGAATGCGAACTCACTTTTGAAGTGCATGACGTTTCCCGCAATCGCCATTGTTAACTGTCACCTACTGTACAGCAAGCACTACATGTATTGTCAATATGTGAAGGGAAGCGTCTGTTCTACCTTGTCTAAATGCTGATCAAATGTCTTGACGCATTCATTGGTCTTTATTGTCCACAGCTTTATAAGACCCTCAGACCCACTACAAAAATTAAACAAATTCAACGTTGTAACGAACTATCAAAACAAAAAAATTATACAGTGACATATAACATGTAAACATACTAACTCAAAAATAAAAACGTTTATAGCCTGATTGTGACTAATAAAGTGTTATGGGTATTGCAAATTTGCACGAGCTCCGTAGGACGGTTATTTTAAAACTACACTTGTCTAGGTAAACCAGCACGTCGCAGATTACAGGACAGATATTTGTATTCGTATTTATGATTCCTCACGTCTTACCATAGATTGCAGACTCCAGAGTATACATTGCACACTACAAATCAGATTGCACACTGCAGACCATACACTGCAGACCGTAGATTGCACACTGTAGGCCATACACTGCAGACTGCAGACCGTAGATTGCACACTACAGACCATACACTGCAGACTGCAGACTGCAGACCATACACTGCAGACTGCAGACCGTAGACTGCACCCTGCAGAAACTGCACACCACTGCTGGTATATCGGGTGAATGTTTGAGACTGATAAAAACAATTGCACGATGGGTATTGTAAATTTTGCATGAGATGTCATAATGACTATTTTAAACTTGTGTTTCGAGCAAGCCCCCAATTGAGAGACAGTTATATTGCAAATAGTTCATGTAGCCGTGCACACTAATACCAAGGTATAAAGGGTACTCACACGGGGCATGGCATTTTGGATGGACAAACAAGCTGTGAACTAGTGGAGACCATAGAAAGGCGATTGGCAGCTAACTTCGTTGTTGGTGTTCTGGTTCGATGATGTAGCATCACAAAACCATGAAACCAGTCTATTTGACAACAGAAAGTTGGAAACTTTGAAGGAAGGTTTCATAGAACACATTTGTATCCCTCTACATTCTACTTGAAAAGCAATAATCAAGCGATTTTGAATTTGTTTTTGTATGAGTGGTACTTTGTACGCAAAACACGCCTAATGAACAACTTTCTTAGTGCAGCTTCCACTCAGTGGTTGCTCCATAACAGCCTCTTATGAAGCGTAAACCTGCCTGAGTCCATTAAGGTTTTATAGCTTTACCAGGCACACTAAGTGTGCGGTCTGCAGTCCGCCGACGGTGGTGTACAATCTGATTGCGATCTGTATTCTGCACTCTACAGTGGTACACTCTACAGTCTGTGGTATGCACTCTTACTGCGATTTGCCGTCTGCAAAGTAGAGTTTGCAATTACGCACACCGTTAAAATTTGCCTTCCCCATTTCTGTGCAGTAGAATTTTAATGAAAACAAAGAAATACATCGAAGTACAGTACCTGTGGCCTCACGTGATTACTTCTTCGAATGAAATCGCTATGAATGAAAGAATGTTATGATAAGCAAGAGAATAAACATTAATAAAAATTATTAGATTACCTTGATATAAGCTGCATCCCCCTGGTCATAAAACTAAACTTCAATACAGAACTTGTGTGTCCCTCAAATGTCTTGACACAAGTCAGATCAGATAAGGCCCAAAACTTGATAGTTGAATCAGCAGATGATGTCGCAATACACTGATCCACTGGTGAGAATCTCACACACCAAATACCTTTCTTATGGCCACGTAAAGTTCCCAGGGCTGAGCCATCAGCAACAACCCAGATCTACAAGAATCAGGAAACAGCCATCAGCAAAGTCGTATTGCACTCACACTTGGGTTAAAAATTTAGCTTAATTTTTCTGTCATTCCCAACACTAAAACCCGCTCACATCAAATACTGTAAGGGCTCACAACACCACTTCACGTCTGTAAACGTAAGGTATCACCAAGATGTATCTTCTAGTGCTGGTGATCTGAAAAGTCCACTTTCTAGCAAAGGCAGTGCCCTAATGGAGTAAACTGAGCATCTCCATCCTACTGAGGATTGGTTGTTTAGCTAAACTTATAACAATAATGAATACCTTTGCTGTTTTGTCTTGCGAACCAGTGGCTAACAGCTTGTCATTCGGTGAAACTGTGATGGAATTTATATCCTGCAGCGTAATTATGAATATTGTCAAAGAAGTGGCAAATTTGTAAATCGTAACTCTACAGAGATATGAGACCAGCTGTACAATCATTCTATCATTAAGCACTATTCTCAGTTTATTCTTCCCTATGATCAACAATTATAATTTGTATCATAATGAAAGAACTGCCAAACCCTAGAAAGCATATTTTTTATTCACTGAGAATTTGCTAGCTTGCTGTTAAGACATCTCTCCTCATTAAGAGAGCTGCTGTAACATTACGTTCTCATCTTGTGTTATGTTGAGATTCCAACCCTTCTGGTTTAATTGAGAGTCTCCCATTTATGTCTTACCTCCTGGCGAATCAGTGGACAGGGTTCAAAATATAATCAGAGCTTTTAGCCTAAAATTGTCGGCTTTTTCTCTCAAGGCTGATTTTTAGCCGGCTGTCAAGATGAACGGATAAGCACCATTAAAGAACAAACATTTTCAACAGTTTTTTTGTCTCACATTGCGTAACACGATGAACTACATTGAAATAAAATGTTTCCAATCTAAACGAGTTCGTTTACGAAAGTCCCACATTTCCGTACTGTTTTTTAAACAGAGTGAGTAATTTCTCGTAAAGGTTTGCAATTTCTTCGAAAGTTGGCTGCAAAAACACACTGCCCGAGATGTACTGAGTGCGAAATGTAATTTGATGGCATGCTAGGTTTTTTTTTCCTTTTTTTTTTTTACTTAGATCGTAGAACTTGCCTTTTCCGGTACGAAAACGCTTTTCACTTGAATGAAAAAATCAAATCCTGATCGGAATTTAACAATTCTCTCCTGTCGCTGGTCGACTCCTCCTGTCCGAAGTTTCAGCGTTTTAGTTTGTTTGTCAATTTGCAAATTGGACGAGTCCTTTACGAAAAAAAAAAGCAAAAATGCCACCACAGTGAAACACTTGATATTTACTTCGGTCTCCGACTGCTGGACGAGAAAGCGAAAGCACACACAAAAAAGTGACAAGGTGCTAACAGGAACAGGTTCAAACACTCAGTGGTAACAAAGAAAATCGTGAATAAAAATTTGCTCGGTTCCTAAACAAGAACTGAATTGCTGCGGCACTGCAATCCTATGCCTGGCTCATTTCGTCAATTAGGTCGAGTTATGCCACGTCAGAAAAAAAGAATGCCAGCAAATATAGTTATTGGAACGAAGAGCTGATTTACAAGAATCCGAGACAATGATTGATAACGTTTTACAATTTAGAAAGCTTTTAAAACATCATCCTATTCGCTTTAGGTATGGGTGTAAGTGTATAAGTGCACTTGTTCCAGCGACGTTGATTTCGCCGATCAGGGCATCTCATTTTTTCTATTTCTACGGTGAAAAATCACCGGCAAGGGTGGTCAAAGTGCCGGCTGCTATTTTGAACCCTGGTGGGGATATACATGTTATGTGAAGACTCTGAGGTAGAACAACATTATAATCCCCTACTTTGTAAAAAATTCTCTCCCACAGCCTGTACATCATGGTATGGGGGGGGGGGGGGGGGCAGAGTGAACTTGTGTCAGAAGTTTAAACTTGTAAATGTGCCCCCCCCCCCACTGGGCAATGGTTTCTTTCAGAGAATGACAGAATAGGGAGGACCAAACTGCTCACTTAAGATTTGTGTCATTGCTCCTCGTGTATATGAAATTCCTGGAAGCAACAAATAAAGTTAAAAGTCATAGTGTTCAGTATCGTCTGAGATCTGGCAGTTCACAAGTCCTTGCCTTAAGCACTGAATACACCAGGTAACTAGACTTTCCACTCAACATCACGATGGTTGTAAGAAGACATAATTTGATAAAACAACTTTGCAGAATGCTATCCTGGGTGCCAGAGACATGCATGACAATGCACAGACTTTAATGCCTTTGATCTTTTTTTTTTTTCATTTGTGCTCCAGATTCTGTCTGGCAGTCAGTGTTCAACCTTCAGCCAATTCAAGCTCTTAATGAAAGCATGAAAGAGAAATCTTTGGTACCTAGGACTTGGAGTTTTGAATTCTCCTGATATCTATTAATTTTCCAAATGATTAAAAGTACTTGTCTACTAGTATAAAGAATGTGCTACCCTTTCTTAAGTGTAAATTGCTGTAGAATCTCTCTTTTATAACTCCTGTGGCCTTACAATTTGGCCAATAACGTTTACTTAATGCAAGTTTGAGCAGCCTATCTAACCTTGTCATGTGCCTTCTCCGTAAACTGAACAGTCATCTTGAAAGGTGAATCCTGCAAATAATTTGTTTTGTCATTAGTTTAAACATGTTTTGATTTGAAAAACACTATATACTTGAAGAATTGATTTTGATGCTGATAATTAAAACTGTAATAAAATAAGATAACGATAAATGAATTACATAATGACCATAACAAACCATAGAAATTATTAACCATAAATTTCAATTTATGTAGCAACATACAGTGTCTGAAACAGATGGCACATTCCAAATCTTTATTGTGTTGTCCTGGCTTGCACTTGCCACAAAACTGCTGCTAAGTCTGATAAGCAAAACAACTAAATAATAAATCAATTGTGATTTTAACAAAAAGAGGAAAGATCTTTGTACGAATACGCTGCATACTATACTACTTCTCTCTGCTCCCAGACTGTCCTGCAAAGGATGCTGTTGTCACTCACACAAAGAATTTAATTAGTTCTTAACAAGTTTTTGGCATCTTTTGACATAACACATTTCTAGGGAACTACCCATCTAACCCAACATTTTTTAACTCATAATCTCTTAGAGCAAAATGTTGGGTTAGGGGAGGGGTAGGTGTGGAGTTTCCCAGAAACGTGTAATGATCCGACAACTTTTGATGGCTTCTGTTCCCACTGACCAATAAAATCCAGAAGAGGAGGAGTTGTGAGGGCAAAGGTAAAACTTGACAACTCTGCTCCGCATTCTTCTTTTTTTTTTCATTTTTGCCATTTTTTTCATTTTAATTGGTCAGTTGGAACAGAAGTGATGAAAAAGTTGCCAAAAGTTGCCAAAAAGGTATCAAAAAGTACAGTAATCAAAACCTATGTTCAAGTGGTGCTGAGGACAGTTGCATAGCACCATAAAAAAAAGCAAGAGCATGCAAAATTGCCTACTCTGAGGGAATGTCTGTGGAACTGTCCTTAAGGGAATTCTGTCAAGTTCTGTCTCCCAACCTGCATGTCATGTTTTCATGCAGCAGGCAATTTCCTGCTTCTTGCACAACTACCTCTGAACAGAAGAGTGTCTGCTCATAGTCTGAACCCGGCTACCAAGCAAGGTTCCTTTCAAGGCTTAATAAGTGACGTACCTGGACCATGATACAGTAACGACAGCATGGGTATGTCCCACTCCAATAGCCACACACTTGAACTCACTATGTTCTGTCATCTTCCAAATGCGGATTGTATTGTCCTAAAACATACAAAAAGTTACATGTCCTTTGAAAATGTCATTGCTAGCAATAAACATGGTGACTGGGATTATGTCATGTAGCGATTATATAAAACTAAATAAATGTAAAATAAGCTGAACTTTGCTTCATAAAAGAAGTAGAACAATATTTAATTAGAATACTGCTATGTCACGCTTATGTCAAGATTGCTTTTTTGATCTAGTAATCTGTACATGTACATGTATAAACGTCAAACTGAGACAACAAGTGAGTTAACACTGTATAATTAAACGACATACATAAAAGTACCTTTGACCCTGTGACTAAAGTGTCGCCACTGTTGTTGATCTCTAGAGATAACACAGTGTCTGTATGTCCTTCTAACAACTGACAGTTCATGGTGGTGAGGTTGTATATTCTTAGTTGACTGCTGTTGGTTGCTACAGCCAAATGATTCTCATCAGCACCAGCAAAACAAACATCCAGTATTTCATCATTGTATCCTACAAACTACAGAGTACAGTTCAATTAGACAAGCAGATTCTATCCTAAAAGTGGTAGATGCAGTCACTGTTAGTAGTAGCTATCCACTGTGCTGCAAAACAAAACAAACTACTGGACTGTCAGCTGGACTGACGCTGAACTGATGCTGGAATGTATTGTCCAGGTGTTGTTTAATGGTCTCAAGCAATACATGTATTGCACATAACAATAGGATTTAGAAGAGTCAAGACCAATCTTTAACAACCCAGTTCCAAATTTTTTCAAAAGAAAATGTCTTTTTTTCCTCTTGAAAAACGGAATGTCCAGAATTATGTAGGTTTTCAAACTGAAAACTTGGGATAATTCTGATTAAATCAGGACGGTTAGCAGGTATGGCTACAGTGTATGTGTAGTTCTTTTAAATGTGCCTTAAAATAACTTGGAGGCAGAGACCTGTACAACATTATTTGCTGGAGTTAAAAGCACAGGGCAAGGTCCCTGTTGAAGACAAATGACAAATGCACACTCACATTTTACTCAATTTTAGAGTGTTTAAAAGACTGGCAAACACCTCTGATCTAGGATTGCTGAATACCGACTGTATAATCCATATTTAATGACAACAATAATGCAACCACACCCTGTTTAGGACAGACTTGCATAAAATTGTGTACTCTGTTCAGGACAGAGAGGCCAAAAACCATACCTTGTCCCACATATAGGCCATATAAGGGAGTATCCCCCCCCCCCCCTGGGGGATAGAAGCAAAAAGTTCAAGTCCATTGACAAATTGTATGTGGGAAACTTTCACCTCTCATTATTAAAATTACAAATTGTTTTCTCTTTTTGGGGATTATTCTTTACCCCTTAGGTTAAAAATGATTCTAGTTTAACTGGCCTTCTTGAGGAAAATGAAAAGTCAATATGGTGGACTGACATTCTTGCTTTGGAACCACACCTTGAGACACTTTGTGACAGTTATTTAAAACTTCAAAAGTCATGGTAAAAATGCACGGGAAAATACACCTAAAGACACATCAGGAAAATAAAATTACATATGGCTGCATGGATTCTATTGGATTCTATTGTCACTGGTAATGATGAGTCCAATGCAGCACATCATTATCAAACTTCACAAGCCACCCCATAGGCTTGTTTCCAGTAGTTAATTGTACATAATTATCTGTTGAGCTGTTGTAGAAACAATACCTGCTTGACTCTCTTTAAAGATCCCAGGTCATAAAGAACGATGTTATGATCAAATGTCACAATAGCAATCATTTCCATGACATTGCACAAGGTTGCATAAACAATCTGTTGACCAGTCTCTTCTTTGTTGTTTTCATTGCTTTTAGCTTGTATAACTGTTTTTGTAAAAACACACTTGCCATCTGCTAAACTCCAAAATCTCAGCTGGCCTGCAAGTATAGAGATCAAAACTCCACAATCAAACCTTGGAAAATGTTTTATCTAGCTGGTAAATTTTATACAAAAAGAAATACATTTCTTCTTAGCACACCTCAGAAATATCAAAATTTATTTGTTTGTTTTCTGTATTCAGTTTCACCAGTCAGAACAGGCTCTCACTGAGTTCCCCACAAATAAAAAGATGTAATATTATTGAGCATACCTTTGCTTCCAGCAGAAACAAAGTATTCTTTTTCTTTGTCTTCACATCCAGGACAATCCACACCTATGGGTAGCATAAACACTGACTCAACTCCCTGGAGAAATACAAAATCAAAAGTAAGTTCTTATCAATCAAGAGAAAGTGAAATGATATTATTTTAAAAGACAATTCATCACTTAAAAAATGAGTAGAGCCCGGGACCAAATCAAATTTCTGGAGGAAATAAATAAATAACAAGGAAATAGTCTGTAACCTGAGATAGCCTTCAATTCAATATCACCTCATTATTTGGTTTTAGCAAGTTTGAGTAAGTTTGGATGAATATTCTCCAAAGTACGTCACAATTACTGGTATGTCAGAAATCAAGAAAATCAGATACAATGTCTTTATTTCGAAACACGTGTTCCCCCAAACTGTACAAACTCTGTAAATTTTCTGATTTCTAGAAGCCGCAACTTCTTTTTCTACTCCACCGATTAGTTCCACACTTTGTAGGATTACCATTTTAGAGGGTGTTTATTGGATGGTGGGTATCATTTAATTCAAGAATTGACTTTTAAATTAACAAATCGTGAATTCCCAGTCCTGATTATATACCTAATTCAATAAAGGTTGCTTTGGGCATTGGGCAATTGCGCATCAGGAAGCTATTGTTTGGCGGTCACTCAAGCAAAGAACTGCACTGTGTTCCGTATGCCCCAATGCCCAATGCCCAATTGCCAATGACCAATTGCCAAAGCAACCTTTATTGAATTAGGTGTACATACTCGTTTGGAAAGTGACGAATAGCTGCATACCTCAAAGGCAGGAATTGTCCTCACAATTCTTTTGTTGGATAGATCCCATACATTTAGAACATTGTCTCTACTTGAACTACAAAATTATAAACATATATCAGAAGTTGCAACATTGAGTTTTAATAACTGTTTAATAATAAAATTTTACAATGAAATCACTAAATATCAGGGACAGTCAAACAGGTCCCAAACCAACATATATTTCAGGAACTTCACAGTAACTAGTGAATTTCGAACAAATAATAACCATTAATTGTGTCATTCAACACGTCATGTTCAGAGACAGACTTCACTTTACTAATTTTTCTCAGATACCACCTGCAAATAGCAGATAGCCAATCTAGGAATGTGGTAAAACTGTAACTGACCTACTTACCTTATCATAGACTCCTCTGAGTGAGAAAATGCCAAAGAAGTTATTACACTGAAATGACTCTCCAGCACAGCAATACACCTGCAAAATTAAATGCACCATGCAAACATAAGCTAAAACCAATGGCTACCACACACCATAGTTAGATGAAATAAAAGCTTTCTTTTCACTTCACCATCTTTGATGTGGACTGCAAAGTTTTGACAAACAAAAACTACTGGTAAAGGAAATGGAACTGCCAGTTTAAACATTAGATCATGCGTGATGAACTGATGATTATTGCATGTTACATTGCATGTTGCATGTTACAGAGGCAACATGAAGTGAAAGGAAACACATCTGTCTATTTGGTAAATATGATTAAACAGTACAAACGCTCAGACATGTACATCAATTCAGTTAATAATGTCTCACAGCAGTAACACGTACTGTAAACTTTTAGCAATAATGGAAATCAATGCATCATTCACAAAATGCAACCTTAACAGCTGATTGTCTGCTGGATGTTCATCAAAATAACAAACCCTTTTTTCCATTCAAAAGCCACTCATACAGCAGAGGGTTGTTAGCTAGGGGTCACATTCAAAATTCTCAGAGACATATGCAAACTATAAGTTATAGTGTACAATCATGTACAATAATAATGGTACCTGCTTTTCTTGAGATCCCATACTCGTATCTTGCAGTCATCTGAAGCTGAGAAGAGCTGAAGAATTTTGGCATTGGGATGGAAACAAACCAAGCTAAAACAAAAGAATTTAATAAAGACTGTTTAATCTTACACCGAGCTCAAGGTTGTAGCCAGTAATTATAACTGAATGGATGGCAACTTTTTGTAGAAATTCAGAGAACATGCACCAGGGAGTTTAAAGAAACATGTGACCAGGACGGTCACATGGATGCACAGTAGGTTTTAGCATAAGTAGAGACTGGGGTGCAAACTTTTCTCAGTTAAAGATTATTAACCTCACCTAACAACACCAGATGATCCTTTAAAGTTGTGTGTATAGTATTGCTTTATGATATCCCATACTTTGACTGTACTGTCACTTGAGCCTACACAAATAATATTAATAAATTACCTCTAATTATAATAATATCATAATTATAGTGTTTACAGTAGCCTCCGTAATGCATGGCAGGCCATCAGTAAACCCAAAGAGTTTTTTCTCTCAGATCTTTCCCTCAGTCTATTACAGTCATCTCTCTCCATCATGCAGACACCAAATAACAGAATCAAATGTCCATAGAAGTACTGAAGGTGTCTGTATTAGACATGGTGTAGTAATTGTGCTGCCTTTTGCCTCTCTGGGGGCAAGGATGAGTGAAGGAGTGAGTGTATTAATAATATAATTATTGTATTTTTAGTGCATTTACCCGTACTGCACCAACCATATCAATAACACGATAAAGAAAGCCAGTGTTTGCAAAGTTACATTCCACTTTAATGTAGCCGACACCTGAGTGCAAGCTCCAACACTTCTCATAGCAGTTACATTTAGTGTTAACAAAAGATGCACGCTTCACATAGCCTGCAGCAACATATAGCTACATGCAAATACATGTAGGTTGTTAACCCATTGACTCCCATGCCACCCTAAACCACCCACAAAGGACCACAGATTTTTCTCCTCGTTCAGCCTGTGACATCACCACTTTTAAGTTTTGAATGACAGCCAATGTTTTCGACAGCCAATTGATGCATCAGGCACACTTCTAATAAGAAGTGCCTGAACTGAAGCTCTCTCTCAAAATACCGGTATAGACCAGAGATACACAAAGAAAAAGGAAAAAGTTTTCCTTGTGAATTATTGAAAGATGCAAAACTTGGCCTTGGCACAGACTGACATTTCTAGTTGAAAATTTCCTCTTTCCTGAAAGTTTAGGTGAAATCTTTTCTAGTCCAAGGAAAGCCTATCAAATGGCCCAAAAACTGCAACAAACAACAGAACAACAGAACAAAAAACAATGGGACTTAGCACTAAAACCCAGAAACTGAATTGTGCATATGCCCAAAATCAAATTTGCCAAACAACCTCGGAAATAGAGGAGAAGTTTAGTTTTCATGTTGCAGAGGAAGTTATAGACGTTGGACCAGGATTTGAGTGGACGGGAGCCAAACGAAGGACTTCACAGCTTAAAATGGCCATTTTTCTGAAAGAGGTTGGGAGTTAATGAGTGAATTAAATGAGAAAACAAATCAAATTACGTTTACCTGTTGCCAAAAGTGTTGATGTTGTGTCAAATGTCATGGATGCAATAGGAGCTTTATGGACTGCCTAAAAACATATTAAAACATACACAAAAGTCTTTTATTTTGCCTGTTAACAATTTGCACCATCTATGTCCCAGCTTTTCAGCATCCCCTGTCTTGGAAGGCAAATTATAAAATAAAATTAATATCGTAATAAGCCATAAAGTCTATCTACACCAGTCAACACCCACCGGAAAGACTTGAATCTCAACTTTACTACAAACACCAGTGCCCATTTTATTCAATTTAAAGCACATCATTAAAAATGAAGCTCCTTTAATAAACACAACTGGAAGAATTACATTGCAGACACAGACTTGAGGAGGCAGAGGAAAAATTAGCAGGTAAGCACAATCAACACAATCACAATATATTAATTATTTTGGTACAATTTCATTACACAAACTGCAAGCACACAAGATACATCTACCTAACTTGTCAGTGATAACTTAAATGAATATGCTTACCTTCCAAGCTTTTATTTGCTGCCCGTTCATCCAGTCCCATTGTCTCAACAACAAACTTTTGCTGGCTGTGACACAAAACTGAAAAAAGACAATTTTAAAATCTCACATAAGCAGTACATTTCTCGCTGAAATTGTGGGTATAGAATGATGAAAATCAAGGCTACCACTTATCAACAAGACCATAACATAAAACAACACACAAGTACATGCAATGTTGATCCTTAAACATACTCATCAAGTTTTAAATACTGGTATTTTAAATTGGTATTTTGATTTATATGTTATAATTAAGTTCAGAATCAACAATGTAATGATGTAATGAAAACAACAACATGTGTCTATCATCAGCACAATAAAACCAGTAAAAGAATTTTATAGCAAGCCCATCATCAGGACACCAGAACATGGATTATTTACAGCAAGAGCCAAGAACATGATCTACACTGCACAATGTACCTTGCCATCAGGACTCAGTGCAAAGCAGCTTACAACATCACCTTCCTAAATTCAGAAGTAACATGAAAGTATGGTTAATTCGTTGACTAGGCTACATGTACCTACAATGTAAAGGTGTGGACAGTTCCAGGAACACAAGTATTAAATTATTGTATGTAATGTTCCTTGTACATCTTGCATTTACTTGCTCAACAACAACACTCAACTGAATGATCCAGTTTTCTTAGGCCAAGGCACAGGTTAGAGCTAGAATACACTGTACCTGAGAAACATGTGCCTTGTCTGAGAGTTTGTACATAGTATGGGAAAACATAGATTTCTTTGGAAAGAGAGAAATTACATGTATCTTCTTTTGTCAATAACCTCAACATAATTATCCTGTTGCATTGTAGTATTCATTAGTTCTTGTTGCCCACTTCTCAGGCCAATTTACTTGAAGCGATATCTGTGAGCTATCATTTACAGATTTCCACTGCTAAGAGAACCCCAAAGTCAAAACAGTCTGTTCCAGGATGCCTGCCCCTCTAAGCAAAATATCCCAACTGAACTACTTTCTCCATAGCATCTATTAAAAGTAGAAATGTAAATGTTTGACAGCAAGATCACAACTCAAATATAACTGTATCATGTTGGCTACGAAGTTTTTCTTCAGAGTCAGCTTCACATTGGAAAATTTCAAAATTCACCTGGCCTGACCACCACGGACACATTCAATGTTCGAATAGTGTACTGGATAACAGCTGAGGTGTCACCTTGGTAGGGGCACTCTGCAGACAGTTGTCATGCTTATGAAGGAAAGGGAATGATTCTCCGTTTGCATCCCATTTGCAACTTGACTTTGTCTGATAATGTTTTCTTACCTCCTGCAAGGTTTGAATGATTTTTCCAGTTTTGACATGAACAACTTGAATCTTGTCATTGCAGGTACACAATAAATGATCCTCATCTGAGGAAAACTAGCAATGAAAAAAAAAGACTTTCAGGATATGACCCCAAAACTTCAGCAAAGAGTGCTTGGAGGTAAATGTGATGGGGAGATTCAACCTCAGTTATAACCCCCATTACTTTAATTTATAACTAAGTATGTCCCATACAGTAATAGTCAGGCCTTCTGACAGTGTGCAAAAAATATTGGGAAATTACATGGAATTTCCATCAGGTCACATTATACCGCAGAAAAGGTCTGTTATGCGGCAAATTATGTGATTTCTCTGGAGAAGATTTCACATAGAACACTTACTGTCATTAGATTCACAACAACATTGAACATTTCAGAGGCTCTACATGATGTTTCCAATGCTAAATAACCTTAAATTAGCATTTTTAATTATGTTTCTTATCTTGTCCAGCTTATGCATGTTTTATCAATTATAAGATTTCTCATGGATTATGCGATTGGATGCGATTCAAGATCAATTGTGCAAAATTGCACCATCGCATAATATCAGAAACCCTGAATAGTGATTGATTTTGATTTTGACATATGAAGGGCCCGGTGGAAAAAGGGCGTAAGTGACGATTTGAGGTTAAAATCGAAATTGCTCCTATTTAGCTGAACATTGGCACACAGGCTGGTTTTCATGTGAGGAACGCCGTTGCGCACTTATTTCTTGACCTGAGATCTAAAATTTGAAGAATTAGCGTATTACTTTTGCTTAAAACTGACACAAAGAAAACAACAGGACCGCGGATTCTAGGTTGAATTCCTTTGTTTTAGTTCAGGCAGAGAACAAAAGAAATCTTTCACGCATCACTTGAGCGAGTTCAGTTCAACAACACTTTTCACACAAAAGTAATACGCTAATTCTTCAAATTTTCGATCTCAGGTCAAGAAATAAGTGCGCAACAGCGTTCCTCACATGAAAACCAGCCTGTGTGCCAATGTTCAGCTAAATAGGAGCAATTTCGATTTTAACCACAAATCGTCACTTACGCCCTTTTTCCACCGGGCCCTTCATATATATAATCTGCTGTATTTCAGACCAACACGTACCATAGAGTCACCCTTTACATTTTGAGACTAGCAACTGTGCTGTGAATATTTTTCCCTAATTCCTTTCCTGCAAATTCATTTCCTTCCCTTTCCTTTCATTTCAACTTCATTATTCCTTTCCTAACTTCAATTTCCATTTATTTATCATATTCATGAAGATAAGCTAATTTGATTATGGCAATAGAAGTTCTGATCTACAATCTTCCTTTTTTCTGTTAATTAATGTTTTGGCAAGTGGCAAATATCCTAAGTGATCAATGTTTTCACCTTTACAGTTTGTTGTGCAGAGCATTCTCACTGGTAGCTTACACCATGAATTCTGGTGAGAAGGGAGTGAGGCTAGTGAAATTGAGATTTGTCAAAGCTTTCCATTGTATTTCTCTTACAAAATTAATCCAGCTTATGAACTGCTGCTTACTTGCTGTGCTCAGTCTGCAGCCATTATTTACAAAAATATTTTTTGCCATCAATAATTTTCTGGATAAATGATCCCAAGCCAACTGTTGGCTTGGTTAGAGCGCTGCACCAGTATCGCAAAGGTCAAGGGTTCAAATCCCATACCAGCCTAAATTTTCTTCAGGCTTTATTTTTGCAAGTGTAAGAGTTGCGTCTAAAACTGTGATGATCTTCCTTAAATAATAAAAATAAGGCCATCCAGGACGGACAGCGGGACGACGATTGCTTCCGCTACTGGAACGAACGGTTGAGTGTGCTTGACCACAAGACGTCCGTCACTAGCAATGGAGACAGAACTGAGATAGTGATTATTATAACATCCCGAATATTAGTAAGTTTCTTTGACGGGCGTGTGCCTTGTTTAAGGTGGGTGTGGACTCTACGAACGTCAGGACAGTCATTTTGGATCTGTCACTGTCAAAGGTAGATATGAAGCGAGACCGAGACAGGTAAGTCAGTCCTCTGGAGGTAAATAAGGGCAAGAGCTAAGGAAGTGTTGATCATTGCGACCGGCTTGTTTACAAAGTGGGCAGGACTTTGGCTGCTTGGTAGGAGCCCATGGCTGGGGCGAAGGCTTGTGCGAAGGGCGAGGTTGTGGCTGTCTGAACTTCGACGCTGTAGTGCGGAGGACTTTGGTGTCAGCGGTACTGCGAATTTCCTCCAGAAGGGAATCCAAAGCCTGGGAAATTTCGGGTTTCAGGGAAGCCAGAGTCTTGGATCTTAATTCTGTGCTGTAGCGCTGTTTTACGAGTGCGGGTAGATCAGTGTGTATGAGTTTTAAACAAGTTAAAACAACCAAATTTTCAAGGGTGGGGGTCAGGTCTTCATCAGAAGTAACGTTTGCACCATGGTGAGTTATGAGGCTGTTGGCAACAAGTAGGTTATCTTCAGTGAAGGACATTAAACGCTGAAATAAATCTTTGGGGCTTTCGTCGACCTCTAGTTTGATGTTGGAGAAATCTAGGAAGCGTGCACCAGTAGACTGGAAGCCATAGTGGGCCCTTATTGCTTGCCAAAGGGAGCTGATGGTAGTTGAATTTTTTACGATTGAACAACGTGAGATAACAGGGCAAAAATTAGCTATCTGGCCTAACATGAGTTCAAGATGTAAGTTTTTCTGAAAGGCAGTACGTCGGCAAGTGGCAGGAACATCTTGGCCATCGGGCTCAAGTCCTCTGTAGGGAGCAGTAGATGACTTTTTCAACCATGTAAAATTGTTGGCTAAAATAAGGGCAAAATTAGCATTGAGAGAAAGGGAATATTGCAGATTCTGTCTCCAAGCTTTGAATGTAGTAATGGTTTCGTTTTTGGTGAGGGACCACTGCTTGGGAGCTCTATTAGAACTCATGATTTGACAATAAGAAAATAAAGTGAAGTGATACTTTCCTTGAGATGAGATAGCATGTAAGAGTTCACTCAATCAACCACAGGATAGGTAGACTCGTCATTGCTTGGATCAGCGAGATGGTTCTCAGGCTCTCGGAGATGAAGGTAAGGAGTCGCTGCCAGCATGCCAATGTTAAAGAGACAGGAACGGCACAACGAAGGAACTCTAACAGCTTTGATGACAACAAATCACTTGCACTACAAGATGGAGGCGATATGAACACACGAGGAGAGGAAAGCTGCGTGCGCAAATAATATTAACACAATACCACAGGAACTGCCTGCTGGTGCAATTCAAATTTGCTCGCGAGAAAGTTTACTTTTCATAATACCGCTGCGAAAGCTGTAACTTTTGAAGTCACATCAGTTATAGCGACGAGCGACTGAAACGAAATTCAGCTGGCGCTGGCTTCATCAGAAAAAAAAGGCTGTTTTTGTCACTTTGTTCAGAATTTGTTTCTTTCGATTCAGAGTTAAGAGTCAACAGTGCATCTAATCTAAAAAAATCGTCAAACTTTCGACATATTTCGCACATTTCGAATTACACGACAAACACAGTAAACAACTTTATGCAAATTTTGGATCGGCAACTCATGAAACAAAAGTTCCTCTTCCGTTTTGGGACCATTTTGTCATATCAGATTGTGCTTCATTTATTTCCATTAAATAAATTTAAAGGAAAAGGAAGACGTTTATTTTTTATCGCAGTACACAGTAGGACTTTAAAATAATTATAACTTCGAAAGAAGTCACACACACATTCATGGTGTGATGATTCATGGCTCCTCTCCGTTTTGGGTTGCGTTTTACACAGTGTACGTAACGAGGTGCGCATTATTTGATTATTCTTTACTTCAAGCAATGTGCAATGCCATTCTAACGGATGTCAAACAGCTACATTACCCGTTTAACGGATGCTAATTTTTCCTAACGGCTCTGCTACCCATTCTAACGGATACAGAATTTTTGTTAACGGTTGCTCTGTCCGTTCTAACGGCCTTGTTAACGGCTAATGGATACAGAATTTTTGTTAACGGTTTCACCTTCCGTTCTAACGGTCTGACCTTAACGGCTTACAGTTAGGCTAATGCCTCTAACGTTTTTGAGAAAGCTTTCTAATGGATATCTAACGGATGCTTAACGGTATTGCCCATTTAATGGATAAGCGTTAAGGTACATTTTCCCATTCACGGTCACATATATATATATTTCAATAATTGATTATTTCGTTTTTGCTCCAAATGCCTGCACTGACGTTTAAATCTGGACTCTCGTCACTCCCCCCCCCCCCCCCCAAATATAATCATTCAGTTGTTAAGCAGGGAACCTGTGAATATGTGTACGTCAACAATGCCTTACTAGTAAACTTCCACCCAACTGTTACTTATCAGCTGCATGATTGCAAAAGCGGACACGAATCTACCGAAAACTGGCTACGAATGGACTAAATACTGGGTATGAATCGACTGAAACTGGGTACGAATCGGCTTGGGTACGAAACGACCGGTATTCACAGCAGGCCATGCATGGACAACATGGCCTACTTGCCTTACGCTTTCAGAGTGGCCAATTTGTACAGTTATTCTACATATATTAGTATCCACTTCAAAATATATTGACTGCTAAATCCTAGGTTTGTAACAGCTTGACTTTCCAAGAAGAATGCAGTTACGTTATTTCCACAACGGAGTTTCATTGCTTGACACGTTTATTCTGATTTAAATTAAATCCAAGGAGAGCAGATTAAGTTAACCTACCTGAACTTTGCCTCCAGTATAAAATGCATCAATTTTGGACGAAACTTCAAAGCTAAAGGAGGATAACATTGGTTTTGTTTGCCACCAAATAATAACAATTAAATTGACTACAGTGATAACACGTGCAACACAGTCTCCGAAGAAAGATAACAGGTTTGAAACTATTTTGCAGTAACAGAACTTACTTGGATTTGAGTAGAACACCAGCCCTCTTTAAATTCGCCATTTTAGTGGAGCTAATGGCCTATTCTCATCTATCATACAACAAAATACAGGAAATCATTTTCACATCTCCATCCGCCATTTTGAGCCATACTCAAAATGAACGCCGCTGACCAAAGAAATGCCGCGCCGCAATCTTCACTGTAGTTCCCAGTTCACAGGGTTGGGCTTTGGGCACAGGGGAAGGGAAGAAGAGAGACCCTAGGAACGAGGTTGCAATCCAAGACATCCAAATACAAATGAAGTGTAGCGATGGTCACACATTCATTTCATTTGTATTTCCGCAGTTCACATCATTTTCAATGCAAGAGAAAAATTGGGGGACTGGGGGCTAGGGACGAGGGAAGAGTCATTCTCCATTCTTTTTTCCGTGTTCTCTCTCCCCTACCCCTGCGACGTTTATGCCTGGTACACAGGCTAAATACAGTCAACCCTCTCAAAGCATACATCCCTAAAAGGCAGACACCTCTCTAAGGTGGACAGCTAGAGCTGGTCCCAAGGGTGTCTGGCTTAGACAGAGTTCACTACATGGCAGTACAGATTTAACATCTTTCAACATCGTTGAAAAAACTTTGCTTTACCATTTTGAACAATGTTACCAAAAGAAATCAACACTACTGTCACTGTAAATGGTTTGAACCCAGTAGTCATATCATAATCCGGTAAATTGTGATCGTCCGGGTGAGTGTAGACCTGAGAGTCCAGGACTCAGTCCTTCTCAGGACTACACTCGCTACTGTCACTGTTTACCTATGAGCACAAAAGAAGTTTTATCAACATCGTTTAATGGGGTGGAATAGAACAATATTGAACATGGTGTTCGGTGGACATGTTGAGGAGTAACAGTCACGTGGTCAACAAGGGACATATTTCTACACAACTGCACACCGCTGAATAACCTGAAATGACAGCCGATGTTTCACAAGGTAGCCACTTGAGCTGTCGCAAAACGACATCTGAGTAACGAGCATAGAAATTCCATACTGATGACGTTCACTACCCAGATCTTGGTAGTGCTTCTGACGGGTTGGGGTTTTCTTTCAGCCAATCAGAAGCACTACATAGATATGGGTAGCGACAGGTCATCAGTATGGAATTTCTGCGCTCGTTACTCAGACGTCACTTTGCAAGAGCTAAAAGGCGAAAAACCTCGCGAGACGTCGGCTATTTTCTCAGGCTAACCACTGAACAGATGGGTACACAAACCCACACGGCACTGAACAGGGCCACACGGGCCTACCATCCTCTGTTTGTGTAGTGGGCTTTGCATTGACAATTCTTGTATCAGTTTATCACACTAGCTAAACTAAACCTAGCCTGCGTCGCAGACAAAACTTAACCTTGTAAATACACCAGCGTTATATTATGTCTTCTACGCAGGCCAAACTAAAGCCGAAATTTAGGCCTTCTAAAACTCTTGAAAATGAAATTAAAAGCCAATAGAAGTGCTGCCACGTTGTTTTGCTTTGTGTTTCCGTGTTTGTTTTGGCAAATTAAGGCTCACAAAAGTGATGTTTTCTAAATAATGGTCAGACCCACTCAAAAGTAGTAAAGGAGTAGAGAAAGAACTTGTTCCTTTGGATGGAAGCACTTTTAGCTCAAGCAAAAGACAACTGTATAAATCTTGCAAGCAAATGTTTAATTTAATGGACAACAAATAACAAGCTACCACAATCACAAGAACGCTGAAAGAAACAGTCTCTTTATTGAACTTTGGTTTATACATGGTTTTAATTCATTTTTCGGATAAGCTGGTTGATCTTATCTTCACGGTTTCCATGGTCACCCCCCTCAACAAAGTGTGTGGTGATCTTACGGAAACCACCCTTGGGGGAGCTCAACTTGAACGGCCACAGGAAGTTGTTAGCCTCCTTAAAGTGCTCCCCAGCAGTGTAGATTTCGTGAATGAGATCCTCTACACAGATGATACCGTGCTTTCCCAACTGCTGCTCAATGATAGAGTTGTCTGTGATTGCAATACGCTGTTTGTTCACTTTGCCGTAGCCACGCTTGTACACCAGCTCACGCACACTCTTCAGATTTGGGTATCTAGAAAAAAGATTTTAAAAATAAGCTTATGAAATTGCGCAGATCTAGGTAGCTATCACTTGAAAATATGAAATACCTTACTACATGAAAATTTCACGATACGTTAATTTCGCGAATTTTGCAATCTAAAAAATCATGAAATTAAAGTGACGCAAACAATAAGTGCTGCGAACATAACATGACCCAATAATTAAGTGCCTTACATCATGTCAATAATCAAGAACGAATGCGTTTATTGCAAGAAATTTTGCAACAACAACTTCAGAACGGGGTATTCGGCAGAAGTCCAAAAGCAAGTGGATAATAGCGTTAACTTTGAAGATGTGAATGTCGAACGTATTAGATATCGGTTTTGAAACCAATTCAAGCAACTTGGTTGGTGGAAATGTACAACTTTTTCACCAGTACACAGGGAGGGTTCATGTCTTGAAAGAATAAATGCAGGAATAAAGTGTGTAGTAACTGGAAGAGAAGTATAACCCCCTGTTGATCCTTATCAAGACATTTACACAAATGACTTGTGACACTTGTTTATATGTTTCTAGACTGCATTATGTTACTGAGTGGCAATGTAAATGGATGTTGTGGTCAATTGACTCCAGACCAATAATTCATGTACAAGAATGAACATTGTAAGAACTGCTTTTTTGTCCATTGACAAATAGTCCTGCCATTGCGTTTTTGTTAAATTTGATGTTATTGTACCTTTGATAAAGTCGTTTTGTTTAATTCAAGGACATGTTGAATAACATAACCAAGGAAAACAATTGTGTCTTACTCAAAAATGCAAAATTAAAATGATTCAAAACAAATTAAATATTCGCAAAATCGTGAAATTAGAGTGTCACAAAATATGGGCACATCAATATCGCGAAATAAATGGTCGTGAAAATTTCATGCAATAAGGTACTAAGAGGAGCAAGCAAGAGATTGTGCACAGGTGCAATCATTTAGGAATTCAACAACAAAAACTAACTAAAGGACTGGCTTTGTGTAACAGAGATGCAATTCACACACTAACCCTACAGTTTCCAGGAAACCAATTTTATGCACAAACTGAGGGATAACCTAGGGCCTGATTTTATGAAAGTTGGTAAATGCAAACCCAGTATTGCGAGTCATCTGAGGTCTCTCTTTCTCTCATTTAAAAGCAACTCTCCTAAAAAGTTTAAGTGGCAGCTTACAAGCAAGAGCATTAAATACACAGGAATCTACATCATATATGTACCTGAGACCCAAAATGGGTAAGATACAAAGTACAAGATGAGTTGCCTAGAACATGATCATACATGTATATCAAGATAATTATATAACTGACTCAGTACAAAAATGGATGCTAACCCTTCTCTGAACTGGTTCCTAGAGACTTGATTCCAATGTGTTCTTAACACTAAACAAGTCACTGATGTAGATAAAATACTCTGGATAAGAGTTGCAACTCACACATTTCTTTATAAGAAAATGTGGTTTACAAAGAAGAACTTGAACTGTATGTCTTCATATCATAACAACCAAGTATTACTTTACTCACCCATAAGCAACATATGGTTGAATAATTCGCAACATGTTGATTGTGGCCTTATTCAGCTTAATGAAGACACCATTGTGAATCTGAATGAGTCGAAACAACTGAAGAATCTTTCGCACCTTTGGACTTACACCATTGATACTGAAACAAAACAAAAAACACAAACCAAACAAAAAGGATTAGATTTTGATTACACAGAGAGTACTCTTATTGACCATTTTGGATAAGGTTATGCAAACACAGGGAGGTCAGGTGTCAGGTAATAATTTTTTGGCTGCCCTTTGTAAAAAAAATATATATATGAAACCATCACTTTATGGTTACTAAAAATGATACAATAGTTCCTTCTTGCTTACTTCAACCAATTGTAATTGACAATGACTGAGACAATTTGCCACATTCATAAAAAAGGTGAGTCTTGTTTAAAGGATCCTAGTCAGGCACGCCTTTGTTATTGTTTTGATCTGAAATTTGCGATCAGATTACTCGTCGAACGTGACAAAACGTCAACAGTTCAACTGGTAAAAATATAAACTGTAGCCTGAACCTGAAATTTCTTCGCTTGCTTTTGATTTTAGTGCCAGTAAAAGGGCTTTCGATTATTTTCAGCGCATTTTGGGTGCTGTCCAAAAACCTAGAACTCAAAGAATGTTTGTGTTCGTAAGCCGGCCAGCCTCCCAGTCCGCTTACCCAAAAGCAAACTGTATTTAGCGAGCGCTTGCGGAATAT
Organism: Siderastrea siderea; assembly: GCA_964030785.1. Classification (NCBI taxonomy): domain Eukaryota; kingdom Metazoa; phylum Cnidaria; class Anthozoa; order Scleractinia; family Rhizangiidae; genus Siderastrea; species Siderastrea siderea. The sequence continues at coordinate 18,295,456 of OZ034974.1, read as the reverse complement.
GATTTACAAGCGAATCTAGAATCATAAAGGTTTGGAATCTTGTTTAATTGGGTATTCTTGACTTTCCCATCGCCATAAAACACAAAAGGCGAATGCACGGAGGGCAGAAATGTTTCCAAAACTCACTCGATCACGCCGCTGTGACCACCGCTCCGAGCCGCATTTAGTTTTAATTAGCGCAAGATAAAGCGAGAACATTTCACATTCCTTTCAAAGAGAAGAAAGTCTTTTGTTAATAGCTTTTATTTTCTTTGTTATCATCGCCCAGGATGGATATTCATTTCAATTTTCAAAATACACGAATTGCCATGAAAACAAAACGTACTGCAGCTAGCTAAGGTGTCGACTGCGGCTAACAGATCTGATTTACAAAGTTTCTGTTCGCAAACCATTCTTTCTCCTCCTTTTCTACAATTCCAGGGATTAGTTTATGGAAAAAATCGAAGTGTTGTTCTCAGGCATCGAAGGCTTTGAAGGTTGCGCTTTAGCGTCGCTACTAGCACTGCAGAGCGAGTCCCGTCGTCACATTTAGAAGACCAAAACATTTCAGCCCGTGAAGAACGCGCACCGTAATGAAGTAAAATATCGGCGAATAAGCTTTACTAGCATTTCAATCCACTGGATATCTTGTGCTTGACTAGTGCAATAACCAAGAAGGTCCTTGAATAATGATTTCTTTCGTAAGCTTGACTGTTTTGGTACTGCCACGCGAAGGAGAACGTAAACTGCTTAGAGTCCTGGCTTTGTCTCGCACATTTCACGAGAAAAATAGCAAACAACACCAAAATAACCGGCCAGATGTAACCGCTATTAATCTTTTAAGGCCAGAAAAGTAAATGAAGGCCCAAACTGGCCGTACTGGAGCGGATGTAGCCGGATTTCAATTCACTGTGAAAAAGTCCTGATTTTAGAGGGCATAGAAAATGGCGGATTTCTCACTTGATGCACGCAAAGCACTGTGGGTGACTAGGATCCTTTAAGGAAATGAAGCACATACACCTATCTAATAATTGCCAGGGCTGTACCCACATGTAACAAAAACCTTCTCTAACATGGCCTGAGAAAACAGCCGACGTTTCACAAGGTCACCACTTGAGCCCTCGCAAAACGATGTCTGAGTAACGAGCACAGAAATTCCATACTGATGACGTGTCTCTACCCAGATCTTGGTAGTGCTTCTGATTGGTTGGAATTTTCTTTCAACCAATCAAAAGCACTACCAAGATTTGGGTAATGATACGTCATCAGTATGGAATTTCTACGCTCGTTACTCAGACGTTGTTTTGTAACGGCTTAAGTGGCGACCTAGTGAAACATCGGCTGTTTTCTAAGGCTATCTCTAACAACACAAACTATATACAATATATGTACTGGTCATTGACTAGCACAGTTACAGCACATAACATGATGCAAAAACCCAAGGTAGTTACGGAGAATTCAAAAGTTCCTATGTAGAGCCTTGCCTCTAATTTCCGTTCACATTGACCTTAAATTCTCCCAAACTCCCTTGTGTTCGCATTTGGTTATGAATCGTGTAAAGAGTCAAGTCAAGAGCAAATTTTCTTTGGTGTTACCAAAATTAATAGACTGAAGAGCAGTTTCATTACATCATCATGCAGGCATGTCAATAGTCTTGAAATATTATTGTTTTCAATTGCCGTTTTCACATTTGTCATTGTCCTCTTATCATACTTTTTGTAAATATATACATAGATTATAGTTTTTAGGTATGAGTTAGCCTCATAAAATCTCCAAAAAAAAACTGTGTAAACAAAGGGTCTAGGAGCTAACTGCACATGACAAGTTTTCTTTGACATATCAAAACTGGCATGCCCATTTTCCAGAAAAGACATTTCTGATATGAAAATTTGACAAGTTCTCTCATCTACACAAGTAAATAACAATTGTCAGAGGATGTTTGCTCATATACAAGGGGCTAAAGCACTTTCTATTAATTACGTATAATAAGCAGTCATTAATCATCAAAAGAATTGTTCATTGTATGGTTTATCTCCCCAGTAATGGTCAAACAGCAACTCTGGGAAGCACAAGGAATATACAATGCACCACATCAAACCAGCGAGATGCTGGGGGCAGTTTTGATCTCCAACGACATGGCAAGGAACACACATCATGGGTGACGTGTCTCAAGGACACTTAGCTCCTAACAGCCATTTAGACAGAGCCAATGAGGGCCAGCCCACTGGGTGTCACGTTGGACTGACTGACTACTGTTTATTCCTATCGGTCTTCAATGGTATGAGTAGAGACATTACTAAGACATTTGTATTGTCTAATCTCTTGTGGCATCCCAGGTTAGTCATTTCAAATGACAAGGGATTGCAGCAGGCTAAGACGCAAATATCTGGATACTTTTTGAGATATTTAGAAACTTCTGGATATTTAGACAAATTTGAGAATTTTGAACAAATGCAATGTTTAGGGATATTTAGAGTTTTTGTCCAGGATCAAGGTATTTATTTCAGTGGTTTCTTGGCATTTAGAGCTGCTTTACTCAATTGAGTGTCAACAGTAATCTGTTTCAGCAGTTTCCTAATAAAAATTGCATCCCATGAAGCTTATGGCAGCCAGTACAAAACAAAATGGCAGAACCCGAACGAAGCTTCATGGTTATGTTGGGACCTGTGACAAATGCCATGAAAGTGAAATAAGACCACAATAACTGAAGCGTCTGTTCCTTTGGAGTCAAAAATACAATATTCATAACAATTATAGCAAGATTTTAAGACAAATTTTGGGGACATTTAGAGATTTTTGGTGGGTATTAAGATAATTTTTTGAGAATTTCCTGAAATATATTGACACATGTAGACCACTTTTTCAGATATTTGTATCTAAGCCTAGATTGCAGGTACTTCTCCCATCAAGTATTCTGTAGGTCAGTAATATTAAGTCAATTAAGCAAACAAGAACACACCCTCTGATACGAATAACAAAGGCAAGCTTTGCTTCAGCTGGGACGTAAAAGTTAGCATGCTTTCTTGCCATGCGTTTCATACGAATCTCGTCTCTTTCTTGTTGGCGATATTCCTTCACATACTGTTCAGCTCTTTTGAAAATTTCCTTGCGCTTCTCTCTTCGTACCTTTAAATGACAAAAGAAAACTATTACTTCAAATACAAGATTTTTTTTGATCAGACCACATACTATTGCAACTAAAACTATCTGGACTCAAAGTTTATCTTGAAGCAATTCACTGAAAACTTTGAAAAGAAAACCAAAATGTTATTAAAGTTTAATTTAGTACTTGTAATTCAACGATAATGAAAGTAAACAATGTAAACAGGAAACTGAATATTTTTAAGGATGAGAAAATGTGCACGACAAGTCTACAATATATCTGCTTGGTACCTCGTTTTTAACGATTGCAATCCTTCAACTCCTAAGATGTTACGATATGTGTTTTGTTGTGTCTAGATACAATGATTAATTGACGAGTTTATTACTGGATCCTGACGATTTACTTACTTACACTAATGCCACTATATGCTGACTTCAGTTTATGTTTTTGAAACACCAGTCACTGTCAACAACAACAGTCCTTCTCATATGATCACACAAGACAGGCTACCGTCACTCCTGGATTCAGACCATTTCTAAAATACCGTAAACTGCCGCTTGTAAGCCCTGGGCTTATACAACTTCGTAAGGGGTTTTGGGTGGGCTTATAAACGGAGGGGCTTATATCCGGGTGGGGGGGCTTATAAGCGGAATAAAAAAAAATGTTCTAAATGAGCCACAGCAGTGTTGATCGAGATACGTTTTTATTTTACTAGTCTTAATTAACCTTTAAAATGTCATAATAAATCTAATTCATTTCAATTTTAGCAACAAAATCAAAAGTATAACAACACAAATGTAACCGGAACGTAACAAAGCAGAAGATCAGAGTTCATCTTCGCCGTGTTCTGTGAGAGTGCTTAGCATTTGGAAACAAGGAAAACTAGAGGGGGGCTTATATCCGGAGGGGCTTATTACCGGATGTATTTTTTTTTTTGTTTACTGGTAGATGGGCCTATAACCGGGGGAGCTTATAAGCGGGGGGGGGGGGGGGCTTATAAGCGGCAGTTTACGATAGACACATTACCGGATTTTTTCGATTACGTATTGTTGGTCCCTTCATTTAAAAAAATAACGCAGCTTGGCTTACTTTTTTCTGCTGGAGCTGAGCTTTAGCCCTGGAGGCCTTGAGCTGTTCTAAACTCTTCCTCTTTTTGAGCAGAGTCTCGGGGACACGTGGGACCTTCTCTCTGTCGATAAAGATCAAACGGGTCTTGGTTTACATCCTTAGCTTGGATACGTACTTCTGCAGTAAAACGTCAAAACGCCACACAAGACCGCAATAACTATACAGTTGCATAAGGATTCACGGAAAAAACAAAAATCAACAAGTAACTGTCATCCCAACTTATGGATGGGAAAATAATGTGGTTGTTTAGTAGTAAGCTCGGTGTACCAAGTAGGGCAAAATAAAAGCTTCTTAAAATGTCCCTTCATATGGTTTATTCGAGGAAAGAATTGAATAAACCTTCAGTTTACTAACATCAGAGAATTATTTTTTTACAACTATGATCTTAAGAGTCCGCAAAAAGCGCGGATGGAAGAGATTGTGTCTGCTAACTACGACTTACTGACCTATCGGCCATTATTTCCCCAGGAAAAAAGGAAGAGCACACCGAGAAATGTATGCTAAGTAACCGAGCCTCGGTGGCTAATTCTCTATGTAAATGCCACATTGTGTCCATATTCAACACAGCATGAAAAAGCCGGTAAAATTGTGAAGTCAATTGTAGTTTCACTGAGCCGAAACTTCTGAAAATTCGATCTCTGGCTCCTGATATAGAAGGTTTTCAGAAACAAAAGTGTATTATAACAACACAGTATAAGCTACTGAATGGAATTTTCCCATGCAATACGCAAGGCAATTATGGGGGATTTTCGCTGTACATTATTTTTTTGCGATCTTTGCGTTTTTCGTAGTGTTTTTTTTTTTCGAAATCACCAGAGTTACGTCATGAATTTTATGTCTAGCAAAAGGAAAGTCACTTATTTGGAGAAATTTTTAGACAAATTCCCTAAATTAGCGAAAACTCATTGTTACAAAAAGTCGCCCCTCCCTCTAACTAAATCCAAAAGAAAAAAATTTCTGTTTGGCATTGTGTGTCAAGTACAGGACTGGCGCATGGCTGCCATTTGAACCATTGTTAATACTCCTGACAATTGTAAAAGCAAATTATCTCATGATAAGAAATTTTCATAAACAGTTTTCTTTGTTGCGCCATTAATTTTTCTCAGTTTTGTATTTTAACACGTATAATTCAACTTCGCTAAATCATGATTCAGGTCGGCATTCGTAGTCCTTCAATGAAGACAAGTAGTTTCACTGTCTTTTGGTATCTATACATTTTCCATGCCACGGCAAGGGCTGTTTTGATACAAACAAACGGTTTAACCTTCTTATTCATCTCCTCGCCTTTCGTTTAGGTCTTCATTAAATAAAGGGAAGTATAGCACGATGAAACGTTCTGTCTTACAAAACCTGCTTACAAATAGAAACCATGCTTCCGTTTTTTAATGACGCATCGCTTGACAAAAATTGTATAAAATCTAGTTAATGAGCAAATTTAAAATGTAAGGATTACAGCTTTAATTTTCGTTTCCTTAAAAACGTATTTGAGGATTAAGGCCGATTAAGGTCATGAGGAAGGCGGAAAAGATTGTGCTACAGCGTCATTAAAAAGGCCTCTAATTAATGAAATTACTGTCGGTATAGACGTGAACACACCACAGCATTTTCTCGGCTTTGGCGTTAAGTTTGGCCACTTCCTCGAAAGGTAAGCTATTAAATTCTTAAACGGTCCGGCCATAAATAGAAAAGTTTTTTTTTAATAGATAAAACATAAATATTTCTTTTCCTTTAAGGCCCTTAAAAAAATAATTGAAGAAGTAAACTTTTGAATGATCTCCACACAAGTCCAATTTTGTGTGAATGATAGAGAAATAAGAAATAAGAATCCTGGTCTAGGTTAAATAACAGCCAATTTGTTAAATTTTTAATTGTTAAGTTCATTGAAGACGTTTTCAAAGAGATCAGCTTGTGATGTCCTCTTTTTAATATGCGTATGCAAAACAAGTATGGAAGTGCCCTCTGTCGAATTGGATGTTTTATTTTAATAAAAGCTGCTAAATAAATGTTCATCTTCATACACTGAAAACACAGTTTAAAGGCAGGAAAGCGTTTTGTTTCCTAGTACTGTATCAGTAATTTTAATGAAAAGAATAGTAAAAGGGAATGTTTTATCAAGTGCATGCATGATGCACTACAGTATAAGTGAATCGATAGCACCAGTGCCTCCTGAATCATTTCGTGTTTTTATGATTTCACAAATAGGGTAATCAAGGTCTCTTGCGAGCTTCAGTCTAGCTGACGGAGGAAAGTGAGTAAAGATAATACTGAGTTAGAGCGGTTGTTAATTGAGAGATGTTCTATATAACACAGTAACAAAAGTTATCACTCTGGCCAATCACAATTACAAACGCAAATGACCCAATGAACCAATCAGAACTCGAAGCAAAACAACATGTAACAGACGCCAAGCGCGGGAAAACACGCGTGCAAGCAAGTCAAGATTGGTTTGAGTTTCATTTCTATATTGTTTGAGAAAGTGGTGCGAGACCTTTTTTTTTTGTCAGTGAAATCTTCATCAACCTATTTCCTTCTTGCAATCATCCCAAGCGAAGTTTCTTCGCATCTCTACTTTGTTTTCGTTAAATAATGAAAAAAAAAACAATCAAAGACGGCATTAAAAATACAGAAAACTACTAACAAAAGCAGAGGTAAAGTTGAGTTGATTTTCCGAGAGTTGTGATTGGATAGATGAACTCGTTCCCGCAAAACTGAGAAGTTGAAGTTGTCACACTTGCGTGTGGTCCAGGGGTGAGTTGCATAATAGTGACTTTGACTGGAGTAAACGTCTGACGTTAGAAGTTACGCCGAACGTTAAGTTGTATCCAAGTGGAGCGCGAGCGAAAAAGAAAGCGAGCGAAAGAGCGGGGAAAAAACGATGGGAGACTGGGGAAGAGGACGAGGCCCCCCTCGTTTTTTCCCGCTCTTTCGCTCGCTTTATTTTTCGCTCGCGCTCCACTATCTGAACGCCTGGAACAGGCTAAACTCAACCCGGCGCTGTAACCTATATACAAAAGAGTCCGACAAGGCTCAGCATCGCCGAGTCAGTGCCTATGATTTCATGCATGACTTGATTTCATGGAGAATGAATCATGAAAAACTTGACACCGTGGAATCTGAAAACGCTTTTCTTAGAAAAAGCTTTTATTAGATTTTGGCCTCCCTATCATCTGAGTTCCTGGAACATGTTAGAGATAGGCAGCGAGAAACCCACGTAAGAGAATATGTATGAGAGCGATGCTAAAATTCGGCCTGATCACATGTTAACATATAATGAACATACCTTGATGTATCATTACGGACTCTTCAGTTTTAGCATAACGTCTCTTACTACGATGAATTTTTCCGAGGAAGACTTAGAGACAGTCTTGTATGGACAGGAAGCTGTCATGCATTGGAACAAAGGTAAAGCTGTTGCCGTTTTTATTCCTGCTTTATATCACAACGGGTTTCATTTTCTAATGGGTCCCGGTTATAATAAAGTGATCAGTACATGTCTAATAAACTGGGCTGCTATGTCGGCCGTGGATCTTGTGTCAGATATTGTTAAAAAGGGTGACGGGCCAGCGCGACTCCCGCGGGCGTGTTTTACCTTTAAACCGGCTTTAAAATTTAAGCCAGTAGTCAGTTTTGATTGGTGATCCTGAGTTACAGGCCTGCGCGACTCCTGCGCGCGTTTCAGCCTTTCTAGAGTTTTGCTCTCACGAGTATTTCTTTAAGGGAACGCCCTATTTTGTACGATATTAGGGGCGGTTCCTTGAAAATGTTGTTAGGCAATGGTTGCTGTGTTATGAAATGCCAGCTGTTCATGACTATTGGTTTTAAGGTAGTTTTTTCCATTAAATTGGAAGGAGTTCTCCGCTAAGATAAGTCTGAGCGCTCTTTGCAGTAGTCGTGTAGGGATAGGAGATTCGTTACTGGGGAATGCTTTGTATGCTAGGCTTCGAAACCGCGGCCACCATGAGGTTACGAATAATCCCCTGGCGCATATTACACAAGACTACTAAGCTGTACTGGAAACATTCCACGGTAAAGGTAACCTAAAGTTCACACGCTTGTGTTGTCACTAAATTCACCTCAGAAAGAGCACACCCAACCCTCGAAATTTGAATTGTTGTGTTTCGTTCTAAACACCGTGCATTCTTTGGATTCGGTGAACTGCTCACTGGATGTCAAACTCTTGACACTATTTGATCGCAGGTTATTGAAAGGAATTAGAAAAAAAGATGTTCTACGCTTAAGATCTCGTAATCATTGTGAGCAGAAGTACGATTATTATGCGAACATACGGTAAAAATTTGTAAACTACTGTTAAAAGATCGTTATTGCTATTCTCTTTCTGCTATAAAGGCGGTTTCGGTCTTTAGGAGAATACAAAAGCGGTTTGCGGTTTAGAAAATTGAATGTTCCCTTTGTCAGCTTGTTTTTTATCCTCACGAAAGCCTGGAAAACTCTTGATATGATGGCGTGCTATTATGGACGTGATGGCATGAAAATTTGCCTAAACGAAAACATTCAACTTACGGTTGCCGTCAAGTGGCTCACAAACGTCTGAGTAGTTACAAGGTATATTGGCGGGTCACTGTTAAGAGTCTCAAAGCCTAAGCTTCGAGGGTAAGTCTTTTGTCAGAGCGGATCTAGGGAATTATGTCCTGTGTGGTACGTAAATGGAGGAAGGAGCTACGCTATTGGTGGAGACATGGAAACAGAAAACATGAACAAATTACAGTAAGTTATAGAGTCGAATTGTAATACTGAAAGGTTATGTTAACAGCGTGCCAGTACGGAAGCACTTCTTTTGAGTAATCAGTGTTGATTTTCCCGGATTGTTGTCCAGAACTATCTATTGTAGTGTGGAGTTGACCATCAGAACAATCCAGTTATGTTTTTGCTAACCTGAATCGTTTTGTCTGTTTCCTGCCTTAAGGTATGCTTACTTCCTACCATTTACCACACGAGCTCAAGTTGCTGACAATCTCGACTTCTGGACACTCCCGCTACGGTGTTTTCTGTGGTCACCTGACAATCAAGGATGGAACGCGCTTCGGTCCTTATACCGGCCGTATTGTATGTCCGGAGGAAATGAACTTTGGTTCGCTTAAAAGTGAATCTTTGTGGGAGGTATGCAGTCGATCTACTCTTAAATTCCTTCGCGATTTTTGCAGCGTCACTAAAACGGTACCACTTTGTGCAAATTTCCTTTCCTTTTTAGGTCTTCATTGATGGTCACCTTCGTTACTACATCGATGGAGCGACGAACCGGAAAAACTGGATGAAGTTCATCAACTGCGCCCGCCACCCGGCAGAGCAAAACCTGGCACTAGTGCAGCAGGATTGTTGTTTGTATTACCAAGCGACGCGCGTGATTACAGAAGGAGAAGAGTTAAGGGTGTGGTATGGCGAGGGTTATAAGCTGTTCTTGGGGATACCGCTGGCAACAAACGGTGAATCACTGGGTGAGTTGTCCTCCTGAGGAGTCGTTTTTATTCGGAAACTTCTAAGAGAATTGACGGCGGACAAAAGTTCTGAGGTTGCAGTGATAAGTATTTATCTGTATCATATTTCTATAACGGTAAAGAAGGTGAAGTAATCCATTTGGGGTGGAGTGTATGCACTTCCATTTTACGGTGAGTGTTTATTAGCCTAAGTCATAGTGTTCCATGCACCAAAAAACTATTTCCGTTTTTGCAGATGCCGGAACAAGTTATTCTTGCAAATCATGTGGGAAAGTTTTCGCCTACAAATATTACCGTGATCGCCACCTTCGATACACCCACTGTGCGGACCATGGCGACCGGAAGTTTCCCTGCTCACTGTGTAACCGCTCCTATGACAAACGAGAGCGACTACGCATTCATATTCTTCACGTGCATGAAAATTACCGTCCTCACGAGTGCATGGAATGCGGGAAAGCCTTCTCACAGTCATCCAGCCTTAACAAGCACCTGCGAGTACACAGCGGCGAGAGGCCGTACAAATGCCCTCACTGTTTCAAGGCGTTCACCGCTTCATCTATTCTGCGCACGCATATCCGTCAGCATAGCGGAGAGAAACCATTCAAGTGCAAATATTGCGGGCGCGCTTTCGCCTCACATGCAGCGCATGATAGTCACGTGCGGCGTCTTCATTAATCAAGGGCATCGAATAAAACGATTGAGAAGAGGGCTATTTCACCTAGTAACTACCTTTACCCTGTTTCTTTTTGTCCTGTAAAAAAAGTTGAAAAGAAAAGGATGTTTAACTGAATTTGTAATTAAGAACGAGTTACCACGGGTAAAATATTTAATAAGTCGAAATTCGTAACGCAAGTTACTACCTTAGTTTTCAGAGGAGTTAAAATGTTGTTTTGGCTGCAAAAAAATGTCCAGCCACAGGACTTTCCAATATTCCCTCGTAATTTCGGGTAATGGGATGCCTAATAAACACGGACCCAGGTCCACGGACCACCTCTCTGGACAACCCCTTACTCCACGCAGGAGATGAATTTCTCCAAGTGAAGTTGTTAAACCGACTTGGCTCAAGAGCAATAACAAAACAACCTCTTCCCACCACCTCTGTGGAACACCCTTCATTTTTGAAGCTGACCCCTACCACAGAAGTTTACGCAGCCGTTGGGATAGGAGGCAGACGGTTCCTTTAACTTGTCAAATTTGTTTAATTGCCTCATTTTATCCCAGCCAGTTTCTTTAACAACATGCCACCGTTTTGTTATCTTAAATATTGCGCTTTCTCGTTCAGTGAGTTCAGCCATTTGGTGGGGGAGAATTCCTGTATAACTTTTCAGGGGTTAACATTCGTGATGATGCTGGGGACAAGATATCTTGCCAATACTACGAATTCAAATTCTTCATTTAAACGAAAATTACTCTCCTTACGAACGCACACAGTATGGGAAAACCTTCTCACAGCATGCGGCCTTAACAAGAGACCGTACAAAATCCTCACTGTCCCAAGGCTTTCACGGCATCATCTGCTCTGGGCACGCAATGCCGTCAGCATAACGGAGAAAAACCCGTCCGGCGTGCAAAGACATATTTTAATTTAAAATAGTTTTTACAAACTATATACATTTGTCTTAATTCAGTGATAATTTAAGAAAACTTCTTTGGGTGAGGTTAATAACTAGTACTATCACTTGGTTTACAGCAGTCTAACAGAAAATTGTAATGGTATTTTGTTCTAGGCAAACTGATCATTGGCGCCTGTCATGGGGGCGAAGGAAGCATGGCACCCAAAGATAAAATTTAAAAAAAGGGGGGGGGGGGGGGAGGACTCTCAAACACTCAGGTCTTCCAGCTGAGCTAACATTACTTTTTTTCCATGTTCCGGGTTTCTTAACCTTGGAAAAAATGCAGCCGATAATCTGCGCACCTGGAACGAGTTACATTGACTGAAGAATTATGAGACACCATCAACAAACTGCCGGAATGATTACATATTCTTCTTAAAATGAGAATCTTCCTCCTCTTCTGTCCTCACAGCACAATGACGTGGAAACCACCCTTTCTCTTTAAGAAGGGGTCCATCTGCAACTTCTGAAACTAATATAAAGCTGCGGTTTTAATGTATGGAATTACTAGTTACAACTGATTCTAATAAGGATGACTCGAGATAGAGCAGTTGTCAATTGTATGTCGAAAGTAATGTTGTTTGCTTAATTACGCTCTCTGATTGGGTAAAAAAGCTCGCGCCAACCACTGTTGACTTGCTCGCATGCGTTTTCGGCCCTGTGCTTAATTAACAATTATTCTCCTCAGGCGAAGTGAATATTGTGGAATGATCCACGAGACGAAGCTCGGGTGACTATCAGAGCAAATGGATTTTCCTTTTTCTTTTCTCCAGAAACATCAAAAATTTCGCGGTGGCTATTTTGAAAATTAGTGCTTCATGTTATAATCACCTCGCGCGGGGTGATTATGGCAAGATACGACGTAATCCTCGACCAATCAGAGCGCGCGCTTCTCTATAATCACCTGAGCAATTATACTAACACTGGTTACTTGTATTTGCATCGATTTCTGATTGGTTCATTTTTTGCTTTGTTCCTGTTCTGATTGGTTAGAGTAATTACTTTGGTTTTGGTTTTACGAAACATTTGAAAACTGCTCTTACACAAAGGTTATACTATCTGCATAATTACAGTAACTTTTTTGCACCTAAAATCCGAGGCAAATGCGTCCAGGAAGCAACAATGTTTCTGACTTATCTTGAAAACATTTTCCGTTTCCACGAAGCAAAATTTGCTTCCACAAAATTTGTTTCTCTCGCGGCTAAACTGGATAACATTTGCTTCTGCAAAAATGTTTTTGCAACCAGGTATCCCTGTTTATCCAGGGCCCTAAATGCAATAAATAGGAACATACATGTATATATGCGATGCTTCGTGAAGATGTTTGCAAAATAAGCGTACAATGTTGTGAATATTGATAGTCTTTGCCACTTGTTTAAAATTGTGTCCACAAATAGCCATTCTTTTCTCTTCAAAATGGACAATAATATTTCTTTAACAACTGATGGAACAAAGAGGGGGGCGGGGTGGGGCAGACGACAAGACTGAGGGACAAAAAGAGAAAGCTGACAGTATTTATGTATATCAGTGTACGATAAAACAGGTATCAGTTTCCTTTAGTAATATGTGCAATAATCAAGGTCTCAATGAGAAATAAAGCAAACAAAACGGAATACAAGGCTGGCAGGGTGAGTTAGATGACTTACAGTTCAACACCTCGGTAAATTACTTAGGTCCAGGGTTATTTGCGGCTCCCAAAATTTAAAATCGCATTTAAAATAACTTGACTAACTTTTGAAGTAACTTGCAGTGTCTTTTGATCTGTACAAAACACACTTCAAGTGACGCCTAGCATGTGTATGTTCACAATAAGATATCTGGGAACATAAAGAACCATTACTGACCGTTTTGCAAAAAACCTTATCTAAACGTTGTTAAAAACCAGCACTTTCCATACAGCCTGTTTATCGGGCACTGTACTTTTAAACTTATGCACAGGGTACCATGATCTCCTGAACAACTTAACTCACCTGTGGCTAGCTGTGACTTCTCTCCATAAAGCCAATACCTGGCAAAATTAATTTTAAAAAGTGCATTATCAAAAAAGTACTTTGAACTTCCTACTTAAGAAACATAATGTATACGAAAGGGAGTCGAACTACAACTTCTTTCAACAAACCCTTAATGGCATTTCAAGATCACAAGGTTTGGTCCATTTACAAGAAATCTGGAGAGAAAATTGGTCTTGAAAAGATCTGCCCATTGAAAGCATTGAAACCAAATTTACCCTTCCTATAGTATGTGATATTAGCCGTGGTTACATCACCCTGGGTAAACATGATTTATACAGTATAATCTTCCCTTGGTAAGATAGCTTTAAATAACTTAAATGGAAATCAAAATCATTCTTTGTCAAAGAAAGATGTCTAAAACTACGCAACAAAACTAACATACTTTCTCCAACGAGTTACTCCAACAAGTTCTCCAGTCTGTAGTTTGATGCGTGGCTCATCTGTCCACGGAGTACATAGACATGTCTTGAGACCTTCCCTCCAAGCAATTAAGCTTCCGTTGTAAGATTTAACTATACTGTAACATACCTGAACAGGATAAAAAATAAAAGCAATAATTAGTTTATCTTGTTAACAGTTGTGTTATGGGGATAGAGTTACAAGGATCTGTACTAATAAAACTGTTTTATAGATCTTGGGGTGCAGGGGCGGGGGGTTACTCCTAACAATTTTTGTTTGGGTGTGAAGCTCACTTCCTTAAACTTATAGCAGTTTTCAGACCAAAATGCATGATTATCCCCTTTCCAAGAAAAATAGCATAATCTACACACCCAATTTCAGACCAAACTGTCAAAATCTACACCTGTCTTCCAGGCTCAAATGGCTCAAAACCATACTCTTTTTTCTCGTTTGCATACCAAGGAAGCAATGTTAACAATATTTCAGGGTCGCACGGGTTCCATTTTCTAAGTTGAGAATGTGCAAAGATTCTGTTTGCACACCCAAGAAACATTCTGGGAAACAATGTTTCCCCAAGTGTTTCCTCATTTGTGGAAGCCTTTATATTTATGGTGATTCAATTTTTTTTTATACATGAAAATGTACATTGAAATACATGGTGAATCTGTGAAAAGAAATTATGAATTCAAAGAAGCGATAAGATGAGGAAAGCTACAAGGGGAATGGAAATAAGAAGTTCAATAAATCATAGCTACAGGGGAGGGAAAAAACAAGATGAGGCACATGGCAAAGAGATAAAATAAAACAGTCTAGCCATTTGTTAAGACTGCTCTGTCAAATGGACTGGAGGACAGTCAGTAGTCTGTGTAGTATGCCTTTCCAGGTGAGTTGATGTCATCTCCAGATTCATAGTGAAGTAAAGTTGTGGGTTATTGACATGATTGGTTGGTAAAGCTGTTACGCTGCTGGCTGTTACGACACAAAACACTACTTGGCCAGTTTTTGTCAGCTTTAGTATGTCTACCGAACTTTAGTCTATATTTTCATCATAAGTTCAGTGTACAGTTTGCCTGTATTTTTTATGTTGTTGACAGTCACTGTAATTGGTTAGTGGTCATGACTTTACTGTAGAGTCAATAATTCTTTCTCTCAGCACTGAGATTGTTGATATAACCACTTCTAGGTGCATCTCTGTGTTTGGTAAGTCATTTGTTCAATTTTTAATCTTCCTCTCTCACCAATTAAGTGGCACGGTCGCAGAAGCAGTGAATCTTTGATACTCATTCGATCATGCAAAATTACTTGATGTTCTAAAGTAGCCTACTTTCTAGTACATATAAGTTATATGTACTAATATTTTCATCCTCAGAGTCCTCGTGAGACAATGACTACACAGATTTTGATAAGTTGAGTGTGGGCAATGTGAAAACTACCTCTCTCAAGAACTAAGGTCTAAGACTTTTCTTGGCTTTGATAGTTTACCAGTTGACACCCCCTTTATAATGAGCCCTTTAACTACTGACTTACTGTTCTTCCCCTTTTCAACTTCTTCTGTTCTAACTGTTCTCTCTGGTGAAAGAATAAAAATTTAATATGATTTATAAAACTTAACTATTCAAAGCTAATTTTTTAAAGGAAATGTCCTTCAATTGCTAAGTTAATAGTCCATGTAAGGGTGCTTAATGTTTAGCCTATTCTTACCTTGTTAAACATTGTAAGTCATACACTGTAGAGTAAGAAAGAAAATACACGTACTGTCAGTGTGTACTGATCACATCCTTCAAGAACAGGCCAAGTCATTCCATCACCAATGTAATCATGTTTCAGAGTTATCACCTATAAACAAACAAAAAGACAAGTTGGAAAACAAAATGCCCACTCACTCTAGAGTACACTGCCAGCAGTGCTAATAATACTGAATTTCATTGAATGCATTTAAGCATGCCCTAATAAAATGTTGATGATAATCCATTGCAAGTATTAAACTATATTTTTGTCAAGTAACCACTGAAAATAGCTCACTTGACGTGTTTATTCTATATACATGAACTAGTAATATCATTAACCCCGGCAGTATACAACGGAAAATACCAAGTAAAAATGTCTTTGAGGTACATCATCAAGTTGTGCCTTTCATGTGACTAAGATACAACATAAACTTAAATAAGAACAGGAATTTGAGCTGTTGTCTACTGAGCTACAGTACCGTTCAGAAGTAAACAAACCACCCAAAGTAATTTAAATGGTATTTGAATGTGGCACTCTTGTATGATGCCAATAAATACCACTGTATGCCCTCCAAAGGCAAACTCTTCCAAACATGCTTTTAACTGTTTGCCATCAGCATAATGTGAGTAACTTCTTCTTGCAAAGGGTACCTGACCCTGTGAATGCACCAATTTATTCAAATTATCACCTAAAGAAAAGGAAGCTAGTTGCATGCACAGATTATTACTTGCACTTCAGTAGCCAATATTGAAAATAATATAACTACTAGTACCTGTTTTATGTTTACTTTCCAACCAAGGTCATAAGGGTAGGTAAAAACAATTCCCTCACTACGTGGTCTGTCAGCCTGTTGATGGAAAAATACACCCTGCAACTTTTCAGCAATCGCTTAAACTCCAGTGCAGTCACAAGTGTTTTCTAACAACTGATTTATCATACTTTGTGCTGATAATTAGCCTGCATGTGTGCATGACCTGACAGGCAATCATCATCTTAGGCATTCTCTTATGTTTTATGCCTAGATACATAATTGCTTGTGGCAAATCTCACATTTGGATCAGGCATGCTGGAAAAGGTAAAGGGCTTTTCCACTTGCATCCAGCAATTTTTGTTTTCATACACTTTAAGTTGTTACAGTTGGCTGGCATTGTATTAGGTGAAATTTTTATCTTTGCTTTTTGGGACACTGGGATTCAAGTTGGTGCAGCGGTTTAAGCACCTTCAGATTTGAAGGTATTCTAAGAGGGTCGGTGAAGGTCGTTGGTTAATGGCTAGGTCTCTATGATGATGCTGTTTCCTCACTAGATACATTGTAAGAACTGTTACTCCACATTGTCTTTCTCAACCAAGATTCATAAATGAGTACCAGTGATATATATCTGGGGATAACCCTGCAATGGACTACACTACACATTGTAGCATCCTATCCAGAGCACAGGAGCAATACTCTCAGTTACTTCATGCTACAGAAACTGTGGGCTTCCTGTGGCTCACTTCCAACTTTACCTTATTTGGTGCATTGTTTGCTCGTTAATAAATTGATTGGGGTATAAGACAGTGTTGCTGGTAACAGCTTTTCAGTGCTGCACTGAATCAATGGCTAGGTTGACTTAGCTTGGGCGAGAAATGATCCAGCAACATCCACTTTACTTTGGAACTTGGCAAAGGCACGCATTGCTCTTAGCAGCTGTGCTCTGTGGCATTCTTCTAAATGGTTTAAATTGTGCAGATTTCTGACACTAGTCCTGTTGAATGGCCTCATTTGCAGTATCAACAGCCCTTCTGGACAAGTTAGCACTCAACTGTACATGTATTATTGAGCAGAAGTAACTTACAGTAACGTTCAAGGTTCAACACATGCAAAATTCAGTCTTGAAAAGAGTTAAATTAACTTTGTTTGTTCATAATAATTATACTGTTCAGTCAGCAAACACAAACCTTTTCCACAATCCATCCTTCTATGGCTGTTTGATTTGTCATTATTCCTTTTATCTGAGACAGAAAAATGAAAATCAAGTTAAACCTCTTAGAACACTATCAAAACGGATCACTATTTCTGGTGTTTGATATTTGTTAGCATTATGACAGTGCCCAAAGAGTTCCTTAATATTAACAGCAATATAAAAGAAATGTTTTTTTGCAGAAGCTGGTGCCAGGTGCTTGCAGGATTTAACCTTAAGTTTTCAGTTTGTGGTTGTTTTCTGTTTAAACTTTTTGTTATTATCTGAGGAATGTCTGCTAGGGTACACGTTTCAAAAGTGCATGCAGAGGTACAATGCTTAGAAATAAAATTAATGTGATAAAACCATATTTGATTTCTAACTTCTCTAATGAGAGAAGATAGTAAAAAAATCTTTGGTTTGTAAAAATAATTAGTAAGCAAGACTGGTTTTGTAAAATGACCTATAAAATATACCTATGGTCTCCCATAGCTAAAATATCATGCAATAAGTACCGATGCAACAGGAACTCCTCAACTAAAATTGGCCCGACAGGCCTTAATGTCTTTTGTTTGTTTGTTTGTTGCATTTTGTTTCAACCAGTTGTCATCTGCTAATTGTCTACATTGTAAATCCAAATCTTGGCAGAAAAACCACTTGGCTAAAACTTGTGATACTATTTGCCATTTTTATGAGGTCCCCTCAATGCACGGTCAGTACAGATCAGGGAAAAATGATGTCAATTGCTAAACTTTAATAACTTTAATTTATCATCACTGTATGTAATAAATTATCATTACTTTGATCAGCACCAACCTGGTAATAAAGGAGAAGGCCAACAGCTATTGTGACGCCCACTGATAAACCAATGCAAAAGAAGACAATTACCAGGTGATAAAATGTGAATGAAACAACAGCATTCCTCTGGAACATAACTCGTTGATAAAAACTCCCAGACAGCTGTGAGTATAATGACATTTCGTAGTTAAGAGAAGTGAAGAATGTAGAATGATGGGTCTTGCTTTCCTTTTAATGTTCCTGCTAATTTTTTTCCTAGTAAGTATGATACATGTGATACAAGCTGAATACCACAATCTAAACAACCTACATTTCAGGCATGGATAAAAAAATGTACAGGTCAGATGGACATCTAATTAGCCACTCATCAAAAAGCAAACAAGCAATAAAAGCTTGCATACATTAAATGGATGCTGTATTAATTATACACAAGTGGTTTAAGCTGCAAAGCAGACACATGTAACACCCATGTCAACTGACACAGTTATTTAAAACTACAACACTGTTCATAGGTGTCTAAATATAAAAATTCTAATGTTCAGAAACTGATTAATAGTGGCAGCGAAAAACAACTGAAGTCATTAGTAAGCCCTCGTCAGGACTGCCTTCCAGGTCTTCGAGGAAAGCTGCTGCAAATGTCTGCAAGCTGATACCAGGGACAGACAGCACCATCATTTGAACACATGGACTTCTGTTGTCTGACTTGCAAGAGACTAAGAATGTTCAAAACCGGCCTACACAGCCACTTGAGAACATGTTCCGTGGCTGACTAGCGCAACATTGTCACTGTCGGATACAGAAGAGAACCAATAGAACATGTGTACATGGAAATTTTAAATATTACTGACAAAACTACACATGATAT
The DNA here is from genome assembly GCA_964030785.1 of Siderastrea siderea. Lineage (NCBI taxonomy): Eukaryota > Metazoa > Cnidaria > Anthozoa > Scleractinia > Rhizangiidae > Siderastrea > Siderastrea siderea. The sequence continues at coordinate 18,276,438 of OZ034974.1, read as the reverse complement.
CAAGGAAGAGGACATTAATTTTTCACTAAGTAGATGTTAACCCTAGGTACACAAAATGAGTTACTCGCAATTTACTGTTAGGTGGATTTTAAGTTGATATACTATTTGTGAAGGTAATTGCTTAGTCACTGGGCTTAAGCTTCAGCAATCTGAGGAGCTAGATTGTATTGTTTACAAACTCGTGCAGGTGCAAAGGAGATTCTATAAATTATTATTAATAAAAATAAAGGGGTCGGTGGAAGCAAGGGCATATTAAGTGGTGATTTAGGCTTCATATCCAAATTGAACCAATTGAACTTTAGTTTGGCACACAGGCTAGCACTGCTCATCATGTAAGAAACATAGTTCTGAGTTTATTTCTTGACCTGAGAGCTTAAACTTGAAGAATTAGCCATATTACTTTTGCTTAACAGTGAAGCAAATAAAACAACAGGGAAGTTGATGCTTTGTTGATTTCTTTTGTTTTATTTCAAACAAAGAGCAAACTAGGAAATCACTGTTGCTTCACTTGAGTGAGTTCAGTTTCTGAGAAAAGTAACAAGCTAATTCTTCAAATTTAAGAGCTCAAGTCAAGAAATTGTGTGCCTCTTACATGAAAACCAACCTGTGTGCCCAAGTTGAGCTCAATTGGCACAATTTAGATTTCAAGGTCAAATCATCACTAATGCCTCTTTTCCACCAAGCCCTTCAAAAGTACTACTGCAATGTAACTGCAACTAATCAGTTTCACTTGACATGTTTTTTGGCTGAGTTGACAATATGTCTTATTTTGTCATAAGATTTGTATGAGATAAGCAAAGTGACCAGATCCTGGAACTATCGGCCCCATTCCTGGCCAGGGACAACTTTGTAGGTGGGATACTTTCAATGAAGGTAATTGAGTGTTCTCTTCTAACTAAACAGATTTTTACTTTGACAGAAAGGAAATGCTAATACTCAATTTACACTTACCAAATAAAATTGTTGCACACAACAGCAAATTAAAATAACAGTGGTGTGTGTACAACCAATAGGAACAAAAAACAAAAACAAGGTAAACGATCTGTGGTTGAGGTGTCCCACACAGTTATTAATCCACGGGCAATGGTGGTCCATTTTCATGACACAACTGTAAAAAAGGAATTGGAGTAATATAAACTTGTCATTGCCTCCAAGTAGCTATTTGCTCTCAACATTATTGTAAAAAGTGAATTAATTCACAATTTTCTTTTTAAGGAGACCACACAAAAATACATAGAAGACAAATTCTGACTGGTTTATCTATTCTAACATAAAGACACTCATGTCCAATACTGCTGCACTGATACGGACCGTTATTTGCAGTTGACGGTCCGTAAGTTTTGCATGGACTGTCGTTCTTGCTTACAGTCCGAATGCAAAGCATGCATCTCATTGTCACACCAGGGCCAACTGCAGTTGATGGTTCGTACGTTTTGCACGGACCGTCATCCTTGCTTATGGACTGTCAGTTACGATTCACGGTCCGTATGTAGAGGTATAAATAGCCAATATAAGTATGATAATGAGCCTCATTATTTAACCTTACGCACGAAGCAAGCGAGATACACCAAGAGAAGACGGTCATATGCCTATTACTCATTCTATAAGTGTTGTGCAAACTTATTACAGGGTTCTAAAAGTGGGTTCTCCAAGAGACAAACAAAGCGATCAATACACATGAAAGGGAAGAGAGTAATATGTCGATCACTCCTATGATTATGCCCTGTTATTTAAGCGTACGTACGAAGCGAGAGAGGTACACCAAGAAAAGATGGTAATATGTCTATTACTCGTTCTATAAGTGTTGCGCAAACTGATGACAGGGTTCTAAAAGTGGGCTCTCCAAGAGACGAACAAAGCGATCGATACACATGAAAGGGAAGAGAGTAATGTGTCCATCACTCCTATGATTATGCCCTGTTATAATTTTAAGCGTACGTACGGAGCGAGTGAGGTACACAAAATAGAAGACGATAACATGTCTATTACTGGTTCTATAAGCATCGCGCAAACTGATAACAGAGTTCTAAAAGCGAACTGTTATGTCGATTACTCCTTCTATTGAAACCTTATGAAACTGTGCAAGGGAAGACAACTTTCATTATGCCTTGTTATTTGATATTGTTTCACGGGTTAAGCAAAACTACTCAAAGCATGTCAACAATAAGCACTCAGTTTTCGCCATAATAGGCTCCAAACTAAACACCTCCTTTCTTGTTTCAAGATGGTTTAAGCCGCGTTTGTTCAAATACTTTCCACATATTTTCGGGTGTTATTAATCCTCATCATATTCTAGAAGGCTATGAATAGTGTCATTTGTTTCAAAAATCTTTTTGTTTTTACTCTTGCGCGTGTAAACTGCTAATATGAATTTGGGTTTCATCAATGAATACCGCCTTTTCATTCCCACAGGTTTGTAGTCTGTTCTTTGTACTCTTTGTCCTTAAAAAACTCGCACCTCCTACCAATTAATTTGTATTACCCAATGCATCGTTTCCATTGTGCCTCAAAAACTTGTACCTCTAATGCAGTGATTACTTTTTATAAATCATCTATCTGTAACCACGTAGTTTTATTACATTTTGGACCACTTTGAGTACCTCACTTCGAAAACTGATTCATCAAAAATAGTACCGCACATTATCCCGTTCTTAGTCTCAGTATTCTTTATCTACTCAGCCATTTTTATATCAACAGGAACAATAAAACCGGCTGCTTAGGAGACTATCAATTGCACTCTTTATAAAAATAGAATAACACTGCTGCACGCGACAATTCATAGATGAATGTTGCTTTCATGCGTATTCTGCCTTCGTTGGAACCCTGCAAACAAAACATTAAAATGCGCACAATTAAGGGTTACCGTAGTAAAATACACAGAATCCACTAACGAGACGCAAATTACGGATTGTTAACTCTTCTGTACGGACTGGGTGTGTGGTTCACGGTTAGCCTGTTCCAGGCGTTCACTGGAGCACGAGCAAAAGAGTGGGAAAAAAAACCAGGAAAATGCTTGGAACAGGCTAGTAGCTCACGGTCCGATCGGAATGTAGGGATTGTCAAACCGACATCTCCCTCTGATAACAAGAGTAAAATATTCAAGTCCCACTAATGAACTGCAATTTACAGACCGTGAACTCTTCTACATGGACTGTATCTGAAGTTCACAGTCCGTATGAACTGTACAGTCCGTCAAAAAGATACCTCCCTCTGATAACAAGAGTGAAACATTCTAATACCCACTAATGAACTAAATAATGAGATACAATTCACGGACCGTGAACTCTTCTATACGGACCGTATCTGAAATTCACGGTCTGTCAAAAAGATATCTCCCTCTGATTACAAGAGTGAAATAATCTAACACCCACTAATGAGATGCAATTTACGGACCGTGAACTCTTCTACACAGACTGTGTGTGCAGTTCACAGTCCGTACGAACTGTACAGACTGTGAGAAAGATATCTTCCTCTCACAACAAGAATGAAATATTCTAAGTCCCACTAATAACATATTTGCGATTTATGGACCGTGAACTCTTCTATACGGACCGTATCTGAAGTTAGCCTGCGTAGCAAGCGTTTCGGTAAGGCTTTCCGCACGTTCAATGCACTTTTCGCTTTTTTGGCCGCCGGAAAATTGGGGCGGGCACAAAAATGTGCGTGGCAGGGGAGGGGAAATGAGAGAAGGAAACGCTTGCCCGCAAACCCCACGATTTTGAAAAACCCGTTCGTCCACGAGCGGAGTTTCCTAATTGGTGCGGCATGGTAGTGTTGATTGCCAAGTGATAGATCCGTCAATCAAATCAGGTATGTTCATTTGAGCGTGACCCGCATGAACACAATGAACTGGTTCTCGATATCGGGGAATTCTTCTCACTATCACTATTTTTACCTGAAGTTCCTCTCAAGATCATTATTTTTTGTCCTGATCCGACAGCAGATCTCAAAGACTTGCAGCAAGCTTTTTCCGACACGGAGGAATCTACACGAACATTCATGCGACAAGGACTGTTGCCTGATAGAGTTTGGAGCAGCCGTTTTAATACACAAGTGGATAGACTGTTTTGACGGAGTTTGGGAAACAGCAGACTCACCCTTCCTATCGCACTCCGAATAACTGCGAATAATGCCCCCAAATTTCGAATTTTTCGAGCACAAGAATTGCACAGGCATCCGGTCTGGAAATAGCTCCAAGTTTTGCACAACTTTCACTCCAACCGCTCTGCAAAGATCAGCGAGAATTGTTCCATAAGAGTCCTTTCTTTGCGATGCTTTGAAACGGTTTTCCGAAGAAACTAAACCCGATTTTCCAGGCTGAGATAAAGTTCCAAATTTAACTTTGAAATTACGACACATCCTGAAGCGATCATTTAGAGTTTGTTTTGATTTTGATGGAAGTAAATTTGTATCCTGCTGTGATCTGTTATTGGTAAAATACCTTATTCACCAGCTGTCACACTGTGGATTTATCCAACTGCGAAAGTGTCAAAGGGGCGTTTTTCAAAATCATGGGGTTTGCGGGCAAGCGTTTCCTTTTCTCGCCTCCCCTCCCCATCCCCACCGCTTCCATCAGTGTTGCGCTCGCCCCAATTTTTGCGCAGCCAAAAAGCGAAAAACGCCTCCAACGGACGGAAAGCCCTACGGAAACGCTTGCTACGCAAGCTAATCTGAAGTTCATGGTCCGTACAAACTGTACGGTCCGTAAGAAACACATCTCCCTCTCACAACGAGAATGAAATTTATTCTAAGTCCCACTAATGATATGCAATTTACGGACCGTGAACTCTTCTATATGGACCGTATCTGAAGTTCACGGTCCATATGAACTGAACGGTCCATTTGTAAGGTATCTCCTCTCATAACAAGAATGAAATATTCTAAGTTCCACTAATGAGATGCAATTTACGGACCGTGAACTCTTCTGTACGGGCCGTATCTGGGTTTCACGTCCGTACGAAACTCTACGGAACGAAACCATAGTCTCACAGTCTGTTACGGTGCGGGTGTATTGGACAACCCTCTGTAAAGAGGCAGGGGGCAAACACAAACCTAAGCAAAATTGTCACCAGATGAGCGGTCACACCCAACAACAGACTCTCCACCCACTGTGTCCACGTAAAAAGTGGAGCACATGAGAAGAATGCTGATAGTTGAATGATTTTTGAATTTTCTTTAAAACCAGAATTGCCAAGTGATCACTGCGAGGGCTGTTTCAGATATGGAAATTATCAGGCTTCATGAATATGGTGTTTTCATGGCAATTCTCTACATTGCTTTTTGATATGAGAGTGACAGGCAGAACTCAATTGTCTGGAGTCACCAGCTTTCCTTCGTTTGATATAGAGAAACAACACCACAAAGAACGACGAGCGAAAAACTTGCAACTTGCTTGAAATGGCCACGAATGGTGCCCAAATTCAACATGAGACACAAAGACAAATGATGCTATTTTAGCATTTTGAGAACTAAAGTGAATTTTTCAGAAAAAAAAGTCTACAAATCAAGAAATACAAGTTAGAGTCACGTTTACGTGCTATCAGATAGTGAGCTTGGGCTGCCTGTGCTGTAACCAGCTCTTTTGCTTATCATTAAACTTCAAAATTAAACTTATCATCTGTCATCTGTCATGATTGCATGTACCTGCTTTCTCCCAAGCCTCCACTTGTGTTTTTCACTGATGTTCTCAACATGTTTATGCAATATGTTAGTTTCTTACCGTTCACACTTGCTACAGTGATGAGCCCTTGGTGCTTTGTATCCATTGCACACGGCACACACCTGCAACACCTCTGCTGCTGTTTTATCACCCTAGAAAACAGAAACATTAAATTATAGAAGGCCTCAGCCAAACACATAATTTCAAGTGTTGATTTAGCAGGGTGGCCAAATGCATTTAACATTTAAGATAATAAAAATAAATGTAAAGGAGATCCTTGCAGTTATTAACCCAACTTATGCAGTTGCAAAAAGAAAGCCTGAAAAAATCAGGCTTGCCGGGATTCGAACCCTGACCTCTGCGATACTGGTGCAGCGCTCTAACCAATTGAGCTAACAAGCCAACTGGGAGCTGGTCATTAAATTGGTTCATAATATACCCGGGAAAGATGAAGATGAAATTATGAATATATGAAATTCATATAATATTTGAACTGCGGAATGAAGAAATAAATGTAAAGAAGATCCTCGCAGTTATTAACGCAACTTATGCAGTTGCCAAAAGAAAGCCTGAAAAAATCAGGCTTGCCGGGATTCGAACCCTGACCTCTGCGATACCAGTGCAGCGCTCTAACCAGTTGAGCTAACAAGCCAACTGGGAGCTGGTCATTAAATTGGTTCGTAATATACCCGGGAAAGATGAAGATGAAATTATGAATATATGAAATTCATATATTTGAACTGCAGAATGAAGAAATAAATGTAAAGAGGATCCTCGCAGTTATTAACGCAACTTATGCAGTTGCCAAAAGAAAGCCTGAAAAAATCAGGCTTGCCGGGATTCGAACCTAAGTTGCAAACTGTATGGCTTTGTTTGGATGTTTGTTCACAGACTATGTATCTTGAATTTTTAGTTAAGCTGTGGTTCAGCTCTGATGCCAAAGTGGTGAATACGCATTACACATGCATAAATTATGCTAACATATGGGTTTAACACCCAGCAGGCATAAATCCATGGTAGACTCCACATTGAAATTAAATGATACTTTTTCCTTGTTTTTCCCTTCCTTTAACCATGCTCCCTGCTATTAAATATAATTTTTAACAGCACATGCACAGTAGAATCTTGTTATCACAAACCCAGATATCTGGAACTTCCAGTTATCTTGAGGTCAGATCCTAGGTAATTGCTTCAGTGTAACACTGTTATTTTACCCCTGACATCTCAAACCTCAGACATCTCAAAAACCCTGTTAACTCAAACCAAATCTGCTCCCCAGAGAACTCAGTAAAATTTACAAACAGAAAAAGCCAAGTTAGGGTTGGGATACAATACAGCCTTTATTAATAATTAATTAATAAACTTATTATACAACTTCCAAATAGGTACAGAGGACAAAGTTTCTACGATCACAATACAAAATTTAACAACTACTGAACGGAAAAAAAAACAAAAACACGAAAATGAAGGGAGAGACAAACACAAAGGGCTGTCTAATAAAATGCAAAATAAACAGGAATTGCTGGGAGGGATTAAGGAGGGAAAATAAAAGGGAAGTGAAATCTGCCAATGAGTTCTAAAATGACCTACAGCTGTACAGTAACAGTGCTCGAAATTAGCGGTTGCCCGGTCGTCCGAGACGACTTAAAGTGCATTCGGGCAACCAGTTTTTAGGAAAAATATATGCCTGGTTGCCCGAGAAGAAAACCACCGGACAACCCAGGAAAAAATTGAAGTACTTACATTACTGTGATGCCCAACAGAATAAAGAAACGAATTATAAATTTGAGACACGAAAATCGCTCTAAATAGCGCTCTTCTGAAAGATGGAGTCCACGAGAATTCTTAAAACCAAGGAAATCGAAGGCTGTAACAGTTAAACAGACGTTTTTCTTCTCATTCAATAAGCCAGGCCAGGAGGAGCTGGCAGTGTTGTCTTGAACCCAGACCTCGTCGAAAGATTTTGGCGCACTCATACGCAGTTCATTGTGAGTGACGATCGATACGCGATAGGCGGTAAGTATTGTATTTCATTTGAATAATTCATTACGCATGCAGATTTGCATGACTTCGAAATTTTCTATATCCTGGCGCATTTGAATGCATTTCTTGCCTTCATCTTGAATGAAATTCAATTCTAAACAAAGTTTAATTCAAGTTTCTTTAATATTTCAAACTTTAGTTCGGAATTTTTGGCTTTTTTTAAGCGAACAGATTTGACACCATGTGTTTATCTGAGACGCATCTTGTCTGGGAATAGTTTGTACTTAGTTGTTTTGAGTTGTGTTTTTGCTGGTGTAGGTATTTAGAAAAGCAAAAATCTCGAAAAAACATACAACATTTTAAGGACAACCAAGTCCTCATCAGGGCAACCAAAGTCAGGGGCTAGGTTGTCTGGCGTTTACCATAAGGACAACCTGAATTTTTTTCTCATTTCGAGCACTGCAGTAAGCTGCAGTAAAATTCCACCCTCAACCACTGGCCATATACTGTAAGAGGAATATATACCGACTGATGTTATGAAATGTGCATGTCTAAAAAACCACGTGCATGCAGTGGAAATCCTGCATCCCACTCTGGGCCTGGTTCATACTTTAGAACTGCACAGGACTGTATGTCTGATACATCCCAATCAAGTTTTCCCATATTTAAGCTTATATTGTAGCCCTGATATCTTGAGCGATTCATGATTTATATCTAATAACTCTGGTTGACACCAGTCTATACACACTGAGTACGATTGGAATACTTTAATTTCAAGTTGTCTAGAGCTCCAGCCTGTACGATTAGCTGCTCAGTTTACACTCACCATTCTCCATCCAAGTGGCAGATATCCAGGCCCAAGCCAGATTGACTTCAAAAAGTAATTCATTATAAGAGCCAACCAAGAGATAAACACTGCTACATGAATCACACTTGCAACTGAAGTCCAAGGAGGAAACCACAGTAATGTACAGTAAAGTCCAGCAAGGAACAGAGTGATGATAATGGATAAGGCGACAAGGGGTCCCCAATGACAAATACCTCCCGCCATGAGCGCGAATCAAATGACTACTAAGTTACTGACGAGAACAGGTGCAAACACTCAATCACAACACGTATGACACCTTCTTCTTGGTAAATAATGCGTCTTTAAATCTTGTGTCTACTTTTCTAAAGTAAAACATAACAGGTTCAAAACAATTTTAACAACAGGTGATTACTGATATTCCGGTCATTCGTAATGAGAGAGTCGCCATATTGAATTCCGAGAAAACCCTGGGGAAGACATGCTCGTGCCAGGTCTACTCGGCATCAAATTCAAGATGGCGGCTTGAGATTGCGGCTGGCGGGAAGCTAAAAGTGAAAAGACCAGCATAATGGAAAGCGCTGCTTCTTGTGAAGTAGTAGCTGCTCAAGTGCCATTTTATGATGCGTGTTGTTTACTGGAAAAAATAGCAGATACCTCGGGAACTGAGAAGAAAAAGAAGATTTTGTCAACCTTTGTAAGTTCATGGAGAGCTGCCCATCGAAAACTTCACAAGGATTCTTCGAAAACAGTTGAGTGAGCTTTTTTCGATCCCTTTTTTAAAAATTTCAACTCCAACAAAACAATCTTACTTTCAGGTTTATCTGCAATACATTTCAAAGTAGGTAGCTTAGACTGTTCAAATGTTCATCTTCCCTGCAGACCTGTGTAGCGATGTTCACTGTTTAGGGAACTGGTCAGAACTATTTTACATGCTAGGGACCCACTTTTCGGGGGACAGGGCAAGGAAGAGACCATGGGTCTCTCAAGCTGGGTGGGGGGATATATGAGAGAACATGGGTCTCTCAAGCTGGGTGGGGGGATATATGAGAGAACATGGGTCTCTCAAGCTGGGTGGGGGATATTTAGGTGGGGGATATATGAGAGAACATGGGTCTCTCAAGCTGGGTGGGGGGATATATGAGAGAACATGGGTCTCTTAAGCTAGGTGGGGGGATATAGGAGAGAACATGGGTCTCTCAAGCTAGGTGGGGGGATATATGAGAGAACATGGGTCTCTTAAGCTAGGTGGAGAGATATATGAGAGAACATGGGTCTCTCAAGCTGGGTGGGGGGGATATACAAGAGACCATGGGTTTCTCAAGCTGGGTGGGAGGATATATGAGAGAACATGGGTCTCTCAAGCTAGGTGGGGGGATATACAAGAGACCATGGGTCTCTTAAGCTGGGTGGGAGAATATATGAGAGAACGTGGGTCTCCAAAGCTAGGTGGGAGGATATATGAGAGAACATAGGTCTTCCAAGCTTGATTTATATCTTTCAATCTATCTACAAGAAAATGTTTATCCAATTAAAGAAAGGAATGCGCACGTGAAGAATGCAATCTTCATTAAATGATCGTTCATGCGTGAAGTGCGTTGACTGTAAAGCTGTGGAAGTCCAAATTTAAAGGGGCATAGTCACGCTATTTTAGTTCACTTTAAAAATGAAAAATATGTCCTCACATCAATGAACGCTCACAAATAATGGTCTAGTTTTGTTACCAAAGACTATATTACTTCACTGAAACTATTTTCTGTCGTCTGTTGCTACGGATAGCACGGATGGAAATGGATTGCAATTTGAAAAAAATAGGCTAAACTTTTCAGATTCTTTCGGCGTGTTGACATTAAATCAATAGCAAATGGTCATGGTTTGTTTTCTCTTAATGGAATTAAGTTAATTTGTTTCTTTAAATGTTCAAACACAATGTTGGGCATGGATAAAGTTAGCTCCCAATAATTTTAGCACAGATTTGACCAGAAATCTGCGAAATCCTCGTGACTACGCCCCTTTAACAACTCTTCCTCTGTTATGAAGAACAGCGTGGTTCTTTTAGCAGAATAATAGTCATAAACTACTTTTATCTGTACGGGAGCCATCTGTGTTATTCTCGATAAAATCTGAAAACCTAAAACTTGCCAGCTGATCAAGAGATTATATGAGGAAAGGTACAATCGAAAACTTGAAAACCTGCCAGCCACGTGAACAAAACATGCAACTGTCGTTTGACAAACGTTGTTCGTTTCCCGCCCAAAACAGCGCATTTTCATTGTGCCAGACGAGACTGATGTCTGGGAAACTGTCACGTTTGAAAAGTAAACATACGCGAAAAAATCGTCACGCACGCTTTAGGGACGCTTTAGGGACGCCAAGTTTAAGAAAAATTGTATGTGGGGAACCACGAGATGATGAGATCGAAAGCGATATTTTGCCTTGTTTTGGTCGTAACTTTGACAGTTTCATCAATCACTTACTCTTATTTCATTGTTTTGCGCAATATGCAGCATCTATTTTGGATCTGGTTCACACGCAAAACCACGCAATGAAATACGACAAACATCGTGACATTTTGACTACGCAGTTCGCAAATAAAGTCCACTAACTAGCTATTTCTTCGTTACCTGTTTTTATAATCTTAGTGTTTGAACATTTTTCCCGACGCCAAAACATAAAGCTTGCACAGAAACGGTAATGTGAAAACCCCCGGAAAATCTTAACACGACACCGCAAGCAATGTTGAAGAATTACATATCGGTAGGTGACTTCATACTCAGTACACTAGGCCACAAAAGTTTCTGGTAATGAAATCCGTTTTACCTTATGTGACTGGTGCTATTAAATACTTGGAAATTACAGTCCCATTTACCCACTCTCCGAGATCACACTTGACGGCGATCAACCGGCGAGCAAATAATCATCCTAAACGATCTCTAGAATCCCGGAAAAGTGACGAAAATACATAAGATACACAACAGACATGGTTTTTCAAATTTTATTTAGAAGTTCACGGCTTCGAAAAGGAAAACTGAGATTATTTAGACCTACCTTCAGAGCATTTGAACTCTCATATCGCTCTTTGGTTTATACAGTTCATACCGGTGATCCAAATTAAAACAAAAGCTACTGACCTGTGCATTCGTTCGATATTTACGAGTTGAACCTTTAAATTCGATTCTGTAGGCACGTGCCACACAGAGATTTCGCCCCCAATCATTCTGTTTCCCACCACATTGCACAATCCCACAAAACGATAAGCCCAAATGGAACTCGATCGCTTCCTCAGCTTTCTACACGGTGGTATCGACTATCGGTATCCGGTCATTTCGTTCCATGGTCATTTCGTTCCAAGTCACTTCGTTCCACAGTATAGTCAGTTCGTTACACAAAATAGTCAATTCGTTCCACGAGATAGTTAGATCGTTCCACGAGATAGTTAGATCATTCCACAAAGTATTAAAGTAGAAATAAACTTTTAACGCTTGAACAAACGTGGGAAAAAAGTTAGCCGTTCACAGCACAGGGCACAGAGGAGTCATATTTGACCGTAATGCTGGCTAAATATTCATCGTGCAAATCGATCTTGTTGATTCAAAACAATAAACGTGACTGAACAAAGCATCATGCTATCTGGTTACGCGTCTAGTGAAATTCCATCGGCATGACGAAAACCGCATACAGCAGTTGCTGTGGGCGTATCACCAGTTACTAACAGCCGATTAACGGTAAAAAAAGGAGACAAGGGACGAAATAGCCTGTTCCAGGCATTCAGATAGTGGAGCGCGAGCGAAAAATAAAGTGAGCGAAAGAGCAGGAAAAAAACGAGGGGAGGCTGGTTCCCTCGTCTTCTTCCCCAGCCTCCCCTCGTGGGCTCGTTTTTATAGCCCACGTTACCCGACCACTGGTCTCGTTGTACATTTTGACGTCACGGACAAGTGGGCAAGCTGCTAAGTACGATTCAAAATGACGGTGCACAGTGTGGAATTTTGGCCGTCTTTGGAGAGGAATTTCAGTGGGATCGGCAACCTCGTTCCCAGGACTTTTTCCCTTTTTTAAGGGAAAAAGTCCTGGGAACGAGGTTGTGGGATCGGATGCCCTTTAGAAGCTAAAGCCACGGTCAGTAACTCAACTTAGCGTTATCTTTTTATTGGCGATTTCAAAAAATACACTGTTTCTGGAGTGACCTTCTCCTTTAAGAATACTTTAACCACTTTCTGGCTCATTTCCACTTTCCCAGAAAACAGTCTCGACAACTTGTACACTACAATTTGTTGTGTAACTCAACTTAGCGTTATCTTTTTGTTGGCGATTTAAAAAATACACTGTTTCTGGAGTGACCTTCTCCTTTAAGAATGCTTTAACCACTTTCTGGTTCATTTCCACTTTCCCAGAAAACAGTCTCGACAACTTGTACACTACAATTTGTTGTGTACAAGACAATGCACTGTATTTTTGTATCACTGTGGTAAGACTCTTAAGAGTAAGCATTGCAGATCAGAGAATTCAAGAAATAACAGTTAGTATTTTTGGTGCTGTACTGCATATATGTATTTGGGGGTGCAGCTTATACACAAGTTTTTATGGTAATAATGTATTAAGACAGTGATATTTCTGTTTTATTGGAACCTCCGTTTAACTTCAGAATTTTTGGTGATGCAAATTTTGTATAAGCAGTCAACTGTTTGAATATTAAATTTGAATAAAAATCATGGTTATAAAACATCTGAAACTGAGGAAAATTTCTGTTTAATACTAGCATCAATACTTCTCTATCTACATACAGGATGAGAAATTTGATGCTCTGTGAAGCCTAACTGGTAGAACATTTGACCGTGTAAAATGCCAGCCTAGAGGGAGATTATTCGACCAACATTTTTCAAAACAGTCAAATGCTAGGGGATTTGTTGGGGAGGGGGGATGGGCACGCTTGGATTTGACTGACACATGACCCATTATGTTAATAAGAAAATGAGTCACTGGAACCATACTATGGTCCCAGTAACTTGTTCCAAAAATTCAAACTTGTTTGAATTGAAAGAACTAGTGCCAGGAACTTGCATCGTCATGTGTACTGTTTTTGTAGACTGACTCATTCTACCCAGCCATGCGGCTCTTATTACCCCAACTGGACAAAGAAAGAGGTGCTTATGGAATAAAGGAGGTGGGGCATTTTTTTGTTGTTGTCATGATACTTAATGCTGCATGTTTGTCTTTTGATTTCTAGATACTCTGTTATCATGCTCACCAATGTCCAATGAATTAACCATACACAACCCCCTTTAACCATACACAACCTCAAAAAAGATGAAAAGCACATGGCAAAGGTCAACACTTATTGGCCAAAAAATCAGGTGACAAATGACATATCAGTACAATTATCAAATGCAAGAAACTCTTGCTAGCAGTGAACCTGCATGAACAAGAAATTTTGCAATGGAAAAGTCACACATTCTGTAGAGATAACATTGTTTTTCATATTCTGGCTCCTCAAAGGAAACGGAGAAAACATCAAAACAAATTATAGTAGGGAAGCAAACTTTCAAATAAAACATAACACCTAATTCTATGTAGAGAACCGTTTTTGAAAACTGACTCTGATGTAACTTGAGTGTGCATGTGATGTTGAAAACAAAACGAAAAGCAATAAAAAGAACATTAGTACATTCAAGTTTCTTTTCGCTAGTGATAAAGTTAACATCTTGATTTCATCACTGTGTTTATTAATACCTTTTTCCCAAAAATTAGAGTTAGACAGGTCAATGGCATAGAGATAAGTATCAAGTTCATAATTTATGTTCTTTCTGTTTGTACTGTTATTTTCATGTGTAGGTTGTTTTGGCAAAATACTACATGGAGATACTAAGCATAGGAAAGGACACTGCTGATGGACGAAAACTACTGAACTACAGAGCTCCTAAAAATGCCAAACAGGTGCACTGTGCTCCATTTATCATAAGGATGGTTTAAATTAAATATAATTGCAACACAATTAATGCTGTTTGCCAGGTGGTTTCTGCAACCAAAAGATAGTTATTGACAAATCCAGGCTAATTTGAATAAGTAAAGACTGAGGGCTTTTGGGCTGTACAATTACTACACAGACAACATTGTGAAGATAAAAGGCAAAAATGGCAAACATTGGCATATAGTAACCTATGTGCCAACTGTTGTTCATCATGTACTGACTACAGAAGGTTTTATGCTGCAGGAATAAATCAGTTCTGGCATACCAATATACTTACATTGTATCTGTTCATATTGTTTTCGTAGTGGCAGGAAATTCAATCTGGTAAATTGTTTCTACAGATATCAAGGCTATAAAATTACAGTGTCACTCTTGCATTCCTTCCAAAATCAGCATTTCACTGTGTAAAGAAAAGGCCTATCCAATATGGTTTTATGCCATCCAAAAGCTATCCGATATAATGTAAGCAGCTTTTACGTGTATTTCTCAGAGGAAACAGCCGGAGCCTGGATGTGCCCTTTGATCTCCCTCCCTCCCTTGTATCCACCACTGATAGTGCATGGAATCCTGAATTTTTTGCCCTGGTTACCAATTAAAGCCATGTGATACTTACACTTGGTCTCTTGAATTTTTTAGGATTCAGTGGCAGACTTTGCCAGTGTTGCTTATTTTGTTTTGAAAAACAGGTGTCCAGAAAGAGGAAGGTAAGTTATTAGTAACCTTCATTTTGGCAACAGGGGTAAGGTTTACAATAGTCCCTGTAACACGTCCTTGGGTTAAGTCCCTCTATGAAATAGCCAAGCATCAGTCAAGCCAAAAGTCTATTCTCAAGGAGTAAGCTCCTCAAACTTTGATTTGTTTCTCCAACTGTCTCTGTGACAAGTTTCAGCATGTTTACTTACCAGGGGCACAGTCTTGCCAAGTCCCTGCAACCAGTCCCCAAGGACCAGGGACCATGGATTTTCCCTGGGTGTTACAGTTTTGAGCCTCGGCTATTTTGACAGACAAATTAATTAAACAAGGTACTGCTACTAAATACAGTACTTACAGTGGTAATACAATGTTTTTTTTTTTGCTTACTTATTAGCGACAGCCCTGATTTTTGAAGAGCATATTAACTGGATGATTTCATTTTTTGAGGAGGACAGTTAATTTTCCAGGAAATTTCTTTGCAGGGTCGATTTTTAGCAAGGATTTCCCCCAAAATTGGGCAGGTTAAAAAATCCACAAAAACTTCTTCTCATACAGTTATTGTTATTCTTTTTTAGTTTGAAAATTGATCAAGTCAACAAACATCTTGATCAGGTGGCACAAGGAAATGTTGAACACAAACGAGAGGACGTCAAAAAAGCCCTTCAACTACTTCTTAGGAACACAAGTGCGCTTGAACAGGTGTTGACTATTGTAACAAGCCATGTGATGTACATTATTTTACTAAATAATTACTGATAATTGCCACTAATTTCCAAAAAATAACAGAATTTCTTGGAATTCATTTTCATGTATATTACAAATTGCAACTGACACAAAATTCCTTTTTTATTACCTCAAAGAATGTTTACCAACTCAACTTTGTGGACAGAATTTGCTTCTAAATAATAGGAACATACTTAACATTAGAAATAGATTCCATTTGGCCATAATACAAAGATGGTGTTAAAATGTGGTAAGAACAAAAGTATGCTATGAAGCCACACCCAAGTAGGCAAAGCATGACTGATGATTTATGTAAAGGGATATTGGCTCATTACATCATAATTTGTGCATCTGTACTTTAATAACATGTTCCCCCAGACTAATCAAAATGCATGTTTTACTCTGTCCATTGTATAGACTCTTGTACATGCCTTAAACTTACAAAGACAGTTTCAGTGTTTTTCAAAGAAAAGCTAAATGTGCTGTTGGAGCATACAGTCTTCAGATTATCATTCGATTGATAATGCTTAGCAATTTAATGCATAATTCATAGTGCATAGTTCCTGTGAGGAACTATTCAACCTAAAGAAAAAACTAATAAAAAGACACGGACAGTAGACTGTCAATGCCTCAAACCCACAGAGGAAAAAATTTTTCCAGACAGTGCTCATTTTAGATGGCCAGTAAATAACACTGCCCCACAATTCAATTCAAGATAGCTTGGTGTTCCAGATTACCCTGATTTGAGGTAGTGGGAGTCCATTGTATTAATCCTGGTCAAGAGTTGGATGATGCTTAGGGTTCATCTCCTTGAGATATGTCTCCAGAACATGCGGGTAAATGTATTTGCTGAGCACTAGAGAAGCTAAATAGTTGTCCTACAGGCTTCGAAAGCGACTTCTGCCTTATACATGTAGCTATAAATTTTAAGCACTGGACTTTGATACTAGTTTCAGTTCTTTATTCTACAGAAGTGGTTAATCAGGATCATTTTTAAGGTAAGTTGGATTTGTTTAGCTACTGAAGTTAATTCCATATTTTAAGAAAGCATCTGATCATCTCTGGGTAACTACCTCCTGGCACAAATACGTGACTTTGTGTTATGTGAGACGATCGGTATTTCAGCTCAGTGAAAATGTCTTAATTTACTGTGCTTGTAGTGAGTTAAGGATAGTGGGTGGGTTCGTTATATTGTGGCTGGCATAAATGTCTGCCACTAACAGGGGAGCTTAGACCACTGACACATGGTCAAAACTTGGTATTACTCATCTTAATTTAACACTGGGTTCTGATTCTGTTTCAGGAACTAAAGATTGGACTCAGTGAGAACTCTGTGTTCAATGTTTACCATCCTGATGCTGTGGAGCTTTTCAGTGTTTGTAACAGTTTGCCAAAGGTAGTGGTCATGATTATCATGTCTCTAAAAGCTCTTGGCTATTAACATGGTATTTGTATCACCCATTAGTTCATATTGACAATCACCCATTGGTTCATATTGACAATCACCCATTGGTTCATATTGACAATCACCCATTGGTTCATATTGACAATCACCCATTGGTTCATATTGACAATCACCCATTAGTTCATATTGACAATCACCCATTGGTTCATATTGACAATCACCCATTGGTTCATATTGACAATCACCCATTAGTTCATATTGACAATCACCCATTGGTTCATATTGACAATCACCCATTAGTTCATATTGACAATCACCCATTAGTTCATATTGACAATCACCCATTGGTTCATATTGACAATCACCCATTGGTTCATATTGACAATCACCCATTGGTTCATATTGACAATCACCCATTGGTTCATATTGACAATCACCCATTGGTTCATATTGACAATCACCCATTGGTTCATATTGACAATCACCCATTGGTTCATATTGACAATCACCCATTGGTTCATATTGACAATCACCCATTAGTTCATATTGACAATCACCCATTGGTTCATATTGACAATCACCCATTGGTTCATATTGACAATCACCCATTGGTTCATATTGACAATCACCCATTGGTTCATATTGACAATCACCCATTGGTTCATATTGACAATCACCCATTGGTTCATATTGACAATCACCCATTGGTTCATATTGACAATCACCCATTAGTTCATATTGACAATCACCCATTGGTTCATATTGACAATCACCCATTGGTTCATATTGACAATCACCCATTAGTTCATATTGACAATCACCCATTGGTTCATATTGACAATCACCCATTAGTTCATACTGACAATCACCCATTGGTTCATATTGACAATCACCCATTGGTTCATATTGACAATAATATTGACCAGACAATCGGTTTGAGAAAAAGTACTAGGCCATGTAGTTGGGTCAGCTGCCTGTGGACCAGAAGGTGGTGAGGTCTTATTTATAGACAGCAGAAATTAATACACAAAATTAAATATCTATGGTTGTACTCTTATTTACTCCTCTCTTCTCTAGGTGCTTGAAATGGATCCTTTTTATCATGTCTTACACTTACCTGTAAATGCAAATAAATACACCTGTCCTGGATATGATGATATTGCAATAACACCTAGGGTATTTAATGCTACTATAACAATTATTATGTTTATTGCTGTTAGCAACAGTTTCACTTGTAATACTAGTCATTGTGATAGCAATTTGTTTGGTACTAATTTTTCTTTAAAGGTATGCATTGATCTTCATGACCCCACTGTTAGGATGAATGAAGCACAGATGTCTTTGTTCTCACCATTCAGACCCATGTTAGCTGAACGTGGAGCTCTTGAAGAGGCTAGTAAACCTCCTTCAGTGCAATAATAATAATAATAATAATAATAATAATTTTTTTTTTTTAATTAAAAACCACTTAGTATACCTTTATTGATAGTCATAGTGAAAATACAATGGACAGATAAGAATAAGATGCTAAGAAATTACAATCAAATTATTTATTTTAAAAGATTTTAAAGAAGTAATTTCTTTTCTTAATTCTTAATTCTTCTTCTTATTGTTGATAGTAATGATAATCTGCATTACAAATCAATCAATAGGTTAAAAATACTAATGATTTATGAAAAGGTAATAAAATATTCTAATAGTTAAAAGTATATATATCCTAGTGGCGCTCATTCGTGAAACTCGGAATAAATAATAAAATCAATCAAAAGTCCCTATCTAATGGCTCCCTCGGTTGCTTCAATTTCAATGTCAGAGTTCTTTAAGTCCCATGAGACCCTCTTAACTGTTCGTGATCCACGAAGGCAGATTAGCGCTGATCTCAAAAGAGCAAAGGAAGTTCTTGCACGAATCCAGGAGATTGTCTTGGCGTAATCTTCTCCTTTCTTGATAGCGATTAGCTCGGCTAGGCGGCTATGAAACATCCGGCATTCTTTCCCCATTCCACCCGTGGTTGCAAATACCAGCGGTGTGAAAGTTCCTTGCTCAATATCAACAACTCTGCTTGCGTACTGCCGCTTCTTCTCGTTCTCATGTATCCGATAAATTTGTTGCGGTTCCAGGTCCCTATAGCTTTCAGCATTTGGGTGGCAGACCCTGACGTCGAAAAAGGCTGATTGCTGAGGCTCCCAAAATCCGCGTGCATGTATATCCAGTCTGGCATCTCTCGCTGTGTTCGACCCTCTTGTCAACTGCTCACCTGTTACATCTTGCAGCACTGGTTCAGTAACGACATCGCTACAAACCAAATTTATCAACTCCGCTTCCAGATCCCTCAGTTCATTATGCCTCTGAATGACAAACCCCCCTCTCTTACATATCATGGCGTGGTCAGGGCTGTCATTAAGTGCTGTAACCCATGATATCTGTTGTGGCTGAGTATGCTCAATGGGACCTCAGTGTTACGGGTGATCTTGCCTTTAGTTGGTACAACAAGGTTGTTACGGGTGTAAAGATCAAGGCAACAGATGATTCAAAACTTAATGACAGCACTGACGGGTAGTAATGTATACAATAACTGGTAGTCCCTGCTCATGGTCACAAGCACCAATCAGTGTCAATGGCAACTTGTACTAAGAGATTTTTAAACCACATGGCTGTCACTCAGGGCATCTTAATGCAGTCCAAACCTACATCCTGTGGAGAAGAAAATATCCCCCTAAAAGACCTAACATGGATCTAAGCAAACAGGCCAACATTAGTAGATGCATCTTAAAGCACAGGAAACACACCGACACTGAGCTGTTAGAAATCCAAAATATTATTGTGTCATTGGTCATTGGCTGTTGATCAAAAGCAACCAAACAAAACAAGAACCCAAAGAACAACATGTGCACCAAAGCCAGGACCTTGATAACCCAGAAGAGCCTCAGTAACTGGAGCAAAAGTGAAAGAATTTATCATTCATGTGGATAGACTGCAAAAAGGCATTCAGCAGTGTGCCCCATACATGAATCACCAGACGTTGTAACTCTAAAAATATGCCCAACTACCACAAACTTCGTCACCCAAACCAGGAAAGCCTGGAACCCAACCCTGATCCTGAATCATGAAAATTGGACCATTACTTCTCACACTCATTTTTAATTCACCTATTTAACTACCAATCACTGGATGTATGTCACATCACGTGCATGCATTTGGATACCCAGTGAAAAGCAGTATACCACTCTCCATTGAGAGTGGTATAAACCACTTAACTATGCACATTTCACAAATTGCGTAAAATTAGTAAATATTTATTATTAGATGTATCCGCTACTCATACAATGGTTCAGTAACAGTTCACATTAGTTTACGTTTACAGAACAATTCTTAAACATTGCTAGACTGGACATTGTGGGCAATTTCTTCGTGCTTGGTTCAATAACCGCATCAAACCTGTAGGTAATTGTGTCTTGCACGCAATTCCAAACTTCTCCCAGGAACTTCTGTTCCTTGTCCTCTAATTCATCCAACAGTGGTCTTGGCATACATTTCATCATCTTCCTTGACGTTCTCTTCTTGTGGCCAGGCTGCTTCTCTCCAACATGGTCATCACGAATTATCTTCATTAACTCTGCACTATTGGAGCTCCACTTCCTCAGTCTGAAACTTGCTTTTTGCAGTAAGTAAGTAAGTAAGTCTTAATCTTCCGATGCAGTCGAGTCTTAATCTTCCGATACAGCTTAAAATAAAATATTAAATAAATTGAATTTGTTTAACGAGGGTGACACTAACCAGTCTTTCAGATCGAATTGGAATTTGGAAATGTTGCTTTGAGGAGGGAGGAAAAACCAGAGGACATGGAGAAAAAGCCCTTGGAGCAAGGATGAGAACCAACAACAAACTCAACCAACATATGACGCCGGGTCTGGGAACTGAACCCAGGACACATTGGTGGGAGGCGACATCCCTGCTCCCCTAAACCCCTCTTCAGTGCCATCTTCTCCTGGTATGAAGTCGACCACATGAAAAAATAGACTATTCCTTTGCCATCTGCCTGTTTCTCTGCACACGGATAAACAATGGAGGGCGCGCTCGGTGTCGGCGGTGAACATGTCTAAAACCTGGCTAAACACGCGGCCCTCGTAAGGCTTGTTAAGGAAAAGCAGGCAGTACCACCTGCAACATTCACCACCAATCCACTGGATTTGGCAGTTGTTGGGGAGCCCAAAAGAGTCGAAATATTCAAACTCATCTGCGTTGCACCAGCAACACACCCAGTGTGTTCCTAGTTTGCCAAAGTCGTCAAGGTTGATGATGCAAGGGGAAAGGTTAAAGGGCATTGGCTCATTTCTTACGAAGACTCCTTTGAGCAGAAGCCAAGGTGCTGGCACCAGCTCAACAAGTCAGTAGTCAAGAGTGGCACATCTTTGAACTTTAGTTTCTTTCAGCCAGCTTTGGAAAAATGGTGGAGGTGCAGTGGGAAACAGCGAAATCTGCATCCGCACCCTGCACAGCTCCGAGCAAGAGCACTAATCGGCATCCCAGAGCCCTAAAGCTTCTTCACCAGATCAATTTTGAGGGGGACGCCAATGGAGGCGAGCATTCTGAGAAAGCCGCCAGTCTGGGCACTGCTGCCACACACCAGTCCCTTTTTAATGAGAACATCTTCTGGCCTGGATTCATTTGCTGTGCAAGATTGTACAGCTGCATTCCTTGTGGGCCAACGCATTTCCCAAAAATCTTCCTCAAGGCCTTTCTGCACCAAAGCTCAACCCCGTTGTTGCCAGGGCTTTTGCTGCTGCTTTCACAGCGTGGGCAGCAACCAGCAGCCTGTTCAGGCCCATTGTGATACCCACAACTCAAAAGCCCTGACGATCACCCTTCGGTCTGTTCCTTCATTCTGCCCAATCAGCTCAGCGTTGTTCTGCAGCTTGATTTCAAACTCCAGCAGCATTGGCGGAAGAAGCTGGTCACTCAAGCCCTCAAAGAAGGAGTACTTGTTGAGGGGCATGATGGTTTGGACTGTTTTTCCTGCGTTTGCCAATAGATGACTTGCAGTGATACCGTGGTTTGCTGGAGGAGTGCCCGTATTTGCGACTGTTGAGTCATCATTGTCCAGGTAGCAGAACTGGCCCTTTGCAATGCTCCTGGGGAAGTCATCAGAGAAATTCAGCGGGTTTTTAATGAAAATGGCTTTGTCGACATTGTCGACATTGTACACAGGCTTCCCAGATGATTTCACAATCAGCTTGTTCACCATAGAGTGAGCCATTGATTGGTGCCAATCATGTGTTAGCAGCAACTGCGGCCCTATCCACAGTCTCTTCAAAGGTGTAGTTGACCTGGAAGAAGGCACTGTACCAGTCTAACCAGTTATCTCGGCAGGTTGCGGTGAACTTGTACCCCACCTTAGTCTGGTGCTGGTTGTTACCAGGGAGAGTAATGGGCTTGTCCAGCCCAACCCGAGCAAGGTCTGTTTCTTCGAGTTACTTGTCGCTCCTGAACATGGTGCGCCATATATATTCATGGCAAAAAATCCAAAGCACCGCAGCTCAAAATGAGCGCTGCTTAGAGACGGTTGGCCAAGATTCTGCTGAGCATCAGCATTGTGTTTTTTTCTGACTGGCTCATGGGTGCAGTACACTTTGCAGATGCACTTGTGTGCACTGTCTTTTAAGCGTTGGAGCGATGGCGGAGAATGGCCTTTACCCCTTTTCCACAACCTTGGGCATCACTGCTGCATGGGTTTTGCCAACTTTCTTCCCAGTCTTTTCCATGGCAAGGTCACTTGGTTTGGCAGCCGTCTTTGTGGCGCCCTTTTTCAGGATTCAGGCCAATGGCCAGCCAATCGCTATTAGGGCATCTCTTACGACCCTTGTGCCCTGGTTCTTGTATCTTGTTGTACACGGTTTGTTGAAGAAACTGGCCCACTCACTCAGGTGACACATCTCTGTACTTTCTAGTGAAAAATCACTTGTCCTCCTCAATAATGACACTCAAGGCCACATCGAGGTCAATCATATCCAGGGCATTGTTCGGACCATCTGTTGTTGGAATGTTGATTGAGTTAAATTTGGTGCTTATTCATCGAATGCCACAGAAGGTGGTAGGGCTCCTTTGAGAATGGGTAGACTCAGAGATGCGTGGGCACAACGATAAGCAAAACGTTGTCCCCAGTGGATGTAGATGAGGTGCATGCTCCTCATTATGTCAGGAACGTGAGCACCAACATTGTTTGAGGTGCTGAGGACCTTTTTGTCATACCCAAGCAGGTCGGCAAATCCCCCGGTGGACAGGTCGAGCTCGTAGTTGCTGTGTATCCGAATGACCACCCAGTAGATGGTGGTGTGAAAATAGTCTGAATATATATGTTCAGACTCTTTATCACTTGGTTAACAAGGCCGCTGTGGGCCTGAATTGATGTGTTTATGGCCCCATAATCATACTTCCCATCCGGGAGGGTTAGAGTCTGCTCTGTTTTTTCTTCCAGTGGAGTGTGCTGTTGCTGTACACCTGCCTCATGTTGTACCATGAGTGGGTCATGTTCATGAGCTCATTCAGGGTGGTCTTATAGTTCTCCCCTGGGTCCAGGAAGATCGGCGTGGGGGGTCGATATGGAGTGTGTAGTTGTGAGATTTCTGGCTGTGCCCATTCCTCTGTTGCCTGGCCCGACGTGAGTTCAGCAGCAGGCTTAGGTGCTCCATAGTGGTTCCTGCAGCTGCTTCACCAGCGAGTGTACAATGTAGCTTATGTGCTTGTATAATCACAAGTAAACGAAAAATACTAAAATTGCAGTCAGGATATGACATAATACATTCATGGACTTTCTGGCACTGACTGTGAATTGTAAAACAACGTTTACAAACAAAACTTTAAAAAGACATTTCGACCGAAAAGCTTCGGCCTTCTTTGGTTTGAAAGTGGTAGAAAAGCAATGGCTTATATAACAGTTCACATTTCGCGCGTGTGGCTGACTAACACAACAAAACAAGCGAATGCTGTGCGATACTACGAACATTAAGTGAGCAATTTGTAAATGTGTGGGATCTCAATATGTTCATTCCCCGCATTCTGGTCCCTCTGTGAATGCCTTGTGCTCATGGGAAATCAGGGGAAAACGCTCCCCCTCCCCAGGGTCCTCCTGGTCCACCCGGGGCAAAAGGCGACCCAGGTCCAAGGGGAGAGGCTTGAGACAAAGGTGAGCCTGACTCCCGAGGCCCTCCTGGTCCACCTGGAGCGATCTCCACACATCGAGCAAACAGACATTCTAAAGTATTCTGAACGTCCCCGATTTTGACAGTGGATACCCTAACCTGTCAAACATGGTAAACATGAAATATGTGAACAACAAAATGGATGAAAAAGCCTGGTCATCAATGAACACCCTCATGTAGGCTAAGAAGGATTTGACCGAGGCTTACAAAACTTATGTGGGGGAGAGCCACATTTCAGCCGCATCTTCAAACACCAAGGACATCTTTTGCTACTTAATGGAAGATATTGATGAATCTACATCGGAACAAAATATCCCCATCAACTCAATCTCTGATTATAGCCAATCAGTGCCTAAGGTTACCACAAAGGCAGGGGGGGAGTACACGCTCCGTGCTGAGTTCTTCTTCCCAGATGGTGTCAAAAACATCAACGTTGATGCGAGCTCAGCAGTGCTGAATGTTGGCCAGCTGCATACAAAGGTGTTTTCAGGTCACTTGCCAAAATATGCCCGAACCATCATACAATTGCACAAATACCAAGTCACCCTACCAGAGTATATCTATTTGAGACTGTACTGCAATGGAAGCCCTTCATCACCGGCACAGGCTTAAGCTTATCTCGTTGTTTACCGAATCGCAGGTTACTAGTCTGATGTGGACCCTGGGGTGTTTGATAAAGCATTCATCATGGAAAACTGCAAAGTGCTCACTTAGACTGATCTAGACATTGGAGGACATTCCATTCTCAACATAACATCGAGCTTTATGCAGACTGGGGTTTACAACAAAAGCAAGAACACTGTCTCTGGAGAGGGAGAAGTTGTGCCCCCCTTTTTATGAAAAATTACTTTGATGTTGCTGTACAATTTTGATGCTTTAGAGGACTATTCAGAACTTGTCGCAATGGGTTATGACCAAATTGTGCATAGGCACGCTGAGCGGTACCAATCCTTCAATTTCAGTGTTGTCTTACAGGAAGGCGATGTCTTCCATGCTAAAATATGGGACCAAAACCAGCAGCCCCCACCCAGCTATAAGTGTTTTGTCACTGTGTTGCTAAGAGCACTGTGGAAAACGTTATAAACGCTCTTCTTACATTTGGGTTTAGTTTGTGTGACAAACTTTTCGCTAATATATAGCTGCAGAATCCACGGTGGAGCTGTCTGGGACACCATACTGGCTCAACGAAAGAGAAAAAATCCAAAAGGAAATGGAAGACATAGTGGCCCATTACAGGGCGGTTGCTGCAAAGTACAAGGGCTGGCACACACACTTTCAAATGCTTTGCTCTGGGATGGGGGCCGCTTCGACAGTTTTGTCGAGTTCTGGCCTAGCCACTTCATTTACAGGGGCTGGAATGGTAGTTAGTGGCCCGTTGATTGCCATTGCATTGCTTTTGACAATGGTTTCTACTTCCATCAGTCTTAACATCAGATTAGTGATGTGCAAGGCAAAAAAGCGTGAAAGGTTGGGACAAACTCTTTGGAAGTATTTGTGGAAGAAGGAGGTATATTTCACTGATCTGGAGGTGTGTGCCCTAAAGTGGTTGATAAGGTTTTCAAGGTAGTATTGTTTGTCATCTGATAGAAAGAAAATGCCATATTTCAACAGCAGCCTGCATGTGTACGGCAAAGTCCTTTATTCATGCTTTTGTGAGGGTGAAAACAAACAAGCTTCAAAGCCTTCTTCTGTTTCTGCAGGCAAAATTGCTGGAAAGTTGAAATGAGTTTGTGTTTATCTTCTTCACTCTTTTGTTCTCAGTTTAGGCAAATGATGGCGTCCTCAGCAGTTTTAACCCCTGGCATAAGGTTAAAAGTTAGCTCGAGCTTCCGAAGTCTCTGAAGAGGTTGCTAGAAAGTGGTCGATGAAGCAAGCAATCTGGCAGGTCTACCTGCCTGCCGCGCGGCACATTCCAAGACCAAAATTTGACGTGCCTGTGCCAAGCAATGTCCACCTGGCCGACCTCGTGTTTATGCGCCATGATACCCTTGGCCCCAAGCGGGGCCACAAAACATATAAGTACGTGCTGACAGTTGTGGATGTGGCTACATGTTACAAAGAAGCTGAACCACTGAGTAAAGAGAGTCTGCTAAGGTTGCTGGTGTTTTCGAAAAGGTTTACAGCGGTGGGCCCTTGAAGTGGCCAAAGCTTCTGTAGGTAGATGCAGGCTGCGAGTATATGGGTGCTATAAACAGAGAGCTGGAAAAGCATGGGTCTCCACAAGGTGAGGTATGCCAGATTTGCACAGAGACCAGGCAATTGTGGAATGATTTAACTGCACACTCGCCAAGTGGCTGTTTGGGTTCCAGTATGCCCAGGAGATAAGGCTTCCCTCTGGCCAGGGGTCAACCGAGTGGGTGGCACTGCTGCCTGCAGTTGTATTGACTCTTAATAACAAGGTGACTCACTTGACGGGCAACAAGCCTTCGGCCGCTATCAAGGTCAGAAAAGTTGCGCCGAGGTCCTTCTCTGTGATAGCTGGCCACCCTGTTGGCCTCAAGGACAAAACCTCCCCTCCGGTGTTGGCGTTCATTATCTCTGCCACCCTGGTGGCAGGCCCAGTGTGGTCTTTAAGCATGTTCAGGCTTGGGCGCTCTGTGACTAAGCCATGAGAGCCTGTGCTGTATTATTTGTTAGAAGACCGTCTAGAGGGTGGAAAGTTGTGCCTCCAAACCAAGAACTACCGCCAGTTTAATAAAATCGCAAAACTTTGAATGTTATAGATAGATGCAGTGAGATTTGCCAAAGACTTGTATTTTGCAATGCAGAAAGCAGGGTGAACTACCCACAGGCTTTCTTGCCCTCTTTCTAAAGCAATGAAGGAGATTGCCGATAGAAACCTTGAGCACTGGAGGGCTGACCCTTTTGCTTTGAGGCACTATGAGGCACCTGTTAAATTGCCTGCTAAACCTGGAGCAATCGGTTGCCCGAATGGCCTCCCCAGACCTAAAAAACGTGTGAGGAGCTCCGTGACATCTTAGTTCAGATAGTGCAATAGGTCCGCAACAGGCGGGCAAGTTTCCTTCGTGCCCTGGAGGCACTGAAGGACAGAAAAAGTGGGTGGGGGAGGTGTAGGCAAAGAATCTGTCATGTTTCTGCCTTCTGTACTGCTGGGCCAGCAGGGGAACCAGGTCTTCAAAAAGTGTTCATGCATCAGGAAGGTGCACAGGCTGCTGGGACAAAGGTGCCTTCTATGTAATAAACAAAAATGTGCCCTTTAAATTAAAGTTCTGCCGCCTGCACCAACCAATAGCTGGGACGCCAAGTAGATGGGCTGGGCAACGAAACACAACGTACTTGGAAATTGTTGATATTTATTCTGCACCCTCTTCTCGGTGCCAGGGGTTTATTTTATTCGAATAGTAAGGCAATGTCTTTTCAGGGCTGGAAACTAAAATTTTTGAGCACTTGCCATCTGGGCGAGTTACTTTCAAATTGTGTTTGCCCAGATCAGTTTTCACTAGCCAAGTCTCCTCCATAAAAAAAAATTAAGCTCCCCCCTCCTCCTCCCATGAATAATAAGCTTGTGCACCCATCAATAAATTTACTCGAGGTGAAGACGTTCTGCGTTTCTAACGCTTCTCTGTGCTCAGTGCACCATCCACAAGTCATACCTTTTTCGTCATTTTGCAACCATGGATGGCCAACTTGCCACTTCGGTGTAAATTTCCTTGTCCTTGTCTTTTCGTATTCCTGAGGAGGAGCGGTATTCTTATCACTAGCGGTATTCTTGTCAGTATTTACTTTTGATACAGGAAGGTATCTCCACATTTTCACACTACCAGTATTTGAACTCAGTGAATGGAAGTTCACTTACCGTGCTGTCATGGTGGTTGATCACGATACAGAGCGTAATCTATTTCTTCAATGAAAAATCCCCTAAAACAGACCTTAACTCCACAATAAAGAAAACGAACTTCAAGACACAAACTTCAAAAGTTCAAACGCAGTTTTATTGATACGTATTCCTAAATTCCTGTAGTTTGCAAGCAACGTGTCGAAATTGTACAGTAAAAGCGGCAGGAAATAGCCCTCTTGCCACCATTCGCGACTCGGTGGACAACTAAGCATATTTTTAAAACACGTATTTTTGAAATGACCAGAGGGTTTACTTTGTACAAATACATCCATCATGTAACAATCACCAAGCAGAAGCCATTTTTGTCTGTTTACGAACCAGGTTTGGTGGAGATTTCAAAATGTTGGTAAGCTATTGGCTTGTGGACAGAGACATTATTTAAATTGGGAAGTCAAAAGTAACGCCTCTTTTGAATAATAATAATAATCGTACTTGCCAAACTGGGCAAGTGATCCGTGATTTGTACTCGCCCGACAATTTTTACACTCGCCTGGGCGAGTGGGCGAGTGCCAATGGCCAAACCTGCTTTTGTGGCCATATGCAAAAGTGTCGATCCCATTCTTAGCAATCCAGCATTTTGAGTCAAATGGGGACAGCGAGACCTTGTTAAGGTGCTGCCTGTAGATTTAATGGCCTTCTGACTGCAATACATCCATGCTGTGGTGAAAGGTCTTTTTCTTGAGCAGGGCATCTTTATACTGCTCGTGTCGGATGTGCTTTTTTACTATGCACTTTGTGACGCCCTTCACTTTTTGATATTAATGCCGTCAGCGTCGTGGAAAGAGTACATCTTGGGTCGGAGGCCCACATACTCAGCGATGAGCCGACCTGTGCACTCATCCTTTGTCTTTCTCATCCTTTTTGCTCGCTGTGCTGTATAGCGGGTGGTCCTCAGGGAAGTCGGAGTTGTCATATGAGTAGCTCCTAGTGGCCATTTCTTTATACACATCCTCCGTCTTGATCTCAAGAAGTAGGCTGTCGGTGTCCATTTACAAGAGCTAACAGTGCTCACCTCTTTGTAATAAAAGTCGTACATGAGGTGCTTTGAAATGTCAAGGATGCACATTCCTATGTAAATAGGGCTGTTGAACGTGAGCCAGCTCTTGTGGACCTGGATAGCCCCCAGGTCATCATCAAAGATGTTTGCCCGTGCAAAGGCTGGGCTGGCTATCGGCTGCCAAAGCCAGCCATCCTCAGAAGTGTGCACCAGCTTGATGTCGACACACTTGGAGAGGTTCTCCATGGTCTTCCCAAACACCCTGTTTTTCATCAGCTTATTCAGGTTCTCAAAGCCAATGGCCACCTTTTTACAGTCCATGTTCATCTGGATGTATGGCTCCATCAATGGGCTTTGCTCAAATCGTAAGGCCTGGTGAATCTTCTTAGGTGCATCCCAAGCCTTAGGTAAAGCTGCAGGTTTCTGTAATGGAGCACGTAGCACTCCTTGTTGCAGAGGTTGGGTAACGGTTTTTCAGCCTCTACCAGCACCTTGCCAACTAACTGGCTCTAGTACTCCGCCAGCCACTCTTTCGAGACAACTATGCTCTCAGGCGCCTCCGGGTAAGCAGTTTGCCTCCCTGTGCAGCTCTTCAAGGTACTCCAGGTCCACCTCAAGGATATAGCCCTCGGGGCTGTTAGCCGGGAGGTCTGAAATTGTCCTTTCAAGTTCCTTGAGGCCTTGCACCCACTGAAAGCCCCCTGTTGGCAGTGGCTGGCTCATCACCCAGCCATAGAGGCTCTTGGCGTCCAATTGTAGAATGTAAGTTGATGGCTTTGCTGAGTCTTAGCCCTTGACCTGATTTCATTGGCCTGCAGAACAGCCTCCTGATTGTGGCGAAAAACTGGGTCTGTAAATTCCTCAGTGCCGTCAGGGCAGTCTTTTTGGAGCTTAAGTTTGAGGGCAAGCTTGGCCTTTGGTCTTTGTAGTGCTAGAATTACTTCTTCTAGTTTTAGTCCAGGAAAGTTAACGCGATTTGGTACCGTAAGGTCAAAATGCTTGCAACAGAATTTTTATTTTCAGGGACGTTTTCGTTAAGGACTCCAGATAAACATATTAAAAGTCAACAAAAATCAACCCTGGCGAAATATGAAAAAAAACGTAAGTTTTTTGCCTCTGTCATTTTGCCTTTTAGACGCCATGTTTTTATGCAAATTAGCCTTATCACAGACAAGTTTTACAACAAAATTTCATTTTAAGTGGCATTAATCAACTAACTTGTTTTAGTAAAGTGTTTTTAAAGGAAGAATTAATGCTTTGGTTTGCTTATCGAATATTCTCGCTACGAAATATTACTTTTACTATTACTACTATTATTACGGTTAGTGTTACGAAGTTTTATTTTTTTTTAGCTCTCACAGAGCACTTTGATATTACAACTGCAAAGTAGTGTAAAGAACAATTAATCAATGCAAGCAAACGAGAAGATTGAGTTCGGTTCAGTTTCGCGTCGAAGATGACGATAGAGTATAAGGTCGACACCAGTTCCCTGGAAGATTAGTACATGTTGGTAGGGCAGAGTTTATATACGACAGATGACGAGTAAGTCCCGCCAGTCCCGTTATCCAACCTTGAGGTAAAACTATGTATTTCATGTAATGCTTTTGTTGTGCGCTTTGCATAAGACGATTCCGGCTGGAGTCCTTGCATTGGAGTGCTTAAAGCTACAGTTGTTCGCAAAATTTAAACATTGTTCTTTCTAGAGAAACACTACTGAGACCACGTGCACTGTGCAGCAAATTTTTACAAGAATTTCTTCTTTGCTTGCAAACTACGGTTCACATCTTATGAGAAAATAGATGGTTTTTTTAAATAGCTGTGTAAGAATTGGACAGCTGGGCATAATTTGTGTACCAACACAATCTACGTTTACCTTCAGCAAATTGTTATACTACAAACTGACCATCGAGATATCTATTCCTTTTTTCTAAATAATCTGCATGTTGTCCGCCACACTGATAGATTAAGGGCTAGTCTTTCAACTTATTTGGTAATCGAACAGACACTAATGCGCAACGTCAACTCAACTGGTGGCCTTTCAAGAGACACAGGAAAGAATGTGGTACAAAGATTAGTGTGGGTCAAGTCTATGTCTTTCTGTTGCAACGTATACAGCTCTATGCAAGATTTCACCGGCGTCGCTTATAACACTAGCGAGCAACACGTAGAAGCTTCAGATAATTGACAAAAGAGAGACTGGAAGGATACAGAGTAACTAGGAACTCCTTTTCCAAGGGTGATGCCTCACTAAGAAGCATAGTATCAGGAGTTGTAGCACACGAATCTGTAAATGTTGATCATTTTTAGAAACGTGTAAATATTGAGCAAACTTAAATTTTTATTTTTATTTTCCCACACGACCCCACAAGCTGTAAGCTAAAATATTTATTGTGTTTAAATAAAGGTTATATGTCTATCTATGGGCCCTCAGTTAAGACGAAGCTCGCTTAAAAAGACGATCAACCAACGCTGTAGCTGTACACTGTGATCTTGTGAACACACTCACTGTAAAGAAAAACGTTCTCCTGCGAAACAAACAGAACTAACAACGTTTCATCAACATGCTGAGTGAGAAGTTAAAGGAGGCGAGGTGTGACACCATTCATGTTGCAGGCGATGCTGATTTCTTGATAGGTCAGTCTGCGGTCTCTGTATCTGTTACCAGAGACACTGTCGTCATTGCAGATGACACAGACATTTTAATTTTACTCTGCCACCAAGGAAACAACTCAAAAAAGAAAATTTTCTTCAAACCACAGCCGAAACGAGGGTCCGCGCAAGGCAAGGTTTGGGATATCCAAGCTACTTGTTCTGTGCTCGGGTCAAACCTCTGCAGGCATCTTCCATTTCTACACGCGTTGCTGGGATGTGGTTCCACGTCATGGTTGTTTAGTATTGGAAAGGCCGTCGGTCTTAAGAAGAGATCACAGTTGTAACAGCATGCCGAAGTATTTTATCATGCCAATTCGTTGAAAAAAGAAGATTTTATCAAAGCAGGAGAACGCGCATTGGCAGAGGTGTATGGCGGCAAGGTGAGCGACAGTTTGGAGGCCTTTCGATATTGACGATTTTGCGAAACGACAGCTAAAAGCACAACCGCAGTCAAAGTGAAGTCCTTGCCTCCGACGTCTCCAAAATTTCATTCCCTTGGCGTTTATTACCAGGTTCAACTTTGGACTTGAAATCAAGAGCTTCAACCGTGTGACTGGGGATGGAAAGAAACAGGTGGTACTCTAATTCCGGTAATGACCGACAAACCACCTGCACCGGAAACTCTCCTCCGAGTTATCAGATGTTATTGCAACGTGGACTGTAACACAGCTCGATGCAGTTGCAGAAAGCACGGACTTGACTGTTCACCTGCCTGTGGAGAGTGTCGTGGAAGTGTTTGTTTCAATCCACGTTCTGACAGATCCAGATAGCGATACAGAGGACGTCGGGTCAAATGCCTTACTGCTTAACTTCAGTACTGTTAACTTAAAAAGGTACCGATAGATAATCAGGTGATGCTATATGTTTGAGACATTAATTTAAAGTTACAAGCAAATGAGGATAACTTTGAAAACTGTTCAGCCCAACAGCATTTCACAAACATATATCGCAATCCGTTTCAATCTTCTTCACTTTTAGCCATCCGTGCCTTCTTTTGTATTTGCTGTGTTATATTTCACCGAATTTGATGGACATTCCCATGCATGAATTTGGCTAAAATCCATGACGCAGTTCCTTTAAACACTTTTTTGTTGAATATTTGTTGGAAAACGGTCCATGATAGAACCTAAATGTACACTTTACTTTACCGTCCTTTGTTTTTACATGTTAAGTGAAACTAAAAGTGGTAAATGTCTTGATGGGACAGTTTTCAGTGGCTAATTAGCATAAAAACATGGCAGTCGTCAACACGTGGATTTTTTTCGTATTTCCCATGAGTTGATTTTTGTTGACTTTTAGTATGTTAACATACATGCCTCAAAAGCAAACAATGTAAAAATAAAAATTATGTTGCAAGCATTTTCACTTCCTGGCATAACTTTATTGGACTATTTTTGGCAGATTTGGTGGTGCATGCCCTCCAAGAAGGCTTTGGGGTCTGCATTTAGTTGATGGCCTTCTGGGGCATCCATCTGCCACCCCCACAAGAACCTGCCAATGACCCAAGGGGTCCACACAAATGCTAGCTCATCTTTTTTAAGCAGGAAATTCATAAATTCCTCAAATGTTTCTTCTGCACTGCAACTTCGCTGATTTCAAAGCTGGAACTGGCCTCTCATGCTGCAGCCGTGGAGCTGGGTTTGCCGTTGAGGCAGCTGGGCCCCTGCGAGCGCGACATCAAGCACTGCATTGCTAATTTTGCCTTGCTGGTGCAGCTTAACCAGGCAGTCTATACTGGATGATGACATACTAATGGGAATGTAGCTGATGGCAGAAGTCTTGAAATGAAAAGTTCAACTGTTTTAACACAGTTGGTGACACGGGTTGATACTTGGTGACATTCTCAAAATGTGACCTAGGCATTTCCATCTTATTAATTCGTCAATTGTCCTGGTATTAGATCTTTTCCTGATCTCTTCATTATTGACCTTCATCGGCCAATGAACTTAAAGGATTTTCGTTAGGCATTTGTGTTGAAAGACGTTTAGCTTGTTCTCATCGTCCTTAGTCATCATCCACGTCTCACAGCAATAGAGTAGAACTCCAATCACATTGGTTCTGGAGATTTCGATCTTCGTCTTTGAAAAGGCTAGGTTACATAATTATTAATAGATGGCTAGATTTCAACAATGCAGTGATCTGAAGAGTTCACTGGATTTTTTGTTGAATGACAAATCTTTAAGACTTTTTGGTCTTTGCAGGGTACAAGTGTAGCCATGTTGGATTGGTATTGTTAGTAAAATGAAGAGCTTAGCTGGCATATGCATTCTGTGTGTGTTAAGTGCAACTAACACTCACACATGACTGAGAGTCTTTTTGCGCCTCCTTTATAAACAGTGTACACATTTAACATTTCATTTAGTAAACTGAATGCCACAGTGACACAGGATAGCGTGGAAATTTAGCCTTCATAAACAAATATAACTTAACTTTATGCTTAATTCTAGTTAATTATTAATTGTAATTCTTCCCTGCCCATTTGCAGGTTGAAAAGCTGATGAGCAACCAACCCTTTTTCATTGAGACAAAAATAGATGGAGAGAGAATGCAACTCCACAAACAGGGAGATGACTTCATGTATTTTTCTAGAAGGTATCAATATCGAATCACAAGTGCATTAATTTGTGCTCTGTCTTACATTTAGCTTGGGGTTTCTATTTTTTCTCTTTACTCTTCTGCTCAAGAGGTTAGATGGAAAGAATAGACAATTTCTTCTAAATATTTAATTAGTATTCCTGGGCTGTCTTTCATGTCCCAGAAGCTTTCCAAGCTGTTTGCCGGCAATATATGACGTAACAACAATAGGGCCTATCTTGTCATGCCTGCGCATTATAATCCAATATTTTGTTAAAACAGACTACGTTTTTTAAACAACCTTCCCTGCCATCAGCATACTTTTTCTTACCTTTACAATCATATTTTCTTTTGTAGCGCTAATGACTACACTCATGTATTTGGCTCTCAATCGTCAACTGGAGTTCTCACACCTCACATTGCTGGCTGTTTCTCAAGGTACTTTCTACACATCAAGCTATCTGCAGTGGTAAATAAAACATTAAGTAAATTGGCATCCTTATTTTTTAACTCGGACTCTCTTGAACAGCGTGAAATCTCTTTTTTTTATTTGCCATATTTTTTTGGGTTTGCCAAGGTTGGTTAAATTTTGATAGTTAATCATAATGCATAAATGAAACAGTGCCCACATTCACACAGCGGTCAAAGGAAGACACGTGGGCAGTTCCCGCCATAATGTTACAAAGGGAAATGTAGGCAAATGTCGAAAGTTTCACTTTAACCGCAAAACTTAATGCCGTTTCTGCAAACTTAAGCTTTTTACGTTGAGTATGTCTTGGAAATGAAGTAACTAGCATCCACAAGTTTTATCGGCGGGAAATTTGGTTTATCGGGACATTTTATGTATCGTTTTCATACGAACTTCGCGCTCGTAAAATTCTGAACTGATTCAAACTTCAAGGCTCTGAAAAACCAGAAGTGAGTTTGACCGCTGTGAAGCCCACATTAAGGTATCATTAGCCACCCTTCGGGACCGTTTGCGCGCGGATCGCTCTAGTTTTTGTTGGTTTTATGAAAAACCCTATAAACTATACATTTTTGACAGCTTAATAATTCCAGAAAATGACTTTATATTCAAAAAGAGGCAGAAGTTTAACATGTTTGGAAAACAGGAAGGTTTTTCCATGCATGTCTTAATATATTAGGTTCCACTCCCTCCAAGAAACATAGAAAACAAAGCGATTAACACTGCATTCTCTTCTTGACACCTATGGCTAAAAAACCGTGTCTTTTTGACAAGTGCGTTTGTTCTTCTTTTATTAGCAAATGAAATCAGAGAGAACAAATAAATTAGCACTTCGCGCGGAAAAAAAGGTCTAGCTTTAAAACAGAAAGAGGGATTAAAATTCGCAGACACAGTTTTGTAGAAAAACTATCTGGCAACCATCTGGCCAAATTTCAACCAAATTGGTCGAGCGGCTGTCGACTTGTAGTACAACTCGCCAAAATTTGACTTTCGAGAAAAAAAGGAAACTGTATTTTCTGCGGCGTCTTGCCAGTAATGAGATTAAGACGCCTAGATCTCCGGTGAGTTCTATTTTGATCGATACCAGAGAGGGATCAGCTTTCTCAAACAATAGAACTTTGACAGGTAACATGTAACAGGAGTAATCTTACGCGACGAGCGGTAGAAAGTAATTTATTAGCTTTCAACTCACCGCTCTTGGACGTGAGAAAACATTCGTCATTTTCGTTTTATTTACGAAATGTTTTCCTTATTTCAATCCGTATTTCAGGTAACAATGAAAATGTGTTACGCATATTTCTTGAAATGCTGACCAGGTTGATAAAGATGCCGAAAATCGCGGCAAAATCCGGGGAAATCATCGACGCAACCACTTCTACTGTCGATAAAATGAACCTTCATCGCTCTCCGCCAATTCACTGCCCATTCTTTGTCCAGGGCTTTCTTTTCCTTCATTCTTGGTTTGGAAGACGAAAACACACCCAACTGTTTTCTTAATGATGCATTTAGGTGAAAGAAAACTCTCTTTACTTCTAAAAACCATTTCGTATGAAGCGCCTTTGATTTCACGTGATCAAGTTAATCAGGTGTGATAGAACTTGCCAGCGATCAATTACCATAATTAACAAGGAAAAATCTTTTACTCCTAATAACTCTCCACTGAGCCATTATTCTCTTCTAAATTTTTGTTTGAAAGAAAGCTCTCGAAGAGAATTATCTCAGCGAGCATGTAAAAATCGCATTTATGAAAAAATGACTTTTTTTCCCGTGGCTGACATCTTTCTGTCTAATGGTTCGCTTCACTCTTTTGCAGTTCAGTGCATTCCTGTTTGTTGGATGGAGAAATGATTGTACTTGATCCTGCAACAGATGTCTGGCTGTAAGTTTATTATATGACTTTCACTTTTTCACACCTTTAACACACATTAAAGTATAAAATACTTTGAGCTCTAAGCAACATTGTACAGTGTGTATGAAGGACGACCTCTTGCAAAGTTGTTGAGTTCAAGTTGGGTTCAAGCAGCTTAACATGACAAATTACTAATCTCACTTTGGCATAAGTTAGGACAAGCACATTTTGCGTGCATGCAGTTGTCTTTTGCACATTTGGTCTAATTAGAGGTCGATTGTTCAGTTCCATTGTTCACCTCAACACTTAAGTTTAATTTGATCCTGGTGGCTGAAAATGTTGAACTTTTTATTTCATGTGTGTTTTGGCACATCTGAACAGAAACAAATTGTCTTTTTGTTTTCAGATCCAAAGGGATGAATGTTGATGTCAAATCCTTAACTACTTATGAAAATGGTATGAAGTAATGTCCTGGCAAATACTTTTAGGACAAAGCCATAACTGGCTTTTTTTGACACTTCACCGAATAGATCTGATCAAACCTTCAGCTGAATGATAACTAATTTGTGTTGTTTACTCCACAATTTAAATTGTGAACACTGTTTCGACCTTGACATATTGCTTATGCAGTGACCAATCAGGTGGCAGGTCAAACCAATATTCCGTGAATTATAGTCTTGTATGAATGCAAAGCCGAGGAGGCAGTACAGACTGAGGTGACTATGAGTTTATGTGCGTTGAGACTGGGTGAAGTAATTGTTTCATAATATATTCAACAACAAAAAAATGCCAGTAACCTAAGTCTCGAAAGTAAGTGAGGGAAAGAATGAAGAATACTTTTCTTATTTCCTTTGGAATTGCGGGCTGTCCAAATAAGGAATAGTGTACCTGATGGTATATTTCATCACATGCCTTGAGAAGAGAACCAATCGCATTGCTAAAAAATCCAATATCCTTTAGTTAGTGTATTGTAATTACCCTTAGGGTAATTGAAATCTGATTGCTTTTCTCACAACCCAGTTACATTCCACTAAGTGATCCGAGAGTTACCATCTTCTGATTGAGGTTTTTAAGTAAGGTGTAATTTGAAACAAAGATGATCAGTTTATGATCAGTTTTTGTTTTAGCAACGCGGCGAATTTTTTGCGAGCAAAGCGAGCAGGAATTTGGGAGAGAACGTGGATATATTGATCTGTACGAAGAAGGTGATCAGTTTATTGCAGCCATTAAAGATGCCCTATTTTTGAGAAAGTTTTAAACCATGTTGGTTTGCAGATGTATGTGCAAACAAACAAATCAACAGTCAGTTTCTGTGACGTTCCCTTCAGAAACAAGTTTAGACCCCCATGGCATTTTCTTAGTAAATGTGAGATCATTCTATAAGCAAGTGTTTCTGACCTAAGGTGCGCCTTTAATTTACTATTTTTATTATTCTTCTTGCTGTTAATCGTCAGGCTACCATCCTTGTTTCATTGCATTTGATGTACTAGTTGTTAATGAGAAAAAACTTGCCAATGTTCCCCTGAGTGAGAGGATCAAAACCATGGAAAAGTAAGTTTAAAAATTTGGTAAATTCAAATCACTCTGGTTACTGTCTAAGATTCAATCATATCTTAGGAAAACATTATTTTTAGCAGAACGTTAGTGCTTAGATCTGTAATATGTTAGCCACGGATTTACGGTTTGCTTTAATTTGTGAGGATGAGAGCCTTATAGTAAGTTATGATATCTGACAATTATCACATTTATTATATTAAGAATAAACAGGTGAAATAAGACTTCCAAGTCAGTATACCAACACGTACTATTAATTTTTAAAATGTTATTTAGAGGTATAAAACAAACTTTGCCATTACTCTTACACCAGTTGTAGTTTTCAAAATAGCTGAGCTCCTGCAAATTACAGATCACAGAATCATTTGGAAATGGTGTTCAGCGATGTACCGAGCTCGGTGACGTCAAATGGCTTTTATTTACATCTCACTTCATGGATTGTCCTCTGTGGTAGACTCATGGACGCAAAATTGTTCTTTGTTCTAGAATTCTAAATCCAAAGCCTGGCTATCTTGAGTTTGTTGAAAGGAAGGATGCTTCAACGAGGTACATGTTATGATTGATTTCTAATACAGCAGTGGTCAGGAGGAAGAAATCAAATGAGTAATCTAAATCGCATAGTAGAGCCAATAAAGGCAATTTTGTAATATGAAACTCTGTTATACACAATTACTAGTTTGTTTGTCTTTTCTTATGAAATTTACTACTTAGTCGCCGTTTAAGGTTGCTCATTTTTGCAGGTTAAAAATTTAGCGTTTTTTTTTTTTTTGTTTTTTTTTTTTTTGTTAACAGGGATTCCAATTATTATATTTAGGTATTTTAGAGGCTTTCAAATGTATTGACCTTGTTGACTCCATGCATGAAGGGAAACATGGAGTGATTTCATGTACCAATTTTACTCACTGCTGGCAGATCAGTCAGGTAGCTTAGGCCTGGTCAATCTCTTAACGGATTGTTTATTAAAGGAAAGGAAAAGAAAAGAGAAAAAAGAAAATGTGGCTTTTCTTCATCCCAGTGGACTCCAAGCATTCTTTCTACTGACAGGTTGACAGCATATAAGTCAGAGGATCTTGTTGACAGAACCCAAAGTTCATTTTGCGTTTTTCGACCATGGAAATCTTGTTCTTTGGTCAGTATTGCAAATGTTGTTCTTTGTTCTTTGGGATATCCTTTGCTGACAGACCTCTGTACTCAAAACATTCTCTTCAGAAACTGCAGTGTTACTTCCGTTAACTGCGTGATATTAAGTAACCATTAATCATCACTTTTTTATATCGTTTCAACTTCGTACATTCCATCTATTAAATTAGCCAATTTATCCATTGTTTTCAGTGACACTTGTCCAGTGTTCGCGTAGCATGCTCATCTTGAAGCTGTCACTTGTTCATTCTCAAGCCAAAGGATCTTTTTTCATGCGTAGCTCTGACTCTTTACTGCTATACTTCACATAATTACCTTGCCCCCTGTGAGTGAAAGGTGCTTGAATCATCTACTGGCTCCATACATGCTTGATTGTCAAGAGGTGGCATGTTTGGAGTTGACATAGGTAACCACTTCTAGTGGAACGTTTGATTGCCAGTTCTGGTATTTGGCACATTCAGGCACTTGTGAACCAGTTCAACCTTGGCAGGGTCAGTGGCAAGGCTATTTGGATACATATTTTGACCCGAGTATGTAAAGCTCTGTTGAAACAGCTCTTTTGCGTGATCTTAAAGATTATTGGAGTTCAGCAAGTGGGAAGCAATGAAATACGTGGTCCTCCTCCAAAAGTTTCATTTTCTTTTGAAAAGGTCTCCCGTAAAAAAGTGTGTTGTCCACGTAGATAAGTACTTTTCAAACCGTATTTCATTAAAGGAGCTGTGTCACGGAATTTATCGAAATTCAGCTTCCAGGACCTGGCCACCAAAATAAGTGAAACAAAAACAACCGCTTAAAACATTGACGAAAGGCTTAAATAACACAGCAAACGCAAAAGAAGACACCGATGGGCCAAATTGAAGAAGATTAACACAGATTGCAATTGGGGTTTTCGAAAAACTGTTAGGCTGAACAGTTTTCAAAGTTTATCTCTGTTGTTTGTTGATTTAAATATAACGCTCGGGATACATATTTCGTTTGTCACGAAGCTGTTAGTTTGTCATTTACAAGTAATTTCCTTGCTAACATTAAGTTCCATAACAAGTAAGGGCGGGTAATTGGAAAAACTAAACAAACAGCCCCTTTAAGATAACTTCCTTCAGTTGCTCAAACGTTAGTCAGGCTGTGAAGTGAACCTGTACAAAAGTTCTTAGGCAGAGACACATTTTGCATTAGAAAGAGCACAGATCAAGTCATCACTACATGGTGATGGCGTATTTTATTGTTACTACATTGAGTTATTTGTAATCAACACAAAACCTTTTGGAACCATCTTTCTTAACCATAAACGTCATAGCAGAAACTGGGGGGAAAAAACTATTAGATTTCTTTTACAACGCCACATTCCGGCATTCCCTTCACCTGCCTCTCAATTGTTGCATGTTTTAATGGTGATGGGCTGGGGTTTTGTTGAACTTTACTCTGCGAGCAGGGTAAGTCAGCTTGATTCCATCTCCCTGGGGATGGTCACTGGTTCAGCTGCTGCTGCTGCTGCTGCTGCTGCTGCTTCTACCACTACTGCTACTTCTACTACTTGTGCAGAAAACTGATGGTTTGAGTCTCTTCAGAGGTTGAAGAGTTCAAAGCCAAAGGTACAAAGCCAGTCTCTTAAGATTGATACACCTTCCCTGGTCTTCAAATTGTTTGTTTATGGCCATCACATTAGCCAGTACTTCCATCCATAGCAAAGGGACTAA
Source organism: Siderastrea siderea (assembly GCA_964030785.1). Classification (NCBI taxonomy): domain Eukaryota; kingdom Metazoa; phylum Cnidaria; class Anthozoa; order Scleractinia; family Rhizangiidae; genus Siderastrea; species Siderastrea siderea. The sequence continues at coordinate 18,235,221 of OZ034974.1, read as the reverse complement.
CACACTCATCTTTTTGGCCCACCACACCCTCGCCAAATGAAGTCTTTCATTTGGCTGTTATGTCAGAACTGCAATCTCTTTTATGATGATGCCACCTTGTTGAAGAGGAAAAGGAGGTTTCCTCAAGAAGACTCAGTTGGTCATACGGGTTGATGCTGTTAACAAAGACATCTCTGACTTGACAAAAAGGAGAGCTGGCTCCCTGTGGTTCCCACGTACCATGTTTTAATAAAACAAAATCTTACTGGGCAATTTTTGCAGACTGAGAAACAACCGTGGAAATATTTCCTCAGTCATCACTGGTGACCTTTCACCTTGATCAGAACTTAGAACCCATCTTGGTGCATATGACTGACTTAAGCAATCTGGTCTTCCCACAGGTTGTTCTCCTTTTCACCACACTCACTGCTGCGCTTGTCAAAACATCTTCTCTGACACAACCTTAAAAGGTCACAAAGACATTCCCTTCCCAAACTTTGAATTTGCTGGACTGCTTCTAATTTTGTGAACTCAACAAATTATCGCCTTGCAAGCTGACGAGTCTAAACAGACAGAATTAGAAGATTAGAAGAGAATTAGAAGAATTAGCTGGATTAATTGCGGATCGAAGTGGAAGATAGCGTTGAAAAAGTTGAAGAATATTTAAAACGTTGTGCAGAAGCCCGCTTATTAGTTGTCAGAGATTTTGCCACCGATTATGTGAGCGAAGTTGATGACAAAACTAGTCAAACCTCTGAATCGTCGGATGTTCCACAGGCTACGAATGCGGCAGAAGCGATAAAGGCAGAGGTAGCTTCATTAAAGGTTAAACAAGAAAAGAAAAGAAAAGACTACAAGAGGAACTTAACCTACAAGAGCGAGCAGCGCAAATTAAAATTCAACGGGAAAAAGACAAGGCCACACATTTGAAAGTAGAAGCTAAACTGTTGTCGCAATATGGACAATCTAAATAGAAGAAGCCCGTTGGAAAGTAACAAAGATTCTAATTCGAGTGAAGAAGACAGGAAGAAAATGAAGAAGAAGAATATGATTCGAAAATCATTGACAAATTGTTCAAAGAAATTACGAAGCCCGCCTTGACCGTGTTTAGCGGAGATTAAGATCTTTATCACGACTGGAAAGCACAATCTGAAATATTCGTGGATCGTATGAAAGTTCCAGCTAAAACCAAGATGACGATGTTGAAAAATCCTCTGGCTGGAACCCTTTACAAGCTGTTGAGCGCTTAGGATATACACCTAAACAATATCAAGCTGCTTTAGATAAATTGGAGCAGAAAACGGAGGAGAAAAATGTCTTTTGCAGCGTCACCTGGGGACTATGTTACGTGCTTCACCTGTCAAGGAATCCAATCTGAAAGAGATAGAGATTTTCTCGGATCGTTTAACTGATGTTGTGTCCGCGCTTTACATAGCAGTGCAACAAAAATTACCAGAGTCGCTTCTTGTTTCGTTTCAAGAGTGGTTGCACAGAGAGCCAAAGAAGGATGGACTTTCCACGTTTTTGAAATGGTTGCAGGAACAAGTTGTTACCTTTTTCTAGACGATGGATCGGATTCGAGTTATGTGCGAGATGACGTCATACTGCCCTTGGCCTCGATGCAGATGAAAGAAACCTCAGGTGGTCAACTCTCACTGACAGTTATGTACCTCTCAATAGCAGGAAAGCACAAATTGAGAAACCCAGTTAACTGTTGAAGTGTGGACGTTGCAAGAAATGTGCCAGGGCTTGACAAATCCAGACTGGAATAAGCACAAAGTCAAGTGGGATCATCTCTCAAGAACATCACGTTTCCTAAAACAACTGGAGGAAAATCGATCGACCTTCTGATAGGATCAGACCATTCTGAGCTTGTCCTACCACTAGAAGAACATTCTGGTCCATGTGGAATGTCGCTAGCAAGAAGAACACCACTAGGATGGACCTATGTTGGAAGTCTTCCCACCCTTTCTTCTACTAAGATAACGGCTTAAGCTAAAACATTTCGAACATAGACAATGCTTGAGACATGCCTTGATGAACAATTGCGAGAAATGTGGATTGACTCCTTGGAATTCAAAATATAGAAGTCAAGCAATTAAGCCAGGAGGAAATCGTAGACATGTCAACGGCGGAAAAGTCAAGACGTTGCGTCAGAGGTCGTTACGAGGTTGCTATTCCGTAGAAAAAAATTCCCTCTATTCCCAACAACAGAGAAGATATTCGAATCAGATTAAATTTCGTTAAGCATTTAAGAATAAAAATGAGCAAAAAACACAGCGTTTCGATGTCGTCATGAGAAATGCCTCTACTCTCGCGAGAAGAACTTGTTTATGAAGCCGGAGGTTGTGCAGCGTTACAAAGATGCAATGAACGCAAACATTGGCAGGGGGTATGTTCGAAAGTTACAACCTGAAGAAGCATTTGACAGTCCAATCTGGTATCTTCCGTACTTCCCCGTTATTCGTTACTACAGAGACCACTAAAGTGCGCGAAGGAGATGCTATACCAGTTGAACATGACCTGATGAAACTCCTGAGTGACGTTGGTTTCCGAGCCTAAAAGTCATTCCAGAGAAGGATCGAACAACCGGAGTGAAGCTTGAAGAATCAGAGTTGCCGAGTATGAAGACGTTGGGGGTGCAATGGAATGCAAGTGAAGATGTGTTTACCTTCTCGATTAAAGGAATTAACCTGTCCCTCTACACAAAACGAGGACTCTTGAGTCGTATTGCCACACTGTTTGATCCACTTCAATTCCTGGACCCTGTCATCAGAGCAAAAATGGCGGTACAAGAAGCTTGGTTAAGAGGTCTTGAATGGGGTGAAGAGTTTCCTTGCGATTTGAAAGTCACCACTCAGCAATGGGCAGAGCAGTTAGCTGAAGCTTCAAACGTGAAAGTTCAACGTTGCTATCGACTTGATGAGAAGGTGGAACAAGTATCACTTTATACATTCACCGACACTTTCAAATTGGCCTATGCTGCAGCCAGCTATGCCAGACACAGGTATGTGAGTGGAAAGATTTTCGTGGCCCTAGTGACAACCAAGGCAAGAGTAACTCCGATAAAATCTGTGAGCATCCCGCGGCTTGAATTAATGGCTGCAGTACTTGGTGTACGGTTAGCTGAAACAGTCTCTCAAAAGATGGAAATACCACTAAGTGAACGCACCCTGTGGACGGATAGTATGGATGTAATCTGCTGGGTCCAGGGTGATTCAAGACGACTAATATCTTTCGTTTTGTTTTGTTTTTGTTTGTTTTTTTTGTAATTTAGTATCTTTTGTCGCTCATCGAGTCCCGAAGATCCAGCGAAGAACCAGCCCCGCACAATGGCGGCACGTGCCTGGTGAGTAAAACCCACTGATGACGCGACAAAAGGTCGTGACCTGAGAGACATGTCTGCTGAGAGTCGCTGGTTTCAGGGACCTGCCTACACGAGGGGGAGGAATCCTGGCCTTTAGAACATCACCCGTGTGAGACTGATTGCACAGAAGAAGGCAAACAAGAATTGGCAAAAATCAACCTCACGTTCCAAAGCAAGAGATCATTTCCTTTGTTAGACGCTGGCAGGTTTTTATCCTAGTTTAGATTACTAAGAGTCACTACGTGGATCATGCATTGTAAGAGATGAAGACATCACAGAATGCAAGCGGCAAGAGAGTTAAATCGCATTCAGGAGACCGACGTCCCGAGGGCTGAGCAGTTCTCTGGAGAAAGTCGTGGATTTAGACGAAGGACGCAGAGAAGTTCTGGATTTAAGAAAGTTAGAAAGAACGCTTTTCGGAAGAGTTGACGGTTTTGAGACAATTGCGAAATGTCTGAAAAAACAGCCAGCTGTGGAGATTCACACCATTTCTAGACAGTGACGGAATGTTACTTGTAGGGGGAGGATAGAGGTGTCTAATATGCCTTACAAGGCTAAACACCCAGTTGTCTTGCCAAGGAAAGGTCACATTTCGAAACTGGTTGTTGCGCACATCCATGCTCAAGGTCACCACAGCCTCGGGAATTCAATGTTTATAAACTCCAAAGAAAGTGCAGAGAAGAACAAATCATGGCACCTCTACCTGAAGTCAGAATGGTAGAGAGGCGTGGTAGACCGGAAGTGATGATCAGTGACAACTTGAGATGGTAGAGAACTGGGCGACCTGGTCTTAGCTTTGGATCAAGCGCGGATAAAGGAGAATGCTACCAATGACAGAATTCAGTGGAATTTTAACCCTCCCATCGTCAAGGGATGTTTGAATCTCTAATCAAGTCCGCAAAGAAAGCTTTACATGCTATCCTGGGAGTGTCCAAGACTACAGATGAATAGTTGACGGTAGTTGTCGAAGTAGAAGGAATTCTAAATTCCCGACCATTGAGCTACTGCAGCAGTGATCCAAACGACAAGCATGTTTTAACTACTTACCACTTCCTTCATGCTCAAATTGGAGGACAACTCGCACCACGAGTCGTAGACGATATCGCATTCAACCCAAGAAATCTATGGCGTGTCGTTCAACATCTCACTTGTAAGTGTTGGAGAAGATGGATGAAAGAATTTCTGTCAACACTGAACACCAGCAATAAATGGGTTGATCAGAAACGTAATGTTGCACCCAGATATGTCGTACTTCTTGTCTACCCAAGTAAACCAAGGGGCAAATGGCCTTTAGGGCATATCCAGGAAGCATTTTAAGGCCCTGATGGTCATGTTAGGGTTGCACGCGTCAAGTCTGCAGAAAAGGAATACATGAGGCCAATAACAAAGTTGTGTTCGTTGGAATTCTAAAGAACTTAAAGGAACAGTATTAGCATTCCTGTTAGAAGGGAAGAATGTTCCGGCGAACATTAATTATTTAGTAGTAGCATTAATTATTCAGTAGCGTTGTCCCACCGGGGACGATATTGAACAATATAATTGATAAGTATTCTGTCTCACACCTTGTACGTTTTTATTAGTTTTGAGAAGTGAGTGAAGTCGAAGAAGGTCGAGGTCGAGAAGTAAAAAAAGCAGGTAGAAGTCGAGGAGGCGAAATCGCTTACTATTTAAATCGAGGAGTCGAACTCGTAGTTTGTAGAAATCACCTTATTCGTTGGAACAACACCTTTTCTTTTTTGTTTGTGGCCAAAATGATCACTGAGTGCAGGTAACAGTTACATTCTTTTCATAAAACGAAACTCATCTGTTATCATAGTTTCAAAGTTACAATTGCACCCTGCATGGCCAGGTGATCCTGGTGAAGCACAGAGCGAACTAGGTCAGGAAGAAGGTTGGGAGAAGGAGAGGGAAATGCCTTGTGGCCTGGTTTGCTTACTACTTGACTAGGATTGCCTGGCCATGCAGACTACTTCAAAGCCATCCACATTAGAGACCCCTGTTGTTTTTTCGTGGTCAAATAAAGCCATTTTATTACAAAATGTTGTAAATTTACACCTTATTTTCGTACTCCTTTGTAGAGGGGATGTAGTAAAAGCTCTTAATGAAGCAATTGACAGAAGAGAAGAGGGCTTGGTTATTAAAACACCATCTTCAATTTATAAGCCAAACTCGAGAAATGGTATGTACTGCAACAGTTATTTTTAAATGTGGAGCGAAAAATCTTGTTGTTTGTTTCATTGTTTATTTCATTAGTCTCTTCACATGATATGTTAACTTCAAAGAACATGTACCTGAGTTGATTTTAAGTTTGATTGACATATCCTGCTGTTAATGTATTACATTGACAGCTAGTTTCCTCATTTGGGCTAGTTAAATGTAGAACCACTAGCCTTTAGAATTCTGAAAGCACCTGTTCGTGAGAAAGTTGATGATACAAAGCTTGTGATACTACATTTTCGAAACTTTCAAAAAGAAACTATGAGGTTGAAATACGTGTCACAAGGCGTCTTTGCGAGTTACCCAATCACTCTAATTAACTAGGGAACTAAAGGCAAACAGGTCGAGTCTGACAAGAAAAAAATAGGGCAGCTGTCAATAAGAAATTCCAATTTAAAAAAATTTTCAAATATATTCAGTTCTCTCCCTTCTGCCCTTAATTTATGACATAGTCAGTTTGTCCCTCTATTTAACATATAGGAAGTGGCTGGGTAAAAATCAAACCGGAATATGTGGACAGTTTAAGTGACGAGGTAATTTATTCTTTCCATTCTTAATCCCACATTAAGATCAAATCTTCCGTGAATTTGACTGTACGTGTATGGCTTATATTATGTATTGAAGGTTGTTAGTCTTGAGGTTGTGTGTTTTGATATTACTTTCAAAAAGGCTGCAATTACATCTTTTTCTTTTGTTTAGCTTTCAAATGAACTGAACATGTAAATATGAAAATTAATATGTCACGTAAGCAAAAAACATTTGACAGGCCACGGCATATTTACTTGCCAAAGTGTGATTATCAGAATGGGATTCTTGTACTTTGCAAATTGAAATGGGACAAATGAGTAAAAAGAATGTCCCCTATTTTTTCTTTGTCACTCTCTGTCCACTTTCTTTTAGATGGATCTTCTGATTGTTGGCGGCTATTTTGGAGTTGGTGTAAGTACAGTAATACAATTGTGTAATAGATTTATATTTTAGAAGCCCTTTTCTCTGAGTTGTTTTTTCCACAGGTTATTACAATGCACTGTACTTGTAATACTACGTTTTGGAAGTATACGTTTGAAGAATGCAGATGAAAAATAATTGAGTTTCAGAAACATTCGAGTAGACTGTGTGTACTAATGATCTTTCTGAATAAACAATTTTAGCGGAGAAGTGGGATGATATCTCATTTTATGTGTGCCGTGGCTGTGCCAGCAGATACTCCAGGGGACCATCCTAAGCTGTTTCACTCATTTTGTAAGGTAACGTTTAAGGACACTGAGCCTACATGAACAGTTCTGTGCCTTTTACTTGCAAGTTTTGTTGAAGATATGTTAGCTACCTCCCTACCCACCCAGGAGAAGATGAACTTAAAAAAATTTTGTTACTTTATCAGATGGAAATTTAGGTAGCTGCACATTTGAAGGACTGGTTGGACAACCAAGTTTTCTAAATCTGACTTTCTTCGTTTTCAGATATTACTTTACTAGGTTTCCTTAGTCAACAGTAAAGCGTAGCTTCATTTTTGTCTCTTAATGGTTTTCCCCGTCAATCCTTAAACAAAAAAAGTCAAATCTGACACACTCACACGAAAACAATTCCTGCCCCCCCCCCCCCCCTCCACCAACGAAAAAGTAAAAAGGCAGCTAAGCCGATTATGCTTTAAGTTATTAACTTGGATATTCTTTAAATGTAGACCTCACATTAGAATTTTGTTTGTTTTTGACTACTCAAAGTCAAACAGACTTATGTTGGTCTCAGAGAAGTGTTTTAAAAGTGCCATTACCTCTGTCGTGCTGTGTTTTATTTAGGGCAAATTTATTTTATAATACAGTATTAAATACTTAATTACCAGAGTAAGTGAAGTTACATATCTTCTCGATAAAGGTGGGTTCTGGTTACACAATGAATGAGTTACATGAACTAGACCAGCTGTTGCGGCCTCACTGGAAGCCATTTGATACTAAAAACCCTCCTCAATCAGTTATTCTGGCTCCTGGATACAAAGTAAGTATTATATTTTAAAGTACATAGAGGTAAGAAAAAGCAGTTTTTTATTTGTTTCTCGCCATTTTTGGTGAAGCAATGAAATTTTTTGTCGTAGTAACATAACTTGAACCCAGGCTACCCTGGATGCCAAAGTCTAGTTTTTGAGCGGCGAAGCCCCGAAAGCAGACCAAGTCTCTGCATAGCGTTTTTGTGGCTTCGCCCCTCGCGAAGAAAGAAGAAAAACTCTGGCATCCAGGGTAAGGTGGCAGGTCTTAAGTAGGTTATGGATGGTCATTTGGGTTGGTGTAGGCCTGAAAAGGACTTATTAACTGGCTGTCGCCAATATGCTCAATATGGGGACATCTTCATGTAAAAACGTTTTCTCTTGAGTGTTTGGATGTTTGGAAACAAGAAATGCTTTGGAAACACGAGCCAAAGCCGGACGTTTCTATGGATATTTCGAGTAATTCTAAACTTTCATGAGAGTTACCATACATAACTTTATAGCAACTAATACTGAAGGCTTTCTCTTTATTTTATGAAATTAATCCTAAAATGTGTTTTCTGTTTCCTTAGGAATATCTCTCGTTTATCACAGTGAATGCAATATCATTTTTCCCTTTCATGAAATATATGTCATCAGTACACTTTAATGAACCTCATATTATGGCTGTTTTGTACCTCAAGGAAAAGCCAGATGTGTGGATCGAGCCGTCCAGATCAAAAATAGTTCAGATCAAAGCCACAGAAATCATTTCTTCTGATAAGTAAGTTTCACTTCATAGTTACCTTGAAGGATCTGTTGAGTTCCTCTCTAATGTCTCCCTTTAAGACGCCCGACTTTGAATAATCTCTCCGCGCATTGACCCTCCTTCCCCCGATTTAGAGGAGAGACAATTAAGTTCGTACTGCCGTGAAACACCGTTGAAGTATAAAATTGTTGAGAAGGCGACGAATCAAAACTTCGTCGAGCTGATTGAATTCACGTATCAGTCAGTGTTTAGAAAAGCTTCACCTTCCATTTCCGGGTATACATCGTTGAGTTGGGGTAGAACTGACGCCATTATACAACAATGCACCTGTGCAACAGTGATACAGATTCAAGGCAAACCCTAGCGTACGTAAGTGCTCCTAAGTCCTCCTAGGTGCTTCAACTAACAGATATTTTCTTTAATTTGCAGGTTTAAAACTGGTTTAACTCTTCGGTTTCCAAGAGTTGAGGCAATTCGGAGTGATAAGATGTGGTACGAGTGTTTGAATCTAACTGAGCTTGCCAAGCTGAGAACGGTAAGGGAAAAACATATTCTTGTTTAAATGTCTCTTTTGTGAAAAGTAAGAATTAAGCTGTGGAAAGATTATCAAGATGGTACAAGTACACAAGAAACAGCATAAAACTGTCAAGTGATGTCTCCAGCAGTGTGAGGCGAAAGACAGGAGAATCATGACCAAAAAGCGTATGCACCAGCACAGGAACGTATACAAGTTTTAAAGCTATCTGGAGTATTGTATGATAAATTGCTAATCATAGTCTTTCCACTGAATTGTCCCCATCTGATTTCCATCACAATTGCCTACAATGCAAGAACCATAATTTGAGAAAGATGTGATCTCACCTGCCCTCTCACATGTTGCAGTTTTTTCTGGCAGTGTAGCAATGAACAACATTGAAGTGGAAAAGAGGGCACAAGAACAAGGTTATTAGTGTCCCACAAAAATCAGTGCTTGACTTGCCTCTAGGCCACAAACTTCACAATTACATCTGTATCTTTGTCACATACTGGAAAATTCATGCATTACTGTTCCTAACAATATGCAGGCACCTTGAGAATGTCCTACAATATAAGACGCATAAATTCGGACTGATTGGATCTCCGCTGCCCTCTCAATTCCATCTTCGTCTTTCCCATTTATGACCAAACTAGATGCTTTCAACTTTATTAATCCAATATACAGGCCAAGTGTCACATGCACGTACCTTGTGAATGTAAGACACCTGATCTCCCCTGTACTCCCAGTGTTGGTTTGGAAGATTTGATCACAAAATGACAATGAACTGCATGGATGGGGGAAAGGATAATGGGAGCAAGGATATTACCGTGGTTTTAAGTGTCCCAAAGTGAAACCCCTGGATCGGTATGTGGAGGTCATGGGCGCGTCGTCTATGGAGAACTCAGAATGTTTTCATGCTTGTGCCAAACGTTTAATGCAGTTTACTACTTTTTATACTTTTTGTACATAGAATGAATCAATGCAAACAACATGTGCTCTACAAACATTGTTATTATTGCAGATGGCAGAAGGCAAACTGACATATCAACACACTAATGCAGAGCAGTCATCTGAACCTGCCAAAAAGAGGCGACGAGAAGTTGTCAGAGTTGAACATGTGTCTACTGTAGCAGAGCATTTCAAACCAGCTGACTTGTCATCTGTGAAACAGGTAACATTATAGTTGTTTCCATTTCAGTAAAATCTGATTCCTTGGCGCTGAGGATAAACAGCATTTCATTGACAAGACTATGGGTGTGTCCAAATATAAATGTTCAGGATGTATTGACATCCACGTAAAGCCCATGAAAAGCCTCCCGCTGCAACTCTTGTGTGCTTAGTTGGCCATAAGTTAAGCTTTAAAAATAACGAGGAATACGAATGTGTCTCAAGGCACGAGCTAATTGAATTGCCGGACACTAGTGTATGCTGCTTGTACTTCCTCAACTGCTTAATATGAAACAACAGTTGATTCTGCACCGCTGGTATTTTTGTTCCGTGTATTAGTGTGTCGTTTTATTTTCAAGTTGTTGAATTCTTGTTTCAGGTGTCACAAATATTTCACGACAAGGAATTTTGTATTGTCAATGGTCCTGTATCTCATTCCAAGTCCTTGTTGGAGAAAAACGTTGCCGAGGTATTTCTTATTTTATGGTTAGTTCAAACATGTGTGCAGTTAATGCGAGTTGAGTGAAAATTTTGGCATCTTGCTAGTAATATCGTGGAGCCGCTTGGTGTAGCAGTAAGCACCGTCTTGTTTGTTTCTTTTTTTCCTTGGAAACTTCTCTCCTCATCGTCTTTCCCCACCCAAGTGTAAAACTGGATACCGGCCAACTGTCAAGGAAACCAAACAAAATCCGGGGGGGGGGTTAATCCTGTGATAGACGAGCATTCTATCCAGGGGGAGTGGTAATATTCCTAGTCACTTTATGCTGGGTATCCTGTGATGGACTAGCATCTACCAGGGGGAGTATTTATACTCCTAGTCACTTTATGCTGGATATCCTGACACTGTGATAGACTAGCATCCCATCTAGGGCGGAGTAGTAATATTCCTAGTTGCTTCATGCTACAGGAGTGAGATCGCTGACACCAAGCTGGCACAAGCTTATTCAATCATTTGACCTGGGCGAGGTCTTGGCATACCAACATTGTTAAAGGATTTCCCACTCTTTCAACAGAATGGAGGAACAATAACTCAGAACCCTGGGTCAGAAACATTCTGCGTCATTGCTGAAAGAATCAACTTGAGAGTTAAGAACATTATCGGGTGATGTATTTTGTCATAATAAAAATGCTTTTTCCATAATATTCGCTGAAGATTTAAAATACTATTTACAAGGCTAAAAAGCTAAAAGAAAAAACCGAACGTTTTCGATTAATTAAGTCATCTTCAGGGCAAACGACTGTCCACTACATGCACATTTTATGTTTTTTTTTTAACGTAGCGCGACTGTTCCCATCGGGAAAAGTGATTCCCGATGGGAACAGTCTCCGGTTACGTTAGAATGAACTTGTTTGTTCAAACTGGGGCCCCATTCTTGGATCATTAGGCCTTCAATGATTCTGTGCTTGTGAAAAGAATGGACCGTACAAAGTATTCCCCAACTAAAAAGAATGGACGGATTCTCGCGTAGGTAAGGGGTAGGTTCAGAGTCGTTACAAGGGTTTGAATGTTCGTCAATTCGCATCTCCACATTCCTCATGGCGGACGGTCCTTTACTCTGAAGATGACTTAATAAGTCGAAAACGTTCGGTTTTGTCTTTTAACTTTTTGGCGTTGTAAATAGTATTTTTAAATGCTTTTGTTTTACGGCATGCCACTTATTGCTGACGACTGAGTTTGTTGGCGTTTCGTATCATCCCAAGACCCACCCACCGTGCCCATCATATCATCATCATCATCATCATCATCATCATCATCATCATCATCATTGTCATCATCGTCATCATTCCCTCACGGAATTCCTTTGATTTCCAAACTCGGTTATTCAATTTCTCCTTTTATCGTTAAGCAACGTGCTCCCGTGGAATAATTGTTGGATTTTCTCAATGTAGAGTGACGTGTTGTGTAGCTCAGTGGAAATAATCTGCAAATTTCTCGCTGAAAAACAATCCGCGCCGTTTGTAGAAATGACGATTATCTTCTTTCACAGTCAGAAACAATACGATGTTGTTCAGGCATCCTGGCTTATAAACTGCTTGGTGAGTTGACACCTGTGTATTTTTTCTTATTAACTTTGGTCATTAATTTCTGCCTCTTTGGTTTGTTGGAGTAATGCGGATAATAATCCTAAGAATAGCAGATACTATGATCCCGAGTTTGAGTAGCCAATCAGAGCGCGCGAAAAAACACTAGCCACTGGTTTAGTATACACTAATAACAATTAACTACTACTCATCAATGTTGAGGTGAATAGTGGTGGATATTCACCACTTTTCACCAACACTGGGGTTAATAATAATTGTTTTATTTCATACCACACAAACGAGAAGCCATTTTTTGTTTTCTGATAATGGGAAGAAAACTCTCGCGAGGCGACCGCTGCTTCACTCGGAGGTGAGTGGCAAATGCTATCCCGAGTTTGAGTAGCCAATCAGAGCGCAGGAAAAGCACTGATCACGTTTGTGGTATATGCTAATATTGGGTGTCTTCATGCTGGTTTTGATTTTTGTGGTTTAAAAAAACTTGATGAATCATTATGAAGATTTCAACAAACGTTTTAAATGAAAGATTAACATTAAATGATTTAGATAATAAATCGTCAATTGTCGAAACATCATGTAACTCTTATCGCTTTAGAAAATTTCTTTTAGATTTTTTTGTGGATTGTCAATTCTACTTCATTTGCAGCAAACCAGTAATTGCCACTGATTTTGTCTGTTGTTTTTGTCGAAAGGAATGTGGACAGTTGAGTCCATGGCTGCCGAGTGACATGTTGCATTGTTCACCGCGGACTGCTGAGAAATTCGCGGAGGAATATGATCGCTACGGTGACAGCTACACTGAGGACGCTACCGCCGATTCACTCAGAGAAGTTTTTAAAGGTCAAATAAACCCAAATTTTGATAATTCCGCTTTAGCCGGTTAAACGCATCTTGACACAAAAAGAAATCATTATAAAGCCAAACTGGACCGAAATTTTCCTTCCTGAGACCTTAGAAGGAGTAATAAAGCCAAAAGTACGAAGATATCCGAAGGTTTCACGAAATCGTTTCTGAAATGACCGCGCACTTAAACGGAAGGAATGGAAACGACCGCTGATTCTGTGACGTCACTGTTGATGAGCAAAGAAAGCTCAAGATCTAAAGGCGAGTATTGAAGAGTGTTGTTGTAATTCTTTGGAAAATTCTCTGTTTTCTCCCGTTTTCTTTGCGTTGAAAATGGCTGAGGAGCTCAAACCTGTGGCATTTAACGTAGAGCCATACCAGTTTGAGCTAATTGCCACAGAATCGGACTGCAAAGTCTCAGGTGATATTCGACCGACAGCAATGGCTTCGAAAGTAAATGACGGAATTGGTAAAGTTTAATGGTGAGCGTTTAAGCTTATTTATTCATTACACTGTAAAAGTTCGCCGTGTAATCGTTAATAAATGCGTTACCACTTTATTTGAGGCATTTTTGTTGTTCTTTGCAGCCCTTTTGTACAGCTTATCATGATCAATGTCTGTTGTTATGCCTTACTGACTAGATTGACTAGAGTAAAGCAAAGCTTCTTATACATGTATCCATTATGGTTCCTGTGTGAGTACCGTTTTCATCCTCGCGGCAACAGCGGCAGGAAATCCAGCTCAAATTTTGAAAATAGCCGAAAACAGGTTACAGTTCTTGTTAAATGCAAAGAAAAACTCCATGTATAGATTGGTGCAACCCAAATGATTATGATTTTAAAGCCTTTTTGGTCTGAAAATGGTTGTTGACTTAAAAGTCAGGTCTGAAAATGGTAATTGATTCGGGGGTGACAGTTATGTTTTGTCAGTTCTGAAAATGGGTGGGAAAAATTACACATCTGGTTCTCAAGATGGGTAAGGAAAATTACATGTTTGGTCTGACAGTGGGCACACTGAGAGCTGCTTTGTGGTTGAATTTTGTTTGGGAAAAGAGAAAGAAAAACCTCTGGGAGCAGGGGAGGAACCAGGGGACTAGTGGGGAGGGAAAATTACATATTTTGGTCCGAAAATGAATCACCTATAAATTGTGTTCATGAGAAAAGATCCTTCATTAATACATGATGAGATGTTGCAATGCTTATGAGGTTGTGTGCTAAATACTAAGACATTTGACAAAAGGTGACGTAAAAGTAGTAAAAGATCAAGGAACAATAATGAAATGACAATTACAAAAACCCTTATTACATGACTGAACATGATTACATAAACAGTATACCTTGTTAAATTCTTAGCAACCTTGTGCACTTTATGACTCCTTTGATGTATATGGTTTAACAAGTATTGGGTTTACAATCAGTTGTACTACCAGTATAACATATAAGTAATATAATTGTTAGTTGAAAGCAAAAACAAACTCTCAAATTTTAGCTTATACAAATCAAATGTGATTTCATTATTTCTAAGACTGTGAAATCGAGTTAATGTTGTTTTTCTACTGTTGTTAATGGTTAGCAAACCTGTTTATTTATTTAATATAGATTTAGTTTTGTAGTTGACATATTTATTTAATCCCTTTACTGATGAGTTACCTTTTACTTATCTGTGTATCTTTCTTATGAGTCTGTTGTTTCCTCTTTTGTTCTCAGAACATGTATACAGTAGTGCTGCTTATAGGCAATGCACCTACTGGATACGTATGAAGCTGGGGCGACAAATCCCAATAGCCATTCCATCTTGTCTGGTTTAAAAAATTAGAGAGAGCTTCCCAAGTAAAAGTGGAAACTGAAAGGGCTTTGAATATGTTCATTAACAGCTTGGCAGTCTTGCTAGATAATATTAACATCATATTTGGTTGACAGTCGTACTACTCTTTGAAATGTTTCTAAACTTTGTACTTTCTTCAATTACTACAGAGTGGTACTTAACCTAGGAGGTGAGAGGGTAGGGGCTCCCATAGTGTAGTGAAGGGGTCACCGTGATTACAATTCATGCTTTGGTACCACTTAGGGTGTTTGAATTAAAAATGACCATTGTAGCATGTTTTGATACTTTCTAGAAGGTACTATAATGTCAGAAATTCATGCTGGCAGCAACAACTTTTCAAGAGGTATTAGTACTTCTTGGAGTGACAAGGAACATATGCGACGCCCACAAAAGAAGTCTTTTTCTTTTTTGTTTCAAACAACAATCAATTCCTTCAGTTTTTATGGGTCAACCATTTCCCCCTCCTGCAAGTACTTAGATAGCAGCTGTACGAAGGGTGGACCCCATAATTATATTAAGTGATACACCTGTCATAAACTTGATAGGGGCATGTTCATCTTGATATGATGTCATTTCTGCCTCCCCTAAAATCATGAACATGGAACAGCCTGGAACACCTGCTTCCCAGGGGGGTACTTTGGATTTCAAGTGACGGGGATGATCGAATGGGGGCAAAAATCAAAACCAAAAAAAATCCCTAGGGCCTCCAAGGAACCCAAAAAACCCTGGACCAAAAACTAACCCCCCAAAATCCCATGCTGAATTTTTGAGCCTCAAAAATTTCCGGAAAGGATTAACCTGCAAGTCACAAGTGAAATATATCAAGAATTCACTACAGTAAAGGGGAATTCCAGTGAGGATAAAGCCGGGTGATAAACACGATGGATGAGAAATCAGTTGAATGAATTGAAGCCTTGTGAAATACACCCGGGACACTTTGCGGACATATTGTATAGCCGGTTTTATGAAACAGATGCAATGTAATGTGACACCATCGTTTAATATAATTAAAACAACCGCAAAACAAGTTTGGTTGTCAGTACTTACTATTCGCAGAACTACGCAGCCAGGATACACAGGCACTACCACAATTCTTCAGATTGTTTTGAATACCCAAAAAATCTCTACTTAAATCGAGCCACCCAAAAAAATACTTGCCAAATTTTCCTACCCAAAAACATCCCGGAATGGAAAATTGCAACCCCCACCCCCCCCCCCCAAAATCCTTCGATTATCCCCGTCACTTGAAATCTGGAGTACCCCCCCCCCCCCCCCTGGGACCTGCTTGCTAGTGAAAAACCACAACACTTAGAAACTAGGCCAGTTTATTAAATCTGGGCTTATGTTGTCGGTTGTCTTGAGTGTTGGCTTGTGAAAGGCTTAAGAAGGGCCTGCAGCCGCTGTGTGAAAGCGATAAAACTGAAATATTTTAGTGTGTGAAAAATATTACATTCAGGGCTCGAAATTTACGTTTGTTTATATAATTATTGAAGCCTAATTTATGCGCCAAAAACCCGAGGTTATTGTTAATGCTTAGTAACTGCTATGACTTCTAATTCTCAAATAAACTAACTGAAAGAGCTAACAACCACCAGAAGATACAAGCTAGTCATAGTTATATTGAACAAAATGCAAAATTCTTACCTCTAAATTTCTACGTTGTGGAAATGCTGAACACGCAATTGGAATTCCCGTGTGAAGTTGCTCCGTTCTCGGGCGAACATGGATGGTTCATACCGCTGTAACTTACCGCTCAAAACAACCTCCACAAGCTCGGAAAACCGGCAAAAACACAGCAAACACATAACAGGTAAGGTTCTTCAAACTTTATTTAACATTTTTAGGTATTTTCTGTGGAAAACCGCCGATTATTTTCGATCGAATCGCTTTGGTTACCTGTGGTGTAAACTGGTCTGCATAGACACTTGAATCAGTGTTTTGTGGGTTGAAACGATCCTCCTTTCATTCTTTGAGCCATTCTTGAAGCAGTTCTGGATCTTCTGGAAACTTAAAATTACTTACTTTACTCTCATAGCAGCACAAAACACCATGATTTTCCGCTCAAGTCCTCACACTTCGAATCCCCGCAATTTTACAGCTCGCCAACAGTGACGTCACTAGTGTTATTTCCGACAATTTACCGACAACTTTCCCGACCACTCTACGATTATGAAGGCCAAAAAGTAGCACTTTTCACGTGCCATTATCTCTGAGACCCCAAGTCCAATTGACTTGAAACTTCAGAATATGTTTATTTGATACCAAATCAACACATAACAAGTAAATTGGATTGAAAGAAAAAATGTCGAAAATTTGGGTTTATTTGACCTTTAACAGTGTACAAGTCCAGGTAAATAAACACACTATATTATAAGAGGCACACCTCAGGGTAGCAAATAACGCAAAAGTGGTCTGATATCACCTGTGCTCAAAAGGAGATTTGTATTCATATGCTAAATGATAGTCACTCGTATTAGGAAGCATTTATCCAGACATTATGTCCGATCATAGACCGGATTTCGTCGGACCTGGGCAAATTTTGGACGGCCATTTTCCGATACTCGGCTGTTATTTTGCAGCTCTTTTCTTTTCCCTTTAGACTAAAATATTTTCATATGGAAAAGTATCGAATCTTGCAGAATGTGCGTCTTCATAGCTTTTATATACTTTAGCTGTACATTACCTGAAAATAAAGGCTGGACAGTACAACGCTCTTACCGGTCAAATAGCTCCCTGGACAAATCGCCACGAAGAATCGGCTTCTTAATATTGATACATTGTCTCCTTTCATAAGACGATTAGTTCCCTGGCTTATAACCTAACTTAGTCCGAGGCGGTTTGACCGAAACCCTCTTACTAACTGATCTATCAAGCCAATAAGAGAACTCGTTATCTATGACTTCAAATTATGTAAACGGGGATATCTCAAAGGATCATATATGTGAACTGCGAAGGAAAGAATTAATTTCAGAAACCTGATCTGTTGCAAGGAAGGCGTGCAATATTATGATTCTGAATTGAATTGTACCAGCTGATGGTAACAGTAGCGTGAGAAGTTTCGTTTAGGACGTTAATTGGGGCAGAGGGCGTCTACTGGAGTAGCGTCGCTTATTTACGAAACCTTATAGTCAGGTGGGGGCACTAAATGGAATAATTGGCAGCCTTAGAAGTAAAGAATTACGAGACTTGATCATTAGGGCACATTTGTTGTATTTTGAACAGGCATAACCTGGGATGGGACAATATTTCAAACTGAACTCCTTCAATCAAAGGGAAAGCATGAGTAGTGTCTGGAAACTGTTTTGCATAAATCAGAAAGACCACCAAGAAAGCGGAGGCATGATGTGTTCCTTTTCTAAATATTTTACCTAATTTATAATTGCTGTTTCATTTTCTTTTAAGAATTCTGCAGTTTCTCTTTCAAAAGAAGAAATGTTACAAATAATGGAACGTTATTTTCCAAATAATTCGCCGCTCGGACTGTTCAAACATTGCAGGTAGGAAAAACGTAACATAAATGTGTTATTGCTTCCTTTGCAGTCAAAGCTAAGATACACTGAAGTAGAAGCTGTTTCAACTGAAAGTAGGGCATCTTCATGCTTTTTCAACAATGCATAATTTTCTTTTACTTTTGTCAGTTTACACCAAATTGAAAGTTTTACTGTCATTATTTAGTTTTATACCTCATCTTTAAATCAAATTTTTTCGAGAATCAACACCGGCGGTGACAGGTGTTGTGGCCATTCCAATGTACTCCACTTGGTTTCACGCACTCATCAATTCAACGCAACACACACTCAAACATAAGCGAACAAGAAAAGATCCCGCAAAAATTTTCTTATCCGTCAAAATATTTTCCACTTAATTGTGGACATTTTCACGTGAATCTAACCAATTTCAGACTTAGATGACTTCAAACTTCAAAACAACTTGTCCGCCGTTGAGTCCAGTTAAATGAAAGCATTTGTGTTGGCAATGGTTTGAACTTCGCGAATTCCAGTTAACTGTAACTGGAATCTTAAGAATTAAATGCCCCCAGAAAATATTGACGTCACGTTTCCAAATCGCAAAATATTGATCTCATAGACCCCCCCCCCCCCCAAAAAAAAGGGGAAAAAACAACGCTCTTAAAAGAAACTCCCACATACATTTCCCACTCAACGGTGTGTGAAGAGTAACATACAAGAGCGTGCTTGCTATAAGTTGTTTTTACAAGGTCAGTTGAATTTCCCTTAGGATATACCTTGATCGATACACTTGCATTGGGGACACATCAACGGTATGTTGTCACTCGTTTATTTACTTACTTTAATGGCACTCCAACCAGATCTTTTTATGCCATTTCTCTTTCAAGTAATGGGACTCGAACCAGATCTTATTTCTGCCATTTTTCTTTCACTGTGGAGCTTCTGAATGCTTGGCCTGATATGCTCTAGTTAGTCTATAAATACTTGACGCGGCCTGGTGGTTGGAAAAAGGCAAAATTTCACCATTGGCTGAGCTGTACAAAGCACGAATAAGCGAGTCCATGAATCCAGTTTCAAAAAAAAAGCTACCCGGTTTTTTCAACAAGCAAGTTTCGACTTTGATGTTCCTTGGATTTCTTTTTTTAAAACATTTTCAACGAGTAAAAGGAAATACTTTGTTACCTTTTAACGCTGGATAAGCGTTAATAGATTGAATCCGACCTTGGCTTTCAGGCCAAGCTTGGATTACGGAGGTTAGTTCTGTTTTATTAATAGGCGATTGACGCTAAGGAGTTGTCTTGTCAATTATTGCATTGGTGTTGAGTAGATCGTGTGTGCATTTCATTTACCTGCGTGAAAACAGCTTTTTTTTTGCTAGCAGTATGACGCGAACGTCTGTTCTCGAAAATCGTGTGGTTTTTGTGATTTTCTTTAGTTGAAATAGCAATTTCCCCGAGACTCAAGTTTCGTTTTCGTGGGGAAGCCATTTTCATGTCAAGTTCAATTTTCAAAATCAACTCAGGTTAAGCTGTTCAAAACCCATGTTAATAGTTATGTGTTAATGCATTCCTGATAGTTGCTTTGGTACGTTTTGGTTTTAGGGGATACCTAACTGCAGTCTGGAGCTTACTGGTTTAAAACTTCGGTTGTATGGTGCTCAGGTCACAGACACTTTTGACAGCAAAGTGACACATGTCATTTGCGATGAAAGGTTATTGCAGTCATTTACTCCACATTAAATCGTTCACTCAGATCACTCACCCACTCATTTACTCATTGATTGATTGATTGATTGATTGATTGATTGACTGATTGATTGATTGATTGATTATTGATTGATTGATTTTTTTTTTACTTAGAGACCTAAATCGTCTTGGAGAACTTCAAAGAATGCAGATCGCTGGTCCGAAGCAGCATTTTGTTAATCAGGACTGGGTGAATCAGTCAGTGGAAGCGGGAAAGCTCTTAACAGAAAGACATTTCAGGCCGATTGCTTGATTATTATTGATTCTTATTAGAGTGGTTTTACTCTGTTGTGATTGGCCAGAATGATATCCTTGGTTTTGCCACAAACAACACAGTGAACCAATCAGAACTCGAAGCAGGTACCAATAACTGGCGCCAAGCGCGGGAAAACGCGTGTGACAAAGACACGATCGGTTTTGGTTGTATAAGTGGGTACCGAAACACACACTACTTGGGGTAGCCCTACAGTGGACTAATATCCCATCCAGAAGGGAGTTGTAATGCTTCTAGTTGCTCCGCATTGCTGAACCACGTGCCTTGTTCAAACAGTTTCACTCGGACTTTATCTGTGACAAGCACAATTCAGCCAAACAGTAATCTCACTGTTTAAGAGATCAAAGACACATATATATTTTTATTATGCCTGTGACTTTTAATGATTATTTGGTGAATGCTTTTTTTGTGTGTGATGTGAACCTCAGTAACCTCAGTTAAAGATTAATTGTACGAGTAGTGGTGCAATTAACTGGTATTCAAGTGTATGCATATGATGCGGAACTGACATCCGGTAAGGAAACAAACAGCTGTTGTGGGGAGGTAGTTGGAGTAGTGAATGGTTCTTCCCTCAAATAAGATGAGTACTTATAGGCCAAACAACTTACAAATACTAATCAATACTGAACCTGCTTTCCACGAACGCCGCGGCCTTAGCCCGGGCTTCAGCTACAAGAATACACTTTCGAAATTAGCCGGAAGTGCAGTCATGAATGACTCCTCTGCGCCCTGTATCCGCTTGTATGAGTAGAGAGAGTTCCTTTGCCGAATCACGGAGTACGTATGAAGTTATGTGGTTTCGGTTCACAAATTTGGATCTGAAGTACTCAAGTAATGGGAAGAACTTTTTGAAGGCGTTATCATGTTCTTTGTTTTACAAACGATTTGAAGCATAGGAATTTATGTAGGACACAAACTGTACGGAAACCGGGCCTGTGCGGTTTTACAAACGTGATGAGCAAAAAAAATAAAAATAAAAAGTAACAGAGTCACGATAAATTTCTTATGTCCTCTTCTTATGTGGTTGTTTCCTTTCCAAAACGCATTTTCCAAGATGAAGCCGAATACAAATGGAACTCCTGTCTCTTGTGAAGCGCCAACGAAAGGAACCTCCCTCGGCACTGACAGCTTATGACTCTTTGACGTCAATTTTAGTGACACTCTCTTGGCCTCCAACACACACGGAAAATAATACTTTAATGTATTCTCCATAATTGTCCAAAGTCGAATCTACTGTCACCTGGCAATTTTCCTAAAAACGCATGACCTATTCAACCTGTCGTAGGTAGACATCTCCTTCAAGGTGACGCGAGAGCCCATTTGAAGCAGTTAACAAGAGTTAAGAGGCTGTCTCCCTAATAAGAGCGGAATAGTCGATCTGGCTTGAAAAATAGATTTCGCTCATTTCGTGTGTGTTGAAAGACTTTCATGTACCTATACCACAATCCGCTTGATCGGGATCTTTTAAATTTTTGGAGTTTTAAGGGATTTTCGGTTCACCCGAGGGAACGCTTGTGACGGCCCTTATCTAGGCTGTAATTTTCCCAACCTTGAAGATCAATTGAACAAGAACTAACAAACCCGTACAAAACAAACACCACAGCCAGTTATAATATCTTTTTAATTTTTGAAGGCGACTTTTGTGACCGTTGAGTTTGAAGCCAGCTAGCCGTGAGAGTTTAACGACATCCCCATTGCACAGCTTAATCCATCGCCGGGATGATTTGCGGATATCGCAAAAAATTAGTTTTTATTTTGTACTTGTTATTAAGATAGCGAGAGGAAATTGCCGTTCTTGTCTAGAAGATCTTGGATAAAGTGAATATCTTTATCAAACCATGCAAGCTTTCCAAAAGATAGATTTTCCTTCAATGGTTATGTCCTTATTGTTCCACAGAATAAAGATTTTTTAGGTGCGTATCCTCGAAATTGTTTCGCAGATCAGCGAAATAGTCTAGCAGCTCACTACAGAAAACGGGTAATTCTTCCCTTGGTTTAACCGCGTTATAGTTACATTTTAGAATGAAAGGAAACCCGCCAAATTTGTTTAAGTATGAGTTTGGAATTGCTTTCCAAGATTCATCTGAACCGAGTAAAATCTAATGATCCAACTTAATCGTAACGCTTTTACCATTGTACCAAAGCATGGAAACTTTAAGCGTCCTTTAGACAGTGGTAGATAGAGCATGTCTCTTTTGATCTTATCCTTTTTGTTTTTCCACAAAAACGCGAAAAGTTTACTTTGAACTGCCGAATAATTGACTCCGGAACAGAGAGCACTGAGGCAGAGTAAATCAGTTGAGATATTCCTAGTGATAATTTAACTATTATAGATTATACAGTTATATATTTTGTCATTGTAAATACTTTATTGTAATCGTACTAGCTGTTTTGAAACTACGCATTTCAGCCCTTTGACTGCATATGTATTTTCAAGTAAACTAACTTTCTATCAGACCCCCGAGATAGCCAGGTGTTAAGTTTGTTTTGCATTTTCTGGATCTTGAGACTAAAGTTGTTGTTGTTGTGATTTCGGCGTCATAGGAAAGAAATTTAAACGCCTCGCGTGCACATTTGAAATTTAAGAGTTTTTTATGGTTTATTTTCTTTGTTGGAGCCAATCCACATAGCTTGAAACGTCAATCTCAAATACTCATGAACTCGTGAATGAAATTACGACGTAAATCTTCATTCGGTGATCAAAGACGTTTTTCACCAAGCAATGGCTTAGTTCAGAAACTAAAGCCTCTCTTTTATATAGTTTGATCGCGTTTACCCTATCTATAAACTGTAGTAGACCGTGGTACTATTTCTTTTAATATATTGTGTGTTTTTACGTAGGGAATTCCCAGTCGTAAGCTATACGTAGTCTTTCTTTTCTTTTTTCTTTTTTTTTTCTTTTTTTTTTTTTTTGATTCGTTAAAAAGAGACAGTTACAATAAGAAAGGAAACAAACGCAGTAAATACGAAAGAAAAGCAAAAAACGCAGTATACTAGGGCCAGGATTTCTCACTGGGGGGGGGGGGGGACGAAGAGTCACTAATAAATATGTGCCCTATCTGGCTGTGCAATAAGCACTGTGTCAATTTGAAAGCCTATTATTTTGTACGGCAACGAATCACTGAGCTTAAAAATCCAAAAAAGCGTGACTGGGTTTTCACGAGACAGCTGGTTTGCTTATTATTATTATTATTATTATTATTATTATTATTATTATTATTATTATTATTATTATTGTTATTATTATTATTATTATTATTATTATCATTATTATTATTACTATTATTATTATTATTACATCCCCAAGAGGGGGTCACGGGCACCCTAGGAACCCCGCTGGCTACGCGCCTGTCTACAAAAAAGTACTAGGCTAAATAAGCGGTGGATAACTAAGGCTTGTAACACTCTGGCAAGACAATAAAGGATACATCGTACAGGAAAGCACCTTCTAGAAAATGACTTCAAGCACTCACGTTTCTTTGGTACTTCAGCACCAGCTTTAACTTCGATATCGTAAGAGGATTTCAGGTATTTTAGGAAGCCTTCTATTCTTGGAGCAGTTTTCTTTTTTTTTTTTTTTTTTTTTTTTTACAAATCCAGATGTAGCATCTAGCTAAAAGACAACAAAAGTTTATTTATTGATGGTGGTTTGAAGAGTCCGGCCTCATGCAGTCGTAGTGTAACAGACATTTCAAATCTGTAGTTGTCCGTAATAATATTACGCCCATTTAACTGCGTGATTAAGGAATCCCAGAAGACGACCACCTTAGAACATTCCCAGAAATAAACGTAATATAAGCAATGCTCCGGAAATGGCTACTTGTGACCCTTGAGCTCGCGGTCGACACTTGCACGACATTTCGAAGCCAGTGTAGTCTTGTTTCCCAATAACGAAAAGTTGTTCCTTAAACCCTGGAGTAAGTTGGTTATTACCTTAGTGTGTTCTGTTTTGTTTCCTTGTTCTTTTAGTTTTGATAAAAGGCCGCCTTTCTACTTTCTCTGCCAGGGGAATTTAAGATAATTCGCGAAAATTCTTCCCTAGTAGGGACAACCTGTAGATTCGCTTGACTGTAAGTGATCACATAAATGCTTAACTCCTCTAAGAAATCCGCGGACGTAGCATTCTCTATCTCAGTGGTCGCTGTCTCCTCGACCATCTCACTACGGATACAAGACGTGATTTTTCGCAAAATTACATGTTTACTTCCTTGCGAAGGAGTTTTTTGGATTTGAAATCCACGATTTCTGGATTTTTGCGGGGTAAGAATGTCTACTAGATCTGGGAAAGTTTATTGCAGATAGTGTAATAAATCAACAAACGCGACCGTTTAAAAAGTACCGGGACTGTTGTTCTTCTTATTGTCATTTAATCAACCCCTTTTGGGAATTGTAAAGCTCCAAAATTCAGCATGGGATATTTTTGGCTTCATTTTGGTTCAAAGAATCTTCGAGTTTCGCTCCAAGCCCGAGGGATTTTTTTGGTATTTAAAATTTATGTCCCCATTGGCACCTCTTGACGTCACTTGAAATCTGGCAGAGTACCTCCTCCCCGACTGGGACTTCATATATTCATTTGTTTTGACATTTTACAAAATCAAATACAAATAATCTTTGCTTTTAAATTTAAATGCTATAACTTGTAACCCGTTCATTGCTTATACTTTTGCAATCACGAGTTAGATGACATTTCATTCATGAAGAGATCATAACAAAGTCTGCCTCGATCAGCTTTCAGGGGCCAACTAACAAGGCTTGGGCCGGCAGATGAAAACAATGCTCCTATTGGGAGAT